>JADLZN010010322.1:0-182500 GCA_018155175.1 Sinocyclocheilus anophthalmus
AACCTAGATAAGTTTGAAAAAATTATTAGCTCACCACTAGGCGTTTGATCATAGTGTTCATGTGATCATGTTTCTGTTGTTCACTTTTAAACTTTTCATTTGTCTGGCTCCACCCATAGACCGTGACTGTAACCCTAGTTTGCTCAGCCTGGTGTCCAATATCAGCACAACTGAAGTAATGCCCACAAGCTCCCCTGGAATGGTGCAGTGGTGGGATGCGCAAGGCATTGTGGGACTGGTTATCTTCCTCTTCTGCACCTTTTATGCCAGGTACATCAAGCAAAGACATTTATGAACATGACTTTTGCTTCTTTAGTTGCCCTCTTGTTACTATCAGTGTTATTTAAATTGATAAAGACCATCTATTTCTACACCAGCTACTGTAGTTAACTGGTGTTTTCCATGCTGATTCGTTGTACATTAAAATTTAACATTCGCATCCAGCTGCACAGAGACATGGGTTGATTGATTGATTAGTGGTGTCAGATGTTGACACCTGTAGGCAGGGTCCAAAATTAACATTTGCCAAGCAGCAACTGTGAGTTCAATTTGGCCTAGGCAAGTAGAGAGTAAAGAGTTACTTGCACATTAAATGGTTGCTTTGGCCTTTAACGTGGTCAGTGACATAAATGTGTTATTTTATTAACCGTGCTTCCTAAATATTGTGCTTCTTAAAATCTTAAACATTTGTATTCAGTTTGTCAACATTTCTTTAGATTTTTAAAAATCCTAAAGTTTTTCATTAAAAAATTTCAAAAGGTTTTGCAAGGTTTAAAATTAATTTCGAATCCTATTTGTATTAATTTTCATTCAACTTTTGACTGGCCGCTAATTCAGTATTCAGTATTTTGTTCAAAAGTTTGGGGTCGTAAGATTTTATTTATTTATTTTTTTAGAAGAAGAATGCTTCAACCAGGCTTCATTGAGTTAATCAAAAACACAATGAAACAGTACTATTGTGAGATTTTGTTACAATTTAAAAGTTTTCCTTTCAATATACTTTAAATTGTAATTTTTTCCTTTGATGGCAAAGCTGAATTTTCATCAGCCATTACTCCAGTTTTCAGTGTCACATGATTATTTAGAAATCATTCTAATATGCTAATTTGTGTTCAAGTAACATTTCTTATTACTGGTTCACATATTGTGCGGTTTATCTTTTTTTGGAAACCATAATCATGAACTTTTTTTTTTTAGATCCTTTCATGAATATAAAGTTTAATAGAACAGCATTTATTTACTTTTTTTTTTCTTTACTGTCAGTTTTAATATGTCTTTTAGAAATAAAAGTATTAACATTTGACCCCCAAAGTTTCTCAGTTAATTTGCCATTCATTGGCAAGTGTGAGAAAATGTTACATTTTACAATATCAGAAAAAAACAACCTCTCTGCCTTTGAACTCTACCCCCAGTCTAGCTCATCATCAATTAAATATGAATCTAAGAGAAGTGAACATCATTGTCCATGTCTTTTCTCTTTTCAGCATCCGTTCATCCAGTAACGCTCAGGTGAACAGGCTGATGCAGACGGAGGAGGGGAAGGGCACTGTGGGAGGAGAGGAGGTGGGGAAAGACGGACTGCGGCGTGTCGTGGATAATGAAGAGGACGGTGTCACATACAACTATTCCTTTTTCCACTTCCACCTCTTACTGGCCTCTCTCTACATTATGATGACACTCACTAACTGGTACAAGTAAGTGCTCATTCTTCCACTTTTTGAATCTAGAGTGAACCGAAAAGTTCACTTTTTTTTAAAGGTGAAGTTTGTCATTTTAAAGTACTTTCACCTATCATAGTTTAAAGGGATAGTTCTCTGAATAATGAAAATAGTCATCGTTTATGTTCCAAACCTGTATGACATTTTTTCATTTTGATTCTTTTACACTTTGAAGGATGTACTGGTCATTTTTTTATGCAGTCACAAAGCATACAACAGAACTGCACCATAGACTAGCTGAGGTCTAAATATTGTTCTTTGTCTTTTATCTTCAGACCTGATACAACCACTCAGGCCATGCAGAGCACTATGCCTGCAGTGTGGGTAAAGATCAGCTCCAGCTGGCTGAGTCTGGGGCTCTACCTGTGGACGCTTGTGGCTCCTGTTATTTTCCCCAATCGAGACTTCAACTGAGCTTGAGTGGGTGAGACTCTCTCTCACCTATTCAAACTGCTCATGTTTGTGTTGTGTTAGAAATATTGCAATCTCCAAAAACCATTAAATCACCAAGACTTAAAGCAATTCAAATCTGAAACAGATGATTGGTGACTAGTCTCATAGGGCTGGTAGGTACTTAGTCATTTAAAAAATGCATGGACAACAACAAAAGTATATGATGCCATGACAAGTATTTAAAAACGCAAAAATGACACTAAAGTCTGTTTCAGTTGTTCAGTACATTGATACATGACATGTGAGAATTACTGCTGTGCAGAAAGATGCCATTCACCACTAGATTTTCTTGTCTTCTCAGTACTGACACCTGAAGCACACATATTTTTTTAAAGTAGTATAGCTGCGCAAAAATGTCATTTAAAAGTAATGCTCGAGTGAACAGCATATTCCGTTTTGCTTTGATTCCTCCGTCCTTTTATCTCATACTCGCGTCCTTAAGATCTTAAGATAAAGGAGCTATACTGCAAGTAAAGGTAAAGTGGATGGACAATTAATGAAATGAGAAGCAGCCTTTTTGCTTAATGAATAATTCACTGCTGTCTCCCTTCTTGCACTGTTCAAATGTTTGACGTGTAAGATTTTTCAATGTTTTTGAAAAATCCACTTAATGCTTACAAAGCTGCATTTGGTCACAAATACAATAAAGCAGTTATATTGTGTAACATTATTACATTTAAATAACTACACTTTGTTTTTTCTTTTATAATACATATCATTTATTTAGTGAATGGCAAAGCTGATTTTAAAGCCTTTTACTCTGGTCTTTAGTGTCACGTGATCCTTCAGAAATAATTCTAGTATGCTGATTTGGTGCTCTAGAAACATTTATTATCAATAGCAATAGTGAAAACAGTTGTGTTGCTCATTAATTTTTGTAAAAACTTTTATTTAGCATTTATTTGAAATAGTCTTTACCAATTGAATGCATCCTTGCTTAATGAAAGTGTTATTTTATCAAAAAAATCTTACCCCAAACTTTTGAGCAGTAGTGTACCTCTATCATAGGAGTCACTGTCTCCACACATGAAGGATAAATGAATGAAATGACTTTTACTGTACTTGTCGCTTCCACCGTGTTGTTGATATCCTCAATAATTCACTTCTCATGGAGTTACTGTATTTCAAACTCAGTATGGCTGTTAGTATGTTTTATAAAGTCAATATTGTTAGTTTATCTTGTTTAGCATTAAGGTAACAGCACTACTCGTCGGTTTAACAGATGCAAGCTACTCAAACCTAAGGCCACACATTTCCAGTGCAACAAATAAACTCAATAACTCGCCTACAGACCGTCAACATAGTGGGTTTAGCCACAAATTCATTTATGCATGATACTGCTGCTAGAAACCTTCTCTACCTTTTTTTTTTTTTTTTTTTTTTTGTTTTTTTTTACAGTGCATAACCTTTCAACTTCGGGTTCACCTTCTTCAATGCATTGTACCGTAAGACACTCTATAATATACATTTTAGCATGGGGAAGAGGCCGTGGGGGCTTAAACAGGGGGCCGTTTTCACTCCATGTCCTCTGTAGAGCTCCTGAAACTTGTGCATCCAGCAGATAAGCCCAATCCGACACACCCTTCACCAGTACAGCTCGCTACACCTCACTCCACCATGAGGTCACACACTCTGACCGGGGTCTCCCGCACTGCCATGAACAACAGACTGTGCTGTAATATTAATCACTGATCCAAATTAATATATTATGGTGCTGCCAGTCCATCAGAGGCACATGTTAGCATATCTACCTTGTTGTTTAACAGAATACTTGCGTAAAAGGTACTTTAGTGTGGCAATAGGTAATTAATTGTGGAGTAACACATTTAAATAGCACTTCTATATAAATTAGCAGTTCAGGGCTGGGTACTATGTTAAAAATTGATATATTTAATGGGTAGATGTTGTTTCTGAAAACAAATTGTTAATCCTTCAGCCTGTGACACTTAGTCAGATTTTTTTTAATTACTTTTTTGTTGTTTATTTAATTTTTTTGTTATTAATTTGTGCTAGAGTAATTACATAGGAACTTTGGGGACAAAAATGTTCTAAAAGTGACCATAAATATTAGTTTACCTTTTTTTAACACTGCTAAAAATATGTGAAAGCAAAATATGAAGTTGGCAAATTTCATAACTCTAAGTATTGTAGGTGTGTCTGCCTCAAGTTATTCGGTATTGCCTGTGCTACGCTTGTGACATTGGAAGAAATTGATTGTGAAGTATGTACTGTATATATAAAATATATTTGAACTTTTCCCGAAGTAATAGTTTAACACAAGCATGATGGTTCATCTATAGTCTATTATTAGGAGCAACATGCAAGATTAATAATACTTCATGTGCCTTTCTACGATAACTTCTTATCAAAAATTGCCCAGGTTTATTTCAGACCTATGAAAAGTGGCCCAAATTGATATCCTGAGCTGGATTTACAATAATGGGACTTTTGGGGTTGACGTCTTTCTTGCAAACAAAAGATTTTTTATGTTTTTCAATGAGATCATGCAAGTAGCATTTTGAAGTATGCTATGTCAACATCCGATATCATGACATCATTGGTTTGTTCAAATCTGCCGGGCGGTAGACATGATTCATTGACTATTGAGACACAATTATGTACTGCACTGCAGTGGGAAGATCTTCAGTTTAATGTTATTTAGAGAGCTACAGTCGTCCTACTGTTAGGAATAAGGGTGTGAATTGTGATCTCACCGAATACATCCCTGCCTGTGTCATGTCATCGGTGTCAGTGACATGTCGAAATTTGTCCTGCCATTATCTACTGAAGTGTTGGGAAAGAAGTTCACTTTTTATTGCAAGACTTATGATGAGGATTCAATGGGTTATAGCGGATGCATGTATATTGTAACAACGTTCGTAGTTCGGGAAGGAGGAGGCGGGAACCGGCGAACACTCAAAAGAAACTTTAATAATAAAATAAACACAAATAGCACGACAGCCCCTTGCAGACAACTGTCGTGCACAAACAGAACCAAAACAAAATAAAATCCAGGCCTGGTCCTCACTCGTCTTTCACTGTCGTAACTCCTCCTTTTTTAATCCGTCCTGTAGCTCTCCGTGGGACTTGAGACCATAGCATTTCCTCCACGGCCTCGCTCCGTTTCCACGGCTCTCTAATAATCTATATTTTTGTAAAATCAACATCATTATTTTAAGTTACACTTTATAGAAATGTATAAACAAAAGTCTATATTTTAGGTCCTGTAACTGGTCACCATCTCCTTTGAGTTTTTGAACATTTTAAGCACCTCCTTGCCTTCACTAGTCAATTATACTTGGTGCTATAGTGTACATTTTTACTTTAAGCACAAATATTACACATACTCTCATTTACTATTTAAACTTGAGTATATAGAGTCAGCAATCATACTGTACTGACAGTGAGGACGTACACTGTGCCTTCTGTCTGCAGAGATAAGAGCTGTTTGTGGGTGTGTGTGTGTTGGTGTGTGTGTGTGTGTGTGTGTTGTGTTTGTGTTGTGTGTGTGTGTGTGTGTGTAAGAGAGGCGAGAGAGAGATATGGAGATATGAGTATAATTAAGTTGACTGTTAACTTTTATAATGTTGACACAACATTAAAAAAGGCAAATAGCAGAGCATGGGAAAAGGCATTGACAGAAAATAAAACATTATCTGGAGGTGAAAGACATTTCTTTAGCTTGTCAGTATAGGACGTTTTTAAAAAAACGAAATATATCATACTACTGTTTAAAAGTTTGAGGTTGGAATATTTTTTATGTTTTTGAAAGAATTCCCTTACGCTCACCAAATCCGTCCTTCGGTTTTTTATGGAAACTGGTTTTCTTTTTTTCAGGATGTTTTTGATGAATAGAAAGTTCAAAAGAACAGCAATTATTTGAAAAATAGAAATCTTTTGTAAAATTATAAATCTCTTTACTGTCACTTCTGATGAATTGAATACACCCCTGCTGAATAAACTATGAATTTATTTCAAAATAAACAAATAAATAAATGTTACTGATCCCAAACGGTTGTGTATATCAGGAACAGGTGATGGAGAAGTGAATAGTGCCACTCAAGACAAATACATAAAGCACGTATGCCACTGAAAAGAAGGTTTGGATCATTTAAAATGTAATTACATTTATGAACTGGTAAGGTAGATTTGAAGTAAAATGGTGAATCACGGTTTGCGTGAAGAAGGGGCTTAGGAAATTGCAGATTTACATGCTAACAGATGAGCTCATCACATTTTTAGGGGGTCAAAGATAAAAGACAGAGGGGCTGGATTATTGCCTTGTCTTATCTTTGTCTTTCCATCTAAATCATCTCTGTGTGAATTTATTGCTGTACTCATTGCTTCATAAACGGAAATCTGGCATTGAAAGCACATATGTGTGTATACAGTATGTGTAGGTGAGTTGTAAAACTGTTATGTAACAACCGACAGCTAAGGAGACCTTTTCACTTTCAAGATTCAGACTTCGTCAAATAAATAAAAAGGCCAAAGTAACATCACTTCCACATGACAACGATCAGTAAACGCAATACACACTCATACCTGGGTTATAACATTTAACTACAAATAAAATGAAAACAATTACAAAAGTTAAATTTTCTTTACTTAACATAAATGTTAACCTAAGTAAATAACTTTTTTACCTGATGTACTCAAATAGAGCAAAACTGAAATAAAAAACTACATACATACGTACATACATACATTTAGAAACAAAAACACACAATAAAACGACTAAAATTATTTAACCAAAATTTAAAATGAAATCAGTAAGTATACTTCAAAATATTAATAAAAACTAACAGTAAATATCAATGATACTAAAATAACAGTGACAAGGAACACTTATCATGTACCAGTATTACCATTATCACTTATAGAAATGCCATGTATCTGGTTGTTAGTCATTAACATTTCATCATCCTCCAATACTAGAGGTTTTGTGTCATTCTGCTACTGTAAACATGTAAGCATGGGAGTGATATAGCATGCTTTTCCTTATGGAAGTCAAACAGACTCGCAGCTGTTTATACACACCAAGTTCACCAACCAGGTGAGACACACCTCACTCTTGTCAAAGGCTTCTGTTTATTCATCCACCACAGCAAAACACGAGCGTTAATGATGTGGCTGTGATAGACAGGACTTTTATTCTTTGGTCTGTAGAAAGCCTGTCATCTGTTTTAAAGGATCCAGTCTATAGTTCCCATCATCAGTGCTGATAAAGCACTCAGGTGGGCAAACAAACCCCAGAGAGTCAACAGACGACTGACTCACCAGAACACAACCTGACAACCAAACATCCAACACGGCAGGTTGTGTTTTAATAGGAACAAGTTTGCACTTTTTTTCCAGATTTTCCATCCCTCAGCAACTCTAGGCTCACTATGCTTGTTCTTTAATTATGCCTTTTGCACAACAAAAAACTAGTACAATTATTATTCTCTATTAGTGCTAGTGATGCTTCTAAATTTTGGCAACTGAAAATAATCAGGCAAAACAGCAAAAAAAAAAGGTCATGTATTCTTTTTCGGCTAAAATAGTTTTAGAGGGCCAAAATTATTGACAGAAGTAGTGATGAAACATTGGGTTTTTTTTCTCATGCCCTAGTCAATCCCTGACCAGATTCTAGGATTTATTCCGGGTTTTTTTTCCAGAGGGGTTTGTTCATATATCATTTGTCTGATTTTATACGACATTTATGAAATGATAAAAAGAGATATCCAAAATCCCCTCTGTAAAAACTCTAATATGTCAACAAAATAAAACAAGACTTTTGAACCTGGCTTTATCCAACGTTCAGATTTCTGTTCTGGAAATGTATACAAATTATTACAGGTATATTATATTCATAATAAACATCACCATATATATATATATATACAGTGGGTATGGAGAGTATTCAGACCCCCTTAAATTTTTCACTCTTTGTTATTTGCAGCCATTTGCTAAAATCATTTGTTATTTTTTTTTCCTCATTAATGTTAATACACACAGCACCCCATATTGACAGAAAAACCAGAATTGTTGACATTTTGCAGATTTATTAAAAAAAAAAACTGAAATATCACATTGTCCTAAGTATTCAGACCCTTTGCTCCGTATTTAGTAGAAGCACCCTTTTGATACAGCCATGAGTCTTTTTGGGAAAGATGCAACAAGTTTTTCACACCTGGATTTGGGTATCCTCTGCAATTCCTCCTTGCAGATCCTCTCCAGCTCTGTCAGGTTGGATGGTAAACGTTGGTTGACAGCCATTTTTAGGTCTCTCCAGAGATGCTAAATTGGTTTAAGTCAGGGCTCTGGCTGGGCCATCAAGAACAGTCACAGAGTTGTTGTGAGGCCACTCCTTCGTTATTTTCGCTGTGTGCTTAGGGTCCTTGTCTTGTTGGAAGGTAAACCTTCAGCCCAGTCTGAGGTCCTTAGCACTCTGGAGAAGGTTTTCGTCCAGGATACCCCTGTACTTGGCCGCATTCATCTTTCCCTCGATGCAACCAGTCGTCCTGTCCCTGCAGCTGATAAACACCCCCACAGCATGATGCTGCTGCCACCACCATGCTTCCCTGTTGGGACTGTATTTGACAGGTGATGAGCAGTGCCTGTTTTTCTCCACACATACCGCTTAGAATGAAGGCCAAAAAGTTCTATCTTGGTCTATTCAGACCAGAGAATCTTATTTCTCACCATTTTGGAGTTCTTCAGGTGTTTTTTTTTTAGCAAACTCCATGTGGGCTTTCATGTTTCTTGCACTGAGGAGAGGCTTCCGTCAACCCACTCTGCCATAAAGCCCCGACTGGAGGAGGCCTGCAGTGATGGTTGACTTTCGACAACTTTCTCCCATCTCCCGACTGCATCTTTGGAGCTCAGCCACAGTGATCTTTGGTTTCTTCTTTACCTCTCTCACCAAGGCTCTTCTCCCCCGATAGCTCAGTTTGGTCGGACGGCCAGCTCTAGTAAGGGTTCTGGTTGTCCCAAACGTCTTCCCTTTAAGGATTATGGAGGCCACTGTGCTCTTAGGAACCTTAAGTGCAGCAGAAATTTGTTGTAACCTTGGCCAGATCTGTGCCTTGCCACAATTCTGTCTCTGAGCTCTTCAGCAGTTCCTTTGACCTCATGATTCTCATTTGCTCTGACATGCACTGTGAGCTGTAAGGTCTTTATATAGACAGGTGTGTGGCTTTCCTAATCAGTCCAATCAGTATAATCAAACACAGCGGGACTCAAATGAAAGTGTAGAACCATCTCAAAGATGATCAGAAGAAACGGACAGCACCCGAGTTAAATATATGAGCGTCACAGCAAAGGGTCTAAATACTTAGGACCATGTGATATTTCAGTTTTTTTTTTTATAAATCTGCAAAAATGTCAATAATTTTGTGTTTTTCTGTCAATATGGTGTGCTCTGTGTACATTAATGAGGAAAAAAATTAACTTAATGATTTTAGCAAATGGCTACAATATAACAAATAGTGAAAAATTTAAGGGGTTCTGAATACTTTCCGTACCCATGTATAATATAGATATATTATATATATATTATATATATATATATATATATAATACTATCTATATGTTGCTGTTTTATTATTTAATTTGTGTACCGCAGTTCACAACACGAAATTACAGCAAGTAAACATGACAAAAATTGCTAGAGTAGCAGCAATATGTATAAAATTTGGTCGGCTGAAATATTGAAAATCGGCTTGTTGGCGAAGAACTTTACTACGACTGTTTTGTTACCTGAGAACACAACACCCTGAAAAGAATAAGGAAATTGGTGTAGAAACAAGTTTTACTCAGAACATTCTGTAATTTCACAACAATAAAAAGAAATTGCAATAACACGATGAAGTTTCCGTTAAATGTGAAATTTTGAAGTAGAACCATTTTCTCTTAAACCATCCTTTAACAAACTTTGTTTGATTTACAGTTTTTACTGCATAAAGAGCTCAATTACCCAAAATTGACTCCCGAAACTTTATTTTCGGTTTCATTTTTTAGCTAAATGAAAGTTAATTTTGGTTTAGAGTTTTGGAAAGAAACTCTTTTGTATGCACCACTAATTACTGCCAATGACTACACATGCCATTGCCAGGTAAGAGAAACCAAATGGCAGAGATATGGAAATTAGAGCAGTATTTGCATAACTGCAGCTCTCCAAACTGCACATAATCATGCAGAGATCACATAGATGGCTCTCTTATCCGAAAATAACCCTCTTCCTGGCAACGTAGTGGCATCAAAACAAACACAAACCAAAGATCCAAATTAAAACATAAACCTGAAACTCTTATCGCCCAAAACTAAACCAGAGTTTAAGAATGGAAGTGAAACCAACCAGCAGCCAGTCACAGAACACTATCACTTCTGAAATCAATGATTTAGCAAGCACATGTGATGACTACTGGTGTGCAGTGTGAGGGGAGAATCCCTGTTGCCAAAACAAAGGCTGAGCTGTTTGGTCACTATCTTAGACACGGCCTCTGAGGTTATGCACTGAAAAAAGATGAATGCATAAGATGTGGGTGTCATCTTTGCCTCCCACCGCCTCATCTCTGTTGAACTGTGGGATGTTCTCCGAAGCTTGGCGTGCTCCCAATCTTCCCATGTGCTCCGGCCTTGCCCTTCAGTGACCTATTGGGCATGCAGAAGTTGTTTCTATGGTTACCGCTCTGAAGTTTGGGTGAAAACAAACCGGGGGCTTTTTTCTACTCTCGAATGAAGCATAGTGTCATGTGGCATCAGCTTCCTGCTGCAATAATTGTAAAATATGACCTGAATTAATTCCCTTTTCCATCATCTGAAAGACTTTTAAGTAGGTGAAAGGATGAAAGAAGACTTTTGGTGTCATGATATAAAACCGTGTCGATTCAACACCCACCACGGGCACTTATTTCACTTTTTCCCTCACTTGAGCATCTGGTTTACACTTCAACCATGAAACTATTTGCGTCACATGTGCTTTATAGCATCGGCTTTCCGGAAAGTACAAATGAGCTTCAATGTGGGTTAACGCTTTGTTTTCTGTCAGTGACAACACTGCCACCCTGTGCTTTATGCAGGCATACAATGCAGTTTAAAGGGTTACCACCCTCCACCCCAAATGGAAATTTTGTCATTAATCATACTTGATTAATGAATACTTTTTGTGCACGAATAAAAAAAAAAACGACTTTATTCAACAATCCGTCTCCTCTGTGTCTCTCCGCATCACACCGTAGCGCCATTATGAAGAATATCCATTGAACTCAAACTGTGTAGGCCTACGCACTTCTGTGTCAGCCGCGACACAAGGATCTCGTCACTTCATACATGTATTTATGCTTTGATTTGAACGAAAACAGCGCATCCGTGCAGCGCGGCTGACACAGAAGAGCGTACGCAGTTTGAGTTCAGAATCAGAAAGAACTTTATTGCCAAGTGTGTTTACACACACAAAGAATTCGTCTTGGTGTGATTTGAACTAATGATCTATTAAGAATGATATAATGTTAAAGTTATCGAAGTTAACATCTATAAATAGGTGATAAAACTATACCTTACATGCAGGCTGCATGCTGTATTTTTAAGTTCAGGTAGCCTAAAGACCTTGGTCATGAATATTAATTATATGTAGTTCTCCCGTTAACCCTAACTTAAAGGAAATACAACATTGCTAATGATTGTGAATAAATAAATCCTACTATTTTAAGTGGATGGTTTATTCGTTCATATTTATTAATAAATTAACATTTATCAAGCCACGTCCAGAAAGGCTTTCAAGCCACATCTGCATAATCATGCACTATATCCACGGAACGCACAGGGCTGCGTTTCCCAAAAGCTTCGTAAGCCTAAGAAGTTCGTAAAAACGATCCTACGACTGATCTTAATATTACTGTCTGTTTCCCAAAAGCATCGTAGCCTACGAGTGTCGTAAAACATCCTACGACTGTCTAATATTAGGTCTGGTTTCCCCAAAAGCTTCGTAAGCCTAATAAGTTCGTAAAACGATCCGAACGCTGATCATTGTTTTTTTTTTTAATATTACGGTCTGTTTCCCAAAAGCTTCGTAAGCCTAAGAAGTTCGTAAAAACGATCCTACGACTGATCTTAATATTACGGTCTGTTTCCCAAAAGCTTCGTAAGTCTAAGAAGTTCGTAAAAACGATCCTACGACTGATCTTAATATTACGGTCTGTTTCCCAAAAGCTTCGTAAGCCTAAGAAGTTCGTAAAAACGATCCTACGACTGATCTTAATATTACGGTCTGTTTCCCAAAAGCATCGTAACTTAAATAGCACTTGAAAATCATCGTAGATCTACGAGTGCTCTGGAGTAATCGTAAAGCCCTAAGTGCATCGTAAGAAAACAGATTGCGGTCACCTGCAGGACAATCGGCAGATTGCACCTTTATCTTTATTCAAGTGCAATGTGATTATAATATAAAGTTTTGATTGTGCTTTATTGTACACTTTATTACTCGTTTTTTTAATGAATTTAAAAATGAAATTATTAAAAAGGGCAGACAAATTAGAAATACACATCTAAATTGAATGACTGAACAAAAAATGAATAAAGTAATAGTATAAGTAATGTAGGAAATATCAGACTGGGGGGGGGTCTGTCAGTGACTTCCTGAAGTGCATGAAAACCAATGTATTGGAGCAGGAACACCGGAAATACCGTTTCTATATAGTATTATATAGTATAATAGATTTTGGTATAAAGTATATTGTATAGTATTATGTAAAGTATAATATTATACTTAGAAATGGAATATAATATATATAACTGTTATTATATCCGGTTGTCTGAACGCAGCATTGTTAACATTTGATAAACAACGTGTACTACAATTACGAGCATTCTTTAATCATGGGTTGCCCAACTCGGTCCTGGAGGCCCGGTTCCTGCAGGTTAGCTCCAACCCCAATAACACACCTGAAGCAGATCTCAAGCCTTATAGGCATACTTTAAACTTTCATGCAGTTGTGTTTAGGCAAGTTGGAGCTAAACTCTGCAGCGCACCGTCCCTCCAGGACCGAGTTTGGGCACCTCTGCTTTAAGGTAACATTTCAGCGCTTGAAAAAAGGATAGCGACTCCTAAGTAGCACTTAAGGATAGTTTTCAAACCCAAATGACAATGAGTTGCTTTCTTATGTGGACCACATTGGTGTTGCCATTAGACTTCCATAGTAGGAACAAACATACTATGGAAGTCAAGGCAACCACCACTGTTTGATTACCGCAGCTTCACAATATCTTCTTTTGTTGTTCAACATAAGAAAGCAACTCAATACATGTTTGGAACGACGTGATTGTGATTAAATGATGACAGACTTTTCATTTTTGGGGTGAACTATCCCTTTAAAGCACGGCTTCGCGCTACTGCTTTAACTAAGTGCATTTTTGGGAAACGCACGTGAAACAAACTCTTGCAGTTGTTCTCTCATGCACAGTTTCAAAGCTTGAGCGAGTAATTAAAGCTTGAGCTTACAGGTAGGCATGTATCGACTTATCGCGCAATATATGAACATGACCTACATTTTTGGTGACGCAGTATATCTATCGCAATATTTATGTCACCATGTTTTGTACATTCCATTTGCGCCTGTGTCTTTTGCAGCTTCTCGCACATGGTGTGGTGTAGTCATGAGGTGCTAGTTCTAATTTTAAAAATGCTTCTACAAAAGTTTCATCTGAAGATATGATCTTGTTTAGGGATCTGTGTCTTTGTGCATAAGGACATCTGACTGCTGAGTAGTGATTGTGTTTTCCAGCAATAGTGTGCACCCTTCATTTACAGAGAAAAGAGGGTCAGCGAAAAATCTCCATACAAGTTCTTTGTGCATTTTTCTTTTTTTCTACTTGTTACTTTGCACTTTTTGTTAGAAATGTTTATTTAATATTTATTCAAGTTTTTTAAGGTATCTAATATTTTGATACTTAAGTTTGTTGTCATTTGGAAGTGTGTAGGCCTTCTTGCATTATTATGCTGTTCCATTATGATTATATATTCAGTGGCATAAAATGGTCTTTAAAATGCAATAACAATATTTATACAATAATATCGCTTATCGCAATTATTTCTGGGGCAATATATCGCACAACAAAAAGTTGTTATGTGACGGGCCTACTTACAGAAGGAGAACACGATTTGAAGCTCGCGATCAGCGCCCTCTACTGGTCAAAACACAACAAAATACAAGCGTGCTCTCAGTTATATAATTATCTAATGCAATGGAATGCATTCATTTTAATTACGGTCTGTGTGACCAAATACATTTAGGGGTATGTCATCCGCCATTAAACACCAAGAAGAAGAAGAAGAAATACATTTAGGGAGCACTGTTTATAATCGAACCCTAACCATAAAGACTACATTACCCAAGATGCCATGAGCGCGGCGCTGGATGCGCGCTGACGTCACGCAACAAGCCCCGCCCCCATCCGGGGATATGACACGCTCCCCTTCTCCAGTATGGCGGCTTCAGGTGAGGATATTATAGATTTGTGGCTGGGCCGGTTGGGAAATTTCGGGTGCGGCGTGTCATTTGTGTCGGGGACATTTCTTTCAGCGGCAGATAAAGTGCGTCGTACCCGTGATGGAATCGATTTAGTGGCGAGGGCTGATTGTAAAAGCTTGATCTTGAGTTGTGAAGGGACGCTGCGTAGAAACTGCACCAGCAGCTGTTTGTGTGCACGAGAACATACCGATCAGCTTATTTACCTTCTGTTCCCACAACACGGAAGCGCTGTTTACATGTCCTAACAGCACATTTGTACTCTGCTCGTTTCTCAGACAGAAAATGAAGCACATGCAGCCAAGCCCGTGTCTGTATGCTTGCTGCTTTGTGTTGTCGTTACATTGTAACTGTTTTGTTTTCCCACATGTAAATGCAACATTGCTTTGCTTTGTTTACAAGACACGACCGAAATAAACAACTGGCTCGAGCGCGTGTACGCGTGAATAGCTGTGTAGGCGCAGAGTTGAGGGAGGGGCTGCTGTAACTTCATTCTTACAAAATACATCGCTTTGTTTGAGCAGAGCATAAATAACTAACAAATTTGGTGCAAAATGCATGCCCCTTGTTTAATGGCAAACTTAATCACAATATTGCTAAAAGCAACAATTATGTTAGTGCTGCTCGATCACAGATCTCCTGCGCTGTCCCGGGACAAACACTCGGTACTGCTCGATAAGAGATCTCCTGCGCTGTCCCGGGACAAACACTCGGTACTGCTCGATAAGAGATCTCCTGCGCTGTCCCGGGACAAACACTCGGTACTGCTAAGAGATCTCCTGCGCTGTCCCGGGACAAACACTCGGTACTGCTAAGAGATCTCCTGCGCTGTCCCGGGACAAACGCTCGGTACTGCTCGATCAGAGATCTCCTGCGCTGTCCCGGGACAAACGCTCGGTACTGCTCGATCAGAGATCTCCTGCGCTGTCCCGGGACAAACGCTCGGTACTGCTCGATCAGAGATCTCCTGCGCTGTCCCGGGACAAACGCTCGGTACTGCTCGATCAGAGATCTCCTGCGCTGTCCCGGGACAAACACTCGGTACTGCTCGATAAGAGATCTCCTGCGCTGTCCCGGGACAAACACTCGGTACTGCTCGATAAGAGATCTCCTGCGCTGTCCCGGGACAAACACTCGGTACTGCTCGATAAGAGATCTCCTGCGCTGTCCCGGGACAAACACTCGGTACTGCTCGATAAGAGATCTCCTGCGCTGTCCCGGGACAAACACTCGGTACTGCTCGATAAGAGATCTCCTGCGCTGTCCCGGGACAAACACTCGGTACTGCTCGATAAGAGATCTCCTGCGCTGTCCCGGGACAAACACTCGGTACTGCTCGATAAGAGATCTCCTGCGCTGTCCCGGGACAAACACTCGGTACTGCTCGATAAGAGATCTCCTGCGCTGTCCCGGGACAAACGCTCGGTACTGCTCGATCAGAGATCTCCTGCGCTGCCCCGGGACAAACGCTCGGTACTGCTCGATCAGAGATCTCCTGCGCTGTCCCGGGACAAACGCTCGGTACTGCTCGATCAGAGATCTCCTGCGCTGTCCCGGGACAAACGCTCGGTACTGCTCGATCAGAGATCTCCTGCGCTGTCCCGGGACAAACGCTCGGTACTGCTCGATCAGAGATCTCCTGCGCTGTCCCGGGACAAACACTCGGTACTGCTCGATAAGAGATCTCCTGCGCTGTCCCGGGACAAACACTCGGTACTGCTCGATAAGAGATCTCCTGCGCTGTCCCGGGACAAACACTCGGTACTGCTCGATAAGAGATCTCCTGCGCTGTCCCGGGACAAACACTCGGTACTGCTCGATAAGAGATCTCCTGCGCTGTCCCGGGACAAACGCTCGGTACTGCTCGATCAGAGATCTCCTGCGCTGTCCCGGGACAAACGCTCGGTACTGCTCGATCAGAGATCTCGGGCACAAGTAGTTTTGTCCTTGCCATTTTGGAATGAACACTCTGTGTTGATTTATTAGAGGGGTGAATTTACAAAATGGCCCTCATGCGAAATTTTATTTGATCTGTTAACAAAAATATATTACGTTGTTAACTTAAATTTTATGTTATTTATTGTATTTTTATTTTTACTTTATAGTTATTAAATTTTTTTTTATATATGTTTACTTTTTATTAGTAGTAGTAGAAGTATTATATAGATTTTTTCAAATTTTTACTTTATTTTATTTACTTTTGCTTTTTATTATTATTAGTAGTAGTATATTCGCCTATTTGTTTTATTAATTCTTTTTTTTTTAAACACTAAATTCTTATTTTTGTTTGTGACTGTTACCATGATTTTGTATGTAATGGTAAACACTTGAGCAGATACTTGTGGAAGTTCTTTTGCATTGTGTAGTTTCATGACCTCAAGCACAAGGCTTGCATTCTCACATGAAACTCTTAACCGTCTGCCATGTCACCGTACTGACGGTACAATGCCATTTATTTTAAGAAATTAAGTTTTTCTGATAGTATTTTAAAATCGTACAGAACAAAGAAATCTCATATGCATTTATATGTGAATGCAGCGGTCCTAGGAGAAAATGGAACAAAACCACATTTATACACATCTTGTCAAGCCTTAAACCTCTTTTAGGATTCAATTTTGATTCACTTTTGAAATGTTAGTGTGTTTTGATTTATGTGTAGATATAGGGGGTAGTAAAATCATCATTCAGGAAGAAGGTTGACTCTTCCTTCTATTTTCTCTAAAGCCAGTGTGCCTGAGTCATTGCACATGCATTGAGCTTTAGGATAATGTTGTCAGAACTTGGGGGCTTTGTTTTGGTTTTGCAGCGGGGTGTCGTAGCCCTACAGTAAACACTGATTCAGTTGCACAGAGCTGGAATGTCCTGACAGTGCACTTTGTCACAAAGAGCTCAGAAGTGTGTTGTAGCTCACAACAATGCTTCTCTCCACATGTTAACCGCAGCAGTCTGCAACAGATGAGAGTCAATCTGGCCTGGAGATAGATGTTCTTGTTTTCTAAATGCAGCAGTTTGTCTATGCAAGTGATGTAGGGCCAGTTAGTCTACATTTACTGAATTACATTAAATGCTAATTAAATATACCAACTTGGATAACTGTTGATCTTCTGCTTTGTCATCCAATTGCAGTTGTAATTGCATATATAAGCCACAACAGACTTTTATATTCACAATCCATTTGTTCCCACCGGTGATGCTAAGTCATGGTGTTTCAGCACAATGGTGAAGCACTGGAGACCTTATTATGCTGTTTTCAATGTGTACTTATTGTTTATTTATTTTTTGACAGCTAAAAAGAATAAGAAAAAGGGTAAGACCCTTACCCTGACTGACTTCTTAGCGGAGGACAGCGGGGGAAATGCTCCGCCGAGTTATGCACCCACAAAGCCCACAAGCTGGGCCGACGAGACCGATGATCTGGAGGGAGATGGTGAGATTCAGATATGGGATTAAACATCTACCACATTTACATTTTTGATGCTTGGCTTTCAAAATATGCTTTTACAATGTTGTTCATATTTCGATGACACTTTTGTTGATTTAAAGGGGTCATATGATGCGATTTAAATTTTTTCTTTCTCATCGGAGTGTTACAAGCTCTTGGCGCATAAATAAGATCTGTAAAATTGCAAAGACTAAAATCTCAAATCCAAAGAGATATTCTTTATAAAAGTTAAGAGTCTGCCACGCCCCCCTAAAACGGCTCGTTGTAACAGGCCCCCACATATCTACCTCACTATGTTGAAATATTAACATAATGCCGCCCAAATGTTCAAGCAAAAAAAAGAAGGGAAAAAACGTCGTCGCTTTTTATTCCTCGCGCTGTATTATTTGTTGGTTGCCTGCCCCATGTAGTGAGGCGCTGTAGTATTGTTGGTGCCGTGTTTTTCGTTGTGAAAGCGAAACTACTTTGTTTGGTCTTCCAAAAGAGGACGATATCCGCTTCGTCATGCCTGGAGCTGATCGCTGGTGCATTGTTGCTGAGGAAATATCAACTTCGCACCGTGGATCGCTGGAAATCGGCTTTCACCGTGGACGAAGCGGAGTCCGAAGCGGAGTCGTCACATGTGGTTGCTGCAAGCCCGCCGGACCCTTCTTCGTCGAATCCGCCGCCTCTGCTCACACTAGCCCTCCGGCCGTTCCTCACTCTAACCCGCCGGCCGCCGCTCACTCTAGCCATCCGTGTGAAATACTTTTTTGTTCCTTCACAAGAGGACCCCTACTAAAATAGTGGTTAAGGTTTTTATTTACATTTAAATTTACATTTATTCATTTAGCAGACGATTTTATCCAAAGAGACTTACAGTGCATTCAGGCTGTAATTTTTTTTTTTAGCAGTATGTGTGTTCCCTGGGAATCGAACCCACTACCTTTTGCGATTTTCAACACTGTAGTTCACGACAGTTCAAACCCAAATATTCAGATGTGTGCAGCATATTTTATGGAGGACCGTTTCTTGATCCTGGTAGAGTAGACTACAAGCCGGCTGTTCTGACTCATGTATGTACGTTTTAATTTAAAGGATTTGCCACTGATGATTTAAACACGAATTTTGAGCAGTGTAGAGCACCGCTTGTTGTTTGTCCTTTTTCCGGTCACAAATGCAGACATGGTTTTATGTTTAGGCGAAGAGAAGGCGCGTGGATGCAACGGGAAAGCCATTATAATCAGTAAGTATGTACCCACTGGATGCAACAAATGCCTTGTTTATATTGGGTTTTAATGTTTTTGTCTCATCGCCGGACAGGGCATCATCATAATGTGGTAAGGGGCGTAACATTTCCGTCACACGCTTGAGGTATTCGGCCAATCACAGCACACCTCGCTTTTCAGACTTATGAGCTTTGTAAAAATCAATGCGTTTTTCAGAAAGGCGGGGCATAGAGGAGAACAATAATGTACAGTATGTGGAAAAATAATGTGTTTTTTTTTTTGAACCGGTCACCGCAGAAACACATTTCAGAACCCCAACTACTACACCAAATAATGATCTTTAAATTGCATCATATGACCCCTTTAAAAATTGCACAGATAATGCGTATAAAGCACATAACAATTTACTTCCCAAATATATACAGAGGCTGTTTAAAATGAGAGAGATCACACGAGTAATGATCAATATCACACTTGAAGCCGTGTGATATGGCTGTATATCAGCATGGCTGTGATTCGACAGCAGGTAATCGCAGCATGCTGATCTACAGCCATATGACATGGGGGGGGGCGGCTACAAGTGTGATATTGTTTTTATGCAACAGTTATACATAAAAGAGACAACACAGTGTGTCTTTCAAATAACCCTCTTTTGTGCGGAACTACTTCTAATCTTGAACTACTTCTAATGCGGAACTAAACTAATTAAAATCTCAGTTTGACATCTGAACCCAAGCCTCCGTTACTAATTCAAAAACGTCACTTTAGAACTAGTAACGAAGGAACGCTGAATTGCTTCATTACTGTATCACTGTATTAAAAGCTCACTGTATTATGTAGAGTATTATGAGAGAGAGATGGACTGAGTAGAGTGTGATAACTTGCTTTTGATACAACTCCTTCCTTCAGCTCAATCTCAATATACAACATTAGTTTGAATGTCCACTGGGAAAGTGAATTTTTTGTTGTACTTCCTTTTATCTGTTAAGGGTGATTTCCTAAGGGCTGGGTAAAAAATATCTAGCCTCATATAATGATTCTCATTTTAGAAACTCGAACGTATCGATTCTAAAACCCAAGATCGATTAGTCTAGCCTGTTTCATTAAGGACGTAACATTGAAGGATACCTTCCCATCCACTATAATCACCTAACATTGTGCTTTGTATCTTTTCATATAAAACCAAGTCTCCATTTCAAATTCCTTCCAGTTGTCTAGATATTCAAACAATAAATGCCGTTTTGCTGCTGTTTAATGTGGAGTGACAGATCGCTGTAGCTCCTCATTCACCTCAACGCACGTCCTCTCCTCCACATTATACCATATTTCAGCACAAAATACAACATGACTAAACATCCGAAATGTAATTTTAAACGAAAGAGTACAACTTTAACAATCCGTATCCTGTCTCATGTAATCGCTCAATCAGTGTTCAGCCGCGCAAAGATGTCAATATGGGCTTGTAAACAGTGTCATGTAACGTCATATTTGCCTCAGAAAAAAACTTATTTGGTGACCATAAACTCATTAATCATATAGAAAAATTAACTGTAGAGAGGGGCATTTTGCTAACTATATGCACCATATAACATATTCATTAACATTTTTACTGTTCTTCAATGTTTAACTTATGTTTGAACAAATCCATCAACTTTTTATGACAGCCACCACTGTTTATATTAAAAAAAACGAATTGAAGTAGAAATATTATTATGTAACTGTAACTTTAGTATTTTAAAAACTTGATTCATTTAAACATAAATTTTTAAACCTTCCATATTATGGTAATGATAGTACCAACTGACTCTCATGTATATTTTACAGCATTCGTTAAGTTTTATTTTTTTTTCCTTGAGAAAATTTTGGTATGTACTGTACCTGATATATAATCAATATTGAATCGAATTGGGAATCGAATCGCAAGCTTGTGAATGAAAATCGAATCGAATCGAATCATGAAATTTGTGTCAAAACCCAGCCCCATTGAGTTCTGATAACAACGCTGCTTCACAATGCATTGTTGTCTGTGGTCTAATGGCGCTTTTCCACTGTGTGGTACGACTCGGCTCGGCACGGCACGGCTCGGTTTTGCGTTTCCACTGCAGTTCAGTACCGATTTAGAGTGGGTGGGATTATTCACATATCTTTATAGTTGTGCCGCCTCTACTGCCGAAAACTTTACTCCTGAAAATCTTTTTCATTCCGGCCCATCAAACTCTCGCTGGATCCGCTCCTCTGCTATCAACCAGAGGAACAGTTGTGTTCGGTCCTTCGCTGGCTGTGCTGATTTAAATCTAGCGGTTCTGGTGTGTTTGTGTCGCAAGTTCAGTGACACAGATAGTGACGATTCTCTCCGGCCAATCAGTAATCAGCAAAGTTTACACGTCACGTTTTGGTAAAGGTAGGTTCCCTTGGAACCCCAACTGAGGTGGTACTAAAAAAAGTACTAGGTACTAGGTACTGTACCCAGTGGAAAACTCCCCAAAAGTAAACCGTACCGAGCCGTACCGTGCCGTACCATTCAGTGGAAAAGCGCCATTACAAGCTTTGGTGGAAAGTCAAAGCAACTTCCTTGTTTTGGCAACCCTTGTTTCAGTCTCTTTCGATATAAATTCTTTAAGCTGCAGACTCGTAAAAACATCTTCTTTCACCATCTAATGGCGAAATAAATTTAAATAAAAATCCCATCAAACGAGCATCACAACCGTTTTCCAATACTAACTACGGATTATTAAAGTCCTACTCTCAATTAATATAATAATAATATTTAATAAACAACAAACAACAGCCATCATAAAAGTTGCTAAGCAATTCAATCAAAAGTACAAAGGCAGCGCTCTGATATACTACATTATTATATAAAATATCCTTTATGAGACTTTGTCCTCAGCCAAAACTATTTGCTCTGGAACAAATAATAGTTTAATGAGACCAAAGACTGCCCGTTATATTTACCCAAAACAAATTATCTCTCATGTTTAACATTATCGCGACATGAGAGTCTGCGGCAAATTCCAGAAGATCTGGTCGAGGTACGCTGCTCTCGGCGTGTTCATGAGCGCTGAACTGTGAGACGCCTTGATCTCCCTCTCCGAAAACGTTGAAGCTAATTTTTCAAAAGATGTTTCATTTATTAACAACCGCATTATTTGAAGTCTACGGCTTCTATTCTACCTAACAAAAACTCAGAAACAGTTATTATTTATAAAATTGAGGTGAATTGGGGCATCGTGCCATGACACGCTTGTGAGAATACTTCAAGCGAGTGATACAAAACGTGAAGCGTTTCTGTTCTGTGATCCCTAGAAATATGCACGCCTGGAAAAGGCTCTCGCCACATCAGATTTGAGACCATAACAACCGTTGTATGAATAAATAGAAATTAAGGCCCTCCACACCAATCTGATGGTTAGCCAACATCAGGCCACGTTAAGCATCTGTCAGCTTAGTTTTTGCCTTGTGTTCTGTACATGTATGCACCGTCAGACCTCTCTCTGATTGGATGTTCAGTTTAGCGAACAAGTCAGTGAGCAAGAATAAAAGCAAAAGTGATGAAAGTGAGCAAAGAAGTCAAGACGAGAAAGACAGAAGGCTGTTCTAGGTTTACATCATCTTACCTGAGCATTCCAGTACACAAGTATCCAGACATGAGCTGTCTAGAATAAAGTAAGTGATCAACATTATTCATATTCAGAATGGTAAGCAAGTGCTGCTTTGTTACAGGTTGTATATATGCAGCCCTAGTTTTGGTTCCCCTTTTTGAGTGATGAATAAAGACTATTGATACCTGCTGATAGAGACAGTTATTTCCTCTCACGCCGGTGCAGACCGTACCTGCTAGTTGGTCATTGGCTGTAGTCTTTGTGGTGTGTGTAAGCGCAACTTCTTAGCCTGGATACATGAGAGGCGACAACAACACAGTCAGCTTCTGTCACCACTATTTCTTTGATTTTGGTTTGGTGTGTCACAACCTTTAGGGAAACGCACATGCTTAAAAAAAAATAAGGATTGAAAAAAGATGTATATCTGTCATTGGCAGGGCCGTCACAAGGGGGGTGCGAGACCCGCAGCACTTTTGTGGGTGGGATTGGCTATAGTAACAAACGCCACCTTTAACATCATCTGATCGATTGTAATGCCCGTGCCACTGAAATGCTTGCGCACTGATCCCGGTCACGCACACGCTCATAAGATTGTAGAACTACTGCATAATAATAATAATAATAATAATAAAGCAAAAATCAGTAAATTAGAATGCAAAATAGTTCTAGGTTTGTAGTTATATATGAAGAGTTCAGCTGCAAAAGCCTCTAAGTGCCATCTAAAATTCTCTTCTAAAATGGTTATTTTCTCAGCTCCTATGTTTATATGTTCAGGTATTTTACTTTAATGGGAAAGAAATCAACTATCCCATTGCCATTAAAGTGAAATACCTGAACATAAACATAGGAGCCTGAGAAAACTGCTCATTTTAGAAGAAAATTTCAAACGGCACTTAGAGGCTTTTGCATCTGAACTCTTCATATGAAGTAGTATTCAATTTACACTATTTGAAAATAATATTTTATTTTAAAATGTGCACATTCACTTATTCGTATGTCTAATAGTCGAAAACGCAAACGTCTCTTGTCACGTTCATTTATGATTTACATGAATCATGATCGCATATTTTCAATTCAAAACGGCAACATTTCATAAAAAGTTGAGTAGTTTGCATCACTAGATAGTCTATTACTGTCAGTCACTGAACACTTCTATCATAAAACAGTTTTCTAATACAGCACTATTTACATCTTTCCACGAACTCTCGTTGCATTGTGACAGTGACAGTAAGACACTTCTTTGATTTGATTGGCCATCTCAATCATTTTGACATTGACGAGCGCTGTTAGACCACTGAGGCAGACCAGCCTAAAAGTTTAACTTTTAAATCTTTTTGTCAGCTTGTGTATAAGAATGAGTAAAGCTGTGGGATGACAGAGTCTTATACAGTCTGTCAGCTATGACTATTTTAGTCTTTCAAAGGACAAAATGGGTGGAAAAACAGTATTAAAAATTAGACATAAGCCTAAATGACATAAAATGTCTCGGTCGCACACTTGCCACAGCCCTTGCGACCGGTACTGGTCATTGGGGTGAATAATTCATTTTCAGTTAAGTATAAAGGTCTTAGTTACTTAAGACATTTTTTGTATCGTTCTGTATAGATTAAATTTAGTAGTGACGCTTATTATGAAAAAAAGAGAAGGCAAAAACAAGGAAGGAACAGTTCACAAGAAAGTTCTGTCATTACAACGCTTATTATGTCCCAAACATTCAGACTTTATTTCTTCCGTGAACAACAAAATGAGACGTTTTGCACAATGTTCATGCTGCTCTTTTCCATACAATAAGGCATCAAGTGACTACTGGCTGTGAAGCTCAAATAAAGCACCATAAAAGTGGACCTTATGACTTATTCCAGTTGTTACTAATGATAATTATAATATTTGATAAGATCCCCCTCCACTGTAGCTCTCAAATGTCATTTCCATTACTGCTCATTCAAGAAGCAGCAGTGTTTTCCATGGCAAACCTGGCAGTACACCTTAATATTTCAAATTTTGTTGGATTACTTGAATGAATTTCAGTCTGTTCCTCAGACGTAGCTATCATATGGGTTCAGAAGACTTGGAATGTAATGCTGGAGTCATTTAGATTATTATTATGCTTTTTTCGAAGCTTGACAGCCTTTGGTTACTGTTACTTATATCGTTTGGGCCCTTATCAAGCTTCTCTTCTTTTATAGTTACTACATCCTGGCACACTGAAGATGACATGTATCGTGCGCCGCCAATCGATCGGTCCATTCTGCCAACGGCTCCACGTGCCGCCCGTGAGCCCAACGTCGACCGCTCCCATCTGCCTCGCAGTCCCCCCTACACCGCATTCCTGGGCAACCTCCCCTACGACGTCACTGAAGAATCCATCAAAAACTTCTTCCGTGGACTCAGTGTGAGTTTCCTCTGTTCCTGTGAATTCTCACATGCATTGTATGCTGTTAACATAGATTCTGCCAAACAGCATCGTTGAGGGTTTTCAACTTGTGCAATTTTGCATGTCTCACAACATCTTGTGGTAAATAGTGCATGAAAAAATAATTTTTCAAGATGTTTTCAGGGCACAGTTGAGTTTCATCAACATGTGTTTCTAGATTAGTTATAAGAAGAGAAAAAACTGAAACTTTTTTTTTGTTCTTAATTTTGGTGGTGGTGAGTTTCACGTGTCATTACAAGTTCAGCAGTACAAAATACAAATAAAAACAGGTTTATTTAGAATAATCATTTCAAATGAAAAAAACAACTTTTAAACAACTTAATTTTTTTTTTAATGTTTTTACCACATTAGTAGTGTCAGTTCTAGTATAACAGTTAAAGATTTGAATATTTTTTGTTCAATATTGCATTGTGTATTGTTATTTGCACTACCATTGAAAATATATCTTTAAAGAAATTAATACTTT
This sequence comes from Sinocyclocheilus anophthalmus, assembly GCA_018155175.1. NCBI lineage: Eukaryota > Metazoa > Chordata > Actinopteri > Cypriniformes > Cyprinidae > Sinocyclocheilus > Sinocyclocheilus anophthalmus. The sequence goes on from JADLZN010010322.1 coordinate 25,833, forward strand.
TATATTAATATATTCAGCTAGGATGCATTAAATTGTTCAAAAATTACAGTAAAAACATTCATAATGGCACTGAGAACTGGAGTAGTGACTGTTAAAAATAAGCTTTCCCATCTCAGGAATACATTTTTAAATGGTTATTTTAAATTTAATTTCCCAAACTGTTTTAAACTGTATTTTTGATCAAATACATGCAGCCTTGCTGAGCATAAGAGACAACAAAAAACCATTTTTTTGGGGGGGGGGGATCAGTACTGTTTGTCTTCATATTTTATAGATAGATAGATAGGTGTGTGTGTGTGTCCTGCAGTTTAAATTAATTTAACTTCAAACTCCATCTTAAAAAAAAAAGCAATGTATACTGCAAGATAGGGAAAAAAATTCGGACACCATGACACATTAAATAATATTACAACAGAGCACGAAGAATTGTGGCACAGTTTTCTAGCCCATAGTGTAAAGCATGAGAAATATGAACAACTGTAAATAATATCGCTTTTATTCATACAGATCAGTGCTGTTCGCCTCCCGAGGGAGCCCAGTAACCCAGAACGGCTGAAAGGCTTCGGCTATGCAGAGTTTGATGACATAGAGTCTCTGTTGCGTGCACTCAGTCTCAATGAAGAGGTGAGATCCAATTGTCAGTCATGTGAAAATTCACCTTCTTGTTGTCTGTATGTCTGTCAATAACATATACAGACCTGTGTGCTTCTGAATTATAGACCTTACTGTTGGTGGTGTTGGTAGTTTCATTTTTGCCACATGGTGGCGCAAGTTATCTGTTACACAAATGAAGACACAAGCTCTCAGCTCTGTAATTAACCCTTTCTCTTCCTCTCTTTCTAGAACCTTGGAAACCGTAGGATCCGTGTGGACATTGCTGACCAGTCCAATGAGAAAGGTGTGGTTCTGAGATACCAGTCTGTTTATATGCAGTATAATGCAGTTGTGAATCTATTATTGTAGGGAAAAATTTTTATTTCAATATTCGCAATAATGTTTGTTTTTTTTCTTGATCAGAGAGAGACGAGCGCTCCTCATCCGGGCGGGATCGTAACCGTAGTGAGCGAGACTTCGGCCCAGACAAGACTGATTCTGACTGGCGAGCAAGGCCTAAATCTGACACTGATGACGGTCCACGCAGGGACGAAGCTTTTGGAGAGCGTAAGCAATTATTTCATCTGACATGTATTTGTTGAAGAAAGAGTATAGGAGGAAACTACTTTGAATCTCTAGTTTGAGAAAAAAAAAACTTCTTGTCTTGTTAAAGTAGTTGAGCTACAGTAAAGCTTTGGAAAAGTAGTAGGCTACTAAACATATGTATTATAAGATTATTTTATTGTATTTGACGTTCTATTAAATGGTTGGTTATTGGTCAGCATTGAAGAGGGAGTAAAATAAAATAGTATTTTAGAAATAAAATATTTTATATTCCAGATGTTGCAACAGAGAATTGTGTGATTCACTTCTTAGGATCCCGAGATCGTTATGAATCAGACCGTTACCGTGACGGCCAGCGGTGGGACAATGACCGCTATGATGGAGGAAGAGACAGATACCGGGAACGTTATGATGACAGAGAGCGCAGAGACTACGACAGAGGTATATAACACCTTCATAAATTACAATTCTGACAAATCACTTGGACTTGCAGCAATGTGTTTTAGTGACAGAGAAATATGCCAGCATAAAATTTGTCATGTTGAGAGTGTTTGGGTACTTTTTTGTCCCCTAGTGTCAGTTCCAAATTCAGCCCGCAATCTTGAGAATGGATAATGAACTCTTTATTTTCAGATATACACTACTGTTTAAACATTTGGGGTCAATAAGGCTTTTTTTATGCTTTTAAAAGAATCTCATGCTCACTAAGACTTCATTTATTTGATAAAATATGCAGTAAAATTCATATTCTGAAATATTATTACTAGGGATGCACCGAAATGAAAATTCTTTGCCGAAGCCGAAAAAAATGAAACACCGGGCCGAAGGCCGAATACGTTTTTTAGAGTTTTTTTTCGAGAATTTTTTTTCACCATTGCATAAATTAAATAGCCAAAATTTGCTTTTTACTGTTTTGTCTTGCTTTTTAAAAAAAATAATAATAATAAATTACAAAACAACAATTAAAAAAATATTTAACACTGAACATTTTAAACATTCTAGCAGACACTATACCAACAAAGCACAATTTAACTTAAAATTAATAAGTTAGTAAAATAATAATTTTTGGCCATCAGACCCCCTTCTTGAATCAGGCATGTATTTTTTTTTTTTTTACTGTACAGAAAGCAACCTTGCGAGAAGAGACTTCTTTTAAAACAGAATATATTACAGATCCCAATTTGAACACTGTGTGAACGTTATAATAAATGTATTAACAGAGCTGTTGTAATGATTATTATTATTATTATTGTCTTACTTTTTATTTATTTTACAGAACAACAGTAAAAATTGACGTTAATTCTTTGCTTTTTCTTCTTGAGGAAGACCTCAATGCTTATTTTTGTTGACAACAGATTTATAAATGAGTTTTATTACGAATACGTCGTACGTATCGCATTGTCACATGCATTGTAAAAATTCATAAAAATGTGACTGAGCAACTGACGACTGTATCAGCTCAGATTTTCCTCGTGCTTTGGACGTTGAACCCTGGCTCACGAGCAGATAAAGCACCGGAGCTCGTGCAGGACTGCATACTGCAAATGATGCGTGTATTCGAAACATAAGCGTAATTATTAAGGCCATTTCGCGATTTCGGTCATCATACAGTAAACCAGCACAATCACCCTTCCTCTTTCTCCTTGAATACTGCGAATGCAGTCCTAACAGTCTCTCAGCTGTCGTGCTTTGTAAATGATTTGTGTCCTTTTCTCACGACAGTTTCATTTTTCCACACTGCTGACGGGTGTGCTGCATAATAAAGTGCGCAACCTTCTCCTCTGCGCTGGGTTGCTCTTTGATCGGTCATCATTGTTCGGTACAATCTATCGGTCTTTTTCACTTCTTTTTTTTTTTTAGCTTTTTTTTGCTATTTTTCATCCGACTAATCGGTTGCCGAACATTCGGTTCCATCCTAATTATTACAACTTAAAAATGAACAGATTCTAATACATTAATTTATTCTTGTGATGCAAAGCTTACTCCAGTCTCCAGTGTCACATGATCCTTCAGAAATCATTCTAATATGCTGATTTGCTCAGGAAACATTTTTTATTATTATCATTTTTGAAAACAGTTGTGCTGCCTAATATTTTTGGGGAAACAGTGATATTTTTTCAGGATTCTTTGATAAAAAAAAAACAAAATCCTACTGACCTCAAACTTTTGAACGGTGTTTTAAATACGATTTGAATAAATATTGTGTAAAATTAGCATTTTTTTGGCCATTTGTCAGCGCTCTATTATAAGTAAATTATGTTCCCCCTTTACAAAATGGTGCCGGCTTGGATTAATCTCGTTTTTACAGACCTTGTGGGGGGGGACCCCCCTTTTGTTTCTTTGAAAACTCTGAAGTGAGTTTAGAAGAACAGAACAATTGTCAAAAAGTATAAAAATAAAATCCAACTCGGTTGTCCATGTACAACAGAACAGGGCCTTGCTCCTTAGAAATGGCTTTGCATTGGTCATTCAAAACAAATGAGTTTGTTTACCTTCGTAGTCTTTCTTAACCTAATCTTACCTAACCTTATTTCAGGTTATGATTCTCGCGGTGGGGGTCGTCGACCATTTGGAAGTGGCTTTCGGCGCGACTATGACGACCGGCGGGACGATGGTCGGGGCAGCGGGGAGCGCTATGGTGATCGTGAAGAGAGATACGAGAGACGGGATGAGAAGCATGAGGACAGTGGTGGGACAGTGCATTTACATGTATCTGGGTCACTCCAGGAACCAAACCTTGAATCAGATCATCTAAGCAGTCTGTACTGCATCTGTGTTTAGGTCCCCTTCAGAGACCCAAGCTGAACCTGAAGCCCCGCAGTGTTCCCAAAGAGGAAGACCAGAGCAGCAGCCCTTCAGTCTCATCGGGACGAGCTGCGTCCATTTTCGGAGGAGCCAAACCGGTGGACACGGCAGCTAAAGAAAGAGAGGTGGAGGAGAGGCTTAAGAAAGAGCAAGAGAGACTGCAGAGGCAGCTGGAGGAGGTCAAGAGCAGAGGACCTGAACGCAAGCCCAGAGAGAGGTACAGCATTTTTCTTAACATTGAATTTTGTAATTAAAGGGATAGTTCACTGGGCGCGCACAATGAAATTCGTCCATCCATTTACTCACTATCATGTTGAAGTTCTGTATGAGTTTCTTTCTTCTGAACACAAAATAATATATTTTGAAGAATGTTGTCTTCATATTTTATTCATATTTATCCATTGACATTCATTTGTATGAAAAAAAAACAATGTTGGTAGCAGCTGGTAGCAGCATTATCTAAAATATCTTCTTTTGTGTTTCACTGTAGAATAAAGGATGACAAAATTTCTATTCTTGGGTGAACTAACAGATGTATGCATCCAAGAATTATATGAATTAACCTTTTCTTTTTTTATATTTTATAATTTTTTTAAAATGAATTAAAATTATTTTTTAATAAATGTGTCGCATTTGGTTATAGCTAGAAGATGAACTATTCATAAAATGGAGTTAATCTGGAACTACACTATATAAATATTAACAAGTTTGTATTAAAAATGAATCAATATAAATTGCAACAATGACCTGTAACTCAATGTTCTCTTCTCATGACAATTAATTTGAGACTTGAAATGTATTCAAATTAATTAATGCGTTATTAACTCAGAATACATAATTCATTTGCATATTAATCTGATTTTGTGAATGGATAATTCATAATTAAATCAACCACCAAAAATAAAACTGTGATATCAAGTTCCTGAAATTTAGTAACAAACCAAAAGAGAACTTTATTTTTTACATGCTTTCCCTTTTTCTAAACAGTATTTTCACTCTCGTTTTCTAATACACTCAGGCATCCCAGCTGGCGTAGTGAGGACCAAGCAACTGAGCGCTCACGAACAGGAAGTGAGTCATCACAAACAGGAAACACATCGAGCAGGGGTAAGTGATCACTGACTGGTCCTTACGCACAGGTCTGATGTGAACAAGACATGAATTGACACATATAAAAAATCTACCGTCATACTAACTGTCACTATATGCAATGGTTTTTTAAATAAAAAGAAACTTTCAGAGTCCAATCCTTCCCCTCTCTCAACAGCGCCGAGGCGTCGGGAGAGTGAGCGCTCTGTAGAAAATGAGGTTTTCAGCAGCCGTGATGAGGATTCATCCTCGCATGGAAACCAGACTACTACTTCCAAGCAGGAGGGGCTGCAGCTGAAAGTTGTTCCTGCGCCGCCACCTAAGGAGAACGTTTGGGCGAAGAGGAGCGCCATGAGTGCAGGATCCAGTGAGAGTGATAGTAAACCTCCCATCTCTCCCAGCAGTAGCACGCCACCCAAAAGGTTTCTGTCTGGATTGATATGTTAAATATATATATAGCTATAATTCAAAGACTGTTAGAATTATTTCAGTATAATATATTATATAATATCTAAAATACTATTCGTAAAAAAATGTTATGTTACGGTGTCCTTATTACAGTGTAATTATTTGTTTAAGTACTGAGTGATATTAATAAACTACATGTACTTACTAAAGTTAGGGTTAGGATTAGGGTTTGGCTTAATAGTAATCATATTTTTATTACTATGGAAAGTACATGTAACGTGTAATAAGGACACCGTAAAATACCATAAAAACATTAACATTATGAAATAGTATTGCAATTGAAAATAAATGTTTCCTATGTAAGTATACTTTAAAATGTAATTTATTCCTGTGATGTAAAGCTGAATTTTAAGCATCATTACTCAGGTCACATGATCCTTCAGAAATCATTATACTATGCTGATTTGCTGCTCAAAAACATCTTATAATCTCAATGATAAACAGTTGTGCTGCTTAATATTTGTGTTGAAACGGTAATACTTTTCTTTTAGGATTCTTTGAACAAAGTTTGAAGAACAGCATTTATTTAAAATAATTGTAGTTTTGTCACATTAATAACATCTTTGCTGATAAAAGTAGTAATTTCTGTACAAAATATATATATTTCGACCCGAACTTTTGAAAGTTATATATAGAGATATAGATATATATATATAGAGAGAGAGAGAGAGAGAGGAGTGTGTAAACTCTTAGTAATATTCGACTGCATGTTTTTTTTTTTTTAGTACTTTATTTTTCAGTGCAACAAGCTCAGCTGATGCTCCTCAAAGAAATAAAGGTAAGCTTATAAGTGTCCTGGTCCGTTGAGACATGAAATAATGGTGGAAGGTGTAAAAGAAGAAGTCGATGCATATACTCTATTTTCACACACAAGTCACAACTGGAAACTCTTAAAATATCGTAGTGGATTGACAACAGGGGTTTGTATTTCTTTTCCAGTTGTCGGGCAAGAGAAAATGTCCACTAGCGTCCCTTCCTAAAAACAGCCTCTTCTAAATGTTCCGTTAAGAAGCAGTAAAGTCCTCTAAGATTTTACAGAAGCCTACAGCCTAATGCAGCTCCTTTATTAGTAGAGTTGTCCATAGTGTCCTCTGCTGAACACTGGGCTCTCCTTACAGATGAAAACAAAGCAGATGGGGTGCGCCGGGACCGGGGCCCTTCTCGGGGTCGTGGTGGGGCCTCGGGCTCTGGAACAGGCAGGGGGCGTGGAGAAACCGCGAGCCGAGACCGAAGGAAGGAGACAGGAGACAGGTTAGCTGCTCTCTGGCACCCCTACTGCTCAAAAGTGTAGAGAGCTTTCTTCCTTCTGGAAAGATATATTTAGTATATTTGCTAGATTCTCAATAGGTTCGTAATAGTATTTTTGAATTATAAGGGTGGTGGTTGGACAAATGTGTTTCTTTTCTAGTTTGGCCCATAGAGCACTGTGTCCATTCGCATCTTTCCAGTCTCAACAACAACAAAAAATGATTTACTTTTTTTTTTATATCAGTTGAATTATAATTCAGTGACTCAATCAGAAAATCAATCACTTGTGGTGAGAGAGTCACTTGAGAAATCCACCAACATACAGATTGACAATCTGCCTTAAGACAAGTGGAGTGATAAAAACAGTAAAAAGTCAGTGGGCTGTTTGACCCATTGTATTTAATGACTAAAACTAACTGTTGTATAAAACAACAGTTTAAACATGTTTCAGCTCAACAGTAATAGCATATATCGCTGGGCAAGATGCATTTGGCCTCAGGAACAAGAGAACAAACGGAGCAGGGACTTCGATCTCATTTAATCAACAAATAGAAGGAGTTTTTACAAACTGAATTTTACAATATCAATTTAGGGCTGTGTGGTTTAATCAAATTTTATTTAGATTTCAATTTTGGCTTTCATCATCTATGAAAACAGGATAAAACAATTATTGTACCATGTCCCGTTTTGCAGTGAAGCTCTGGTTTTGTCTCCAGAGCACTTTCCTTTCCTTTACAATGGTGCTTTTTAGAGGTCGACTGATAGTGGATTTCACCGATACCGATAGCTAGGTTGGACCACACTCTCATACTGTGTAATGACAGCGGAGCCTTCTCAGCCACTCCAGCCAATGGACGCAATCCGGAAAAACTATCAGCATGGATTTTTGCAGATAGTTCCAGCAATCAACTATAGGTGCCGATTAATCAGCAAAGCCGATATATCGGTCGACCTCTAGTGCTTTTGTCCTGCTTCTGAAAAGTTCAAACTTAACATCCAAATCATGAAATGTGACTGCTATAAAATGCAGTCTGCTGCGAATCGTGCTTGATATAAAAAAGTTAGAAAAAAGCGCATTAAGAGATTTCACACTGTTTTCTAGGCGACTTCGTGTGCGCACTCTGAGACCGATAGCTAGCATATATTGACCAAAATAGTTGTGATTACGGTTTTGCCATAATCAAGCAACTCTGTTGATTGAAATATTGCCAATTGGATTTTTTCATCCTGGGATCGAAATCTCTGCTCTAGAGTTTTTCTGAATGAGTATAGACGTTCTTGTGAGACGCTGTCTCACTGTGTTGTGCGTTACTTGTAGAAAGGATGCGAGAAGAGAACAAGATCTCAGACCAGCACCAGAGCCAAAGAAATTTGAGGAGCCTCCCAGCCCTGTGAGTGACAGAGCTAACACTCTCTCTGGGTGTGATACCATGATCCCCGCTCCCTCTACTTTTACTTCTGGCTTTCTTTGCTCACCAATCCTTGAATGAAAGTTTTCTCTAGTGCCTTTTTTAGATGCGTCATTCACTGTAATGGAAATTACATGTTGCTCACAGACTGTAATTGTGGACCTCTTTTGGAAGATATGTGACTTGAAAAATGTGAATATTTATTTGAGTCTAGACACATAATTTTGATCTTAGCTTTGAATTATAGCTGTAGTATAGAAAGGAAAAGATGGTACATTGAGAATACTCATGCAAACCTCTCCAAAACATGCATTTATTTGAAAACATTACATTTGGCACCCTCTTTAAAGATGGGTGCATTATAGATCAGTCCTAAAGATGTAAATGTTTTTCCATGCTCAATTTTCTGAAGGTGTGTGGATATACAGCGGGTACGGAAAGTATTCAGACCCCCTTAAATTTTTCACTCTTTGTTATTTGCAGCCATTTGCTAAAATCATTTTTTTTTTTTTTTTCCTCATTAATGTACACACAGCACCCTTATTATATTGACAGAAAAACACAGAATTGTACACATTTTTGCAGATTTATTAAAAAAGGGAAAAAACTGAAATATCACATGTTCCTAAGGATTCAGACCCTTTGCTGTGACCCTCATATATATAACACAGGTGCTGTCCATTTCTTCTGATCATCCTTGAGATGGCTCTACACCTTCATTTGAGTCCAGCTGTGTTTGATTATACTGATTGGACTTGATTAGGAAAGCCACACACCTGTCTATATAATACCTTACAGCTCACAGTGCATGTCAGAGAAAATGAGAATCATGAGGTCAAAGGAACTGCCTGAAGAGCTCAGAGACAGAATTGTGGCAAGGCACAGATCTGGCCAAGGTTACAAAAAAATTTCTGCTGCACTTAAGGTTCCTAAGAGCACAGTGGCCTCCATAATCCTTAAATGGAAGACGTTTGGGACGACCAGAACCCTTCCTAGAGCTGGCCGTCCGGCCAAACTGAGCTATCGGGGGAGAAGAGCCTGGTGAGAGAGGTAAAGAAGAACCCAAAAAAATCACTGTGGCTGAGCTCCAGAGATGAAGTCGGGAGATGGGAGAAAGTTGTAGAAAGTCAACAATCACTGCAGCCCTCCACCAGTCGGGGCTTTATGGCAGAGAGTGGCCGACGGAAGCCTCGCTCAGTGCAAGCCACAGGAAAAGCCCGCATGGGTTTGTAAACAAAACACCAGAAGGACTCCAAGGATGGTGAGATATATGATGAGATAGAAACTTTGTGGCCTTCATTAAGCGTATTGTGGGAGAAAGGGAGAAAACCAGGCACTGTTCATCACCTGTCCAATACAGTCCCAACTTTGAAGCATGGTGGTGGCAGCATCATGCTGTGGGGGTGTTTTTCAGCTGCAGGGACAGGACGACTGGTTGCAATCGAGGGAAAGATGAATGCGGCCAAGTACAGGGATATCCTGGACGAAAACCTTCTCCAGAGTGCTCAGGACCTCAGACTGGGCCGAAGTTTACCTTCCAACAAGACAATGACCCTAAGCACACAGCTAAAATAACGAAGGAGTGGCTCCACAACAACTCTGTGACTGTTCTTGAATGGCCAGCCAGAGCCCTGACTTAAACCCAATTGAGCATCTCTTGAGAGACCTAAAAATGGCTGTGCACCAACGTTTACCATCCAACCTGACAGAACTGGAGAGGATCTGCAAGGAGGAATGGCAGAGGATCCCCAAATCCAGGTGTGAAAAACTTGTTGCATCTTTCCCAAAAAGACTCATGGCTGTATTAGATCAAAAGGGTGCTTCTACTAAATACTGAGCAAAGGGTCTGAATACTTAGGACCATGTGATATTCAGGTTTTATTTTTTAATAAAATCTGCAAAAATGTCAAAAATTCTGTGTTTTTCTTTCAATATGGGGTGCTGTGTGTACATTTATGAGGAAAAAAAATTAACTTAAATGATTTTAGCAAATGGCTGCAATATAACAAAGAGTGAAAAATTTAAGGGGGTCTGAATACTTTCCGTACCCACTGTATATGACTTTACATTAAACTGATATTTAAAAATACATCTCTATTTAATTTCTGTGGTTGCATCTATTATTACACTGTTGACCCTACCCCCTACACCTTAACCCGCCTTTAAACCTAATCATACCACCAAATCTGTCCCTAACCTTAACCATATCCCACCTCAATAGCAGCAGAAGTGATTTACAGTACAACGTAAGTACATTGTACCAAACAATTCATTATTATTGATGTGTTGGACCTTTTTTTTCCCCCTCAAAATAAATAGTTTTGAAAGGCACTAAAACACTTTTAAAAATTAATTTTGAAGAAAAGATAAGTCCATATGGCTTTCATATGCTTGATATATATTCAGAGGGTTTAAATGCCGATTACTTCCAGTTACGCTGGTTGCACCAATCATAGGCACAAACCATCACTAACATAAGTTTGATTCCTAAAATCTCAGTATCTCACATTGTCAGAGCAGTCAAAACAACAGTTCAAATGAAAATCACCTGAGACTGTAAAGTACATATTAACCTCAAATAGCAGTAATGATTTGGTTACGTCTCACTATCCCCTTTTTGTTTTAACAGAAATTCAGCTCAGCCAGTAAATACGCGGCCTTGCTGATGGACGGGGAGCAGGGAGACGAAGAGCAGGGTGGAGACTAAGAGGTGGACGGACTGCACAGACGACAGTCTAAATTGAATTACAAATTAAGCCTACAGCTTTTGTTTCATGCAGCACTGAAGGACCCAGATGAGCCCTTTGAGAGCAAAAACCCATTTTTAAAGCAACCCCTCCTCTTCAGGACTTAACCGAAAACCTAGTGGGAAAATACAGGACTCGTTTTAAAGTAAAGAAAAAAAAGAGAGTGTGGAAGGACGAATGCTTATGACTAATACATTTTTGTGGGGGGTTACAATACACATGAAAGGGATTCTGCTCTTGCATACATCATAAGTTGAGTGCATTTCTCGTTAGCTTGATTGCACGTTGAGTGTCGAGAAAGTAGAATGGGGAAAAGTGCCACAAGATGAATGTTTTCCCTGAACTTTAGAGCTTCCTGAGCTTTCTGAAAGAACATTTACAGCAGTTGCTTTACCGATATCTCTGGTCAAGTAAAGGGGTCCTTGACCTGCATTGTTCACCCATCAGTTATAAATCTCACAACCTGGGTTTTATGTCTTAAACTGGCATTGGCCGACTGGTCTGATGATTTGTATTCAGGGGTAACAGCCACTGAATAACGGCCAGCAAGTTGGTTTCGGATTGATGTTTCTCTGCGCTGCTTTAAGCAGGAGTCTCCCATTTTCTCACTTATCCTTTTGAGGAGTTTTTTTAAGCCACTCCTTCGGACTGATGTGCAATAGGAATTGACGTATTCCTCGAAATCTCAATGTTTCTACAAAAGAGACTGCTGCAGCTTTGGGTTGAGCCTATATCTAAAGGTAGTGACATGAATTGCTTATTCATTTAAACGGTGTACCATCTTAAAAGAACAATAAAAGACTACATTGAGTCAGTTATGCTTTGGAGGATATTGTGAATTCAATTGCATTCCAGAAGATTGTATTTTTGTGAGTTTTATTATTCGCCATATGGAGAAATGCCCCAGAGAGTTATAGATTAAAATGCGGCGCTATATATATTATATTAGATATATAATATATATAGGTTTAGTTGAATCTATATTTAGATTATAGATATATTATAATATATATCTGGCCGTATTAAAAATATATAGTATTTTGTCTACATTAAAAATAAAATGGATATTAATAGATATTTGATAAATATTATAATTAACCGTGTTAATTATGCATGTTTTTATATATGAACTTAAAGTGTGCTTTTATACACTACTATTTGTAGTCGATAAGATTTTTTGAAAGAAATTTAGCTGTGGGTTAAATATTTGTGACGCATATTAGTGGCATAATTGAATGTTAAATCCTTTATTTGAAGAATATTCCACGTGTTTCGCCCAGTCTTCAAAGTTAAGTGTATTTCTATTCATCTGGCACTTAGGGAGTATTCATTTTGGACCCTAATGCCAGCTCCCCCCTGAAGCTCTATGTCTTCTGGACCATTGGTATACTTAGAGGTCAAAGGCCACTAGTCGTTCAGTCTGCCTTTGGCCTGCCACTATGTTCAAAGGATCCAGAGCCTTGATACTGCAAGGCATGACATCTGCAACAACACAAGCACTTAGAGTTTGTGTGTATATCCTGGATACATGCTTGGAGGGCTGGAGTTTCGGACTATTCTCATTTCCCATGAAAATTCCAGTGGGACAAGGTTTCATTAATCCCAGCATTATGAGGATGTTATTAAAGAGGGAATGCTTTAAAAAAATTACAGTTCACCCTGAAGCTTAACTGAGTACTTCATTCAAAATAGGTTGGGAGGTTGGTGAAGGTTTACACTGGCTAATTAGTTAAAGTTAAATTACTAACTGAAGGGAGTTAAAACAGGAAGCAAGTTATGCTGAAAGAATGTTTTTGGACATTGCTTCTCGAAACCGTTTGACGTCACGCATCAAACTACGATAAAGAATACTCTGCTCATGCTGTGCGTCCCTTTAACACCCCCTTCATCCTGTGACCTTCTGCTGGATGGAGGCCAGAGAATGTGCCCTTCACCCCAGCCTTTCAGGCCTCATTAAGTGAGCCCAGGCCCCAAAGGATCGTCTCTGTTTCTAGTACGGCAACCCTGACAGGAAGCAGACAGAGCCGTGGGATGCGGACAGCAGAACAGGAACCCAATGTTCTCAGAACATGTGCGCATGTGGTGTATCTCCTTGACATTTTCTCAGCATCTTTGGGTTTCTGCCTTTCATATTCTATTCTGATCTGTGAAGTTTCTCCTGTGGTTAACATCTGCCTGGTTCTCTTTCAGTAGCCGTGTTTATTGAGCCACATTGAAGCCAACATTAAATTAAAATGAAACCCTATACATGCTCCTGGTCTTATTGTGACAATTCTTGTGTGTACATTATTCCAAAGATAAAAAATCTGTCTTTGCAATATTTCATCATAATGTAACAACTTGCCCCAACCCAGAAATTACTTTTCTTCCTGATGACTTCACCAAGGCCACTTTCAGCCACTTGTGTTTTAAGTGACTAGTGAAATCTTATTTCACTCTGAATTTTTAAAGTAAAATGGGTTCCAGTCATTATTTCATGCTGACGTTAGCAATTTTTTATACTTTTTAAATGTTGGACTCCTCATACTTATAATTCTGGACGTGTGCAGATATCAACTGCCACATGATGTTTGTAGTAGCATCCCAACATCTGCCCCACTGCATATTTCTTGTAAACCACTATTAGCTAAATTCTGCACATCCTCCTTTTGTACCCTTGAGGAGCACAACGCATCTTTTGTATTCTGCTTTAGTGACATAGGGTATTGATGACTATAATTTTTCCCTTTCCTTCCTGGCACTCAGGTCTGATTTCCAGCCATTTTAAATGCAGTCAAGTTCCCTCAAACCACAAGACCATATCTTTAACTGCTAAAAGAAGATTGTATTCACTGATCTTACACTAGTCTACTGGAAGCACTAGAAGGGAGCATTATTTTGATTTGTATTTTTGGTATAGTGACAAGGACTGCAAGCTTTTTGTCTGATTGCTCTTGTCCTATGACAAAGGTTAATCAGGTGAAGTTGGTCACCATACATTTGGAAACCATTTTTGTGGCCCTAAATTGGCAACAGCACATGGCCTATTACAGAAACCATGTATTCGCAAACACTTCTGTAGCACAGATATATCCTTAAATATATTATTCTTGGCAGAGCTACTTCAAACCGAAGATAAACAAACAATTGGTGAAGTAACATAAAATACGATTTATTTCTGTTGCATTTGAGAATGTGTTATTGTTGTGTGGTCAAATGCCTGACGAGTTTTGCTTTATCTGGCATTGGTGTGTGGTGCAACATTTCTGAGAACTTGGCAAGATTTCCCAGTCTCCCTTGTTTATGAAAAAGTGAATTATGATTCTAAACTAAATTATGGTCCTTGAGATCTCGCACCCACCCTGGTTTGAGCACAATTGGTTTCATTCTCAGTCAGCATGCTCAAGAGTGTTGAGGTCTAAAAATAAAGAACTAACCCAAGCCCTGGAAGATTGGAGGACAGTATGTAAAAACTGACCACTTGTTTAGAAGGAGACTGTGAAATACGCTGTGGTAAACTTGGAAATTTTCTTGTAAACTCTGAGGGTGTTGAGGTCATGGCTTTGTATAAACAATAGGTGGTATAAACAATTCAGTCTCTCACACACCCTCTGTAGGTGGGATGTGTTGTGAGATCATCCACGTCTAGTGGATCAGTTTAAGCATTGAAGCACATGCTGAGGGTCAAATGACTGCTTTTAAAAGTTAAAGAACCATTGAAAGCAGCTTGGTGTTTTACTTCCTAAGAGTTTTTAGGATAAGATTGAGGAACACTGCCCTGCAGAGTTTAGCTCCAATTCAAATTAAACACACTTGAACCAGCAAATCAAAGTCTTCAGAATTGCTAGAAACTTCCTGGCATGTTTATTGGAGCAGGTTGGAGTTACACTGCAGGACACTGTCCCTCCAGGAGCAGGTTTGGACACCCTTGGCTTAGTGTAGGGGTGTCCAAACTCTGGAGCGCCCACTGTCCTGCAGAGTTTAGCTCCAACTTGCCTCAACACACCTGCCTGTAAGTTTCTAGTATGCCTAGTAAGGCCTTAATTAGTTGGTTCAGGTGTGTTTAATTGGGGTTGGAGCTGAACTCTGCAGGACAGTAGCCCTCCATGACACCCCTGGCTTAGTGAGACAACCGGTTTCGACACTTCTATGCTGGCAAGACTGGCTATTCCAGGGGTGTCTAGTCCTTCTCCTGGAGAGGTTAATGTCCTGCAGCGCTTATCTCCAGCTTGCCCCAACACACTTGCATTGGACGTTTTTATTGTATCCTAAAGACCTTTATTAGCAGGTTTAGTTGTATTTAATTAGGTTTGGCGAAACCCTGCAAGATAGTAGTCCTCCAGGAGTTATAGTAAACATCTTTTTAGTCTTTTTTTTTTTTTTAATTGAGACTTCCACAAAAATTGTGTTTTCCTCCCTGTGCAGCAGTGTAAGCCTGTTGGCCAGATGCAAGTGCACCCCAGAGTCCAATAGTCACAAAGGTCTTAGAAATTGCTATAAACTTTAACTTTAAAATTTAAAGGAGCTGCCATAAACAATCTAAAAAGAATTATAACAAATTGGCCATCCCAAAAGCATCTTGGGATGGTCACTTCCCTTCATCACCTTTCCTTCTGACAGGTAAAAGTCTAAATGTGAAACGTGAAATGTTTGTATTTCATATATTCAGAAAATGAGTGTACTGAGTGAGATTTTGTACTGACATGCCATCTACATTTGTTTGTGCTATGGTATGCTTCACTATCACTGTTGATTGCACGATTAGTTCAAATACCTAACTCTAAGTCCTAGGTTTTCAACCCTGCTCCTGGGTACCCACTGTCCTGCAAATTTTATTTCCAACCTGCTTCAGCACACCTGGCCATCCTGAAGTGATCCTGAAGACCTTGATGGGCTGTTTCAGATGTGTTTAATTAGGGTTGTAGCTAAACTCGACAGGACAGTGGGTCCTCAGGAGCAGAGTTGAAGACTATGCTCTAAGTAGTAGACTTCAGGACTTTGTCCCCACACTGTTTGTGCCTGGACATGAATAGCTAAAATTGTACAGATTATTAAGGGAGAAGTGTGCTATTACTTTTCTAATCAAATTTCTAAGTGAAGTTCTATGATTTTCCACTGAAATAAAATTGATAAAAGTCCTATAGACCTACACTGAAGGAGGGATCTAAGCCATATCTAGAGACCAGTGGCCAGTTACATAAACTGCTTAGACTAGTCTTAAAAGATAGATGCCTATTTTATTCTGCAAGACTTTTA
Source organism: Sinocyclocheilus anophthalmus (assembly GCA_018155175.1). Taxonomy (NCBI): domain Eukaryota; kingdom Metazoa; phylum Chordata; class Actinopteri; order Cypriniformes; family Cyprinidae; genus Sinocyclocheilus; species Sinocyclocheilus anophthalmus. Next base: position 41,992 of record JADLZN010010322.1, read on the forward strand.
AACCTTTTTAAAGTCAGTTGCATAAAAACTTAGATTGGTCTAATTTGAATCTGAAAAGTAAGACTGATAACCACTTGGTTAACTGCTAGTTAGTCAAACTATTTCTTAAGACACAGTCTTAACATGGTGACTGTTTATGCAACTGGCCCCAAATTATCACAGAGACTTCTGACTGGGCTCTATTAACTTGTAATGCCCTAAAACAGGGTTGTCCAATCCTGTTTCTGGAGGACCAATGCTCTGCAGAGTTTAGCTCCAACACACCTGTCTGGAAGCTTTCTAGTAATCTTGAAGACCTTGATCAGGGGATTAGTGTGGTGATGATTATTCTCCCTCTGGGGGGGGGGGGGGGGGGGGGGGGGGGGGGGGGGGGGGGTGGGTGAAGCTAAACTCTGCAGAACACTGGCCTTCCATGAGCAGGATTGTACGTCCTTGCGCTAGAACAGTGGTGCTCAACGACGTTCAGGTCATCAGCTCATGAGAATCCAAGACCTGTTGTGTCATAGAGACTTGCAAAATGTGCAGTGTTGGTGGTTGACCACTGCCCTAGAACACCTAGAATTGTCCAAACATCCTAGCAACTACATAGAAATGCATTAAAAACAATTTTCAAGACTTTAGGTATCGTAGCGGCGAGTTTTGCGCAGGCAAGGACCAGCTGTATTTTCTTGGGAAAATGTACCAATATTTATTACATAGATTGAATTTCGTGAGCCCTTTAACAGCAGGACTGTGGGCTTTGTTGTTTTCTTTAAAGGGGTCATATGGTGTTGCTTAAAAGAACATTATTTTGTGTATTTGGTGTAATGAAATGTGTTTATGCGGTTTAAGGTTAAAAAAACACATTATTTTCCACATACTGTACATTGTTTCTCCTCTATGCCCCGCCTTTCTGAAACGTGTCGATTTTTACAAAGCTCATCGGTCTGAAAGTGAGGTGTGCTGTGATTGGCCAGTTATCCAGTGCGTTGTGATTGGCTGAATACCTCAAGCGTGTGACGGAATTGTTACACCCCTTACCATATTGTGATGCCCTGTCCGGCCGGAGTGACGAGACAAAAACATTAAAACCCATTATAAACGAGGCATTTGATCCAGTGGGGACGAATTATAAAATTACGGATTATAATGACTTATACTGTCTTTTTACACGTTGCGTTACATTGCATCGCGCCGCGTAAACATAAAACCATGTCTGCATTTGTGATCGGAGAAATGACAAACAACAAACGTACTACTCTACACTGCCCAAAACTCGCGTTTGAATCGTCAGTGGCAAAACCTTTATATATAAAAAATCTACTTACAGTCTGTGAGTCAGAACAGCGGCATTGTTGTCTACTCTACCAGGATCAGGAAATGTCCTCCATAAAATTTGCTGAACACATCTGAATATTTGGGTTTGAAGTGTTCTGGAACAGTGTTGTAAATAAACTTAACCACTGATTTCTAGTCGTAAACAAAAGTAGTTTCGCTTTCACAACAAAAAAGCGTCACACACGGCGGCCTTGAGTGAGCGGAGGCCTGCGGGCTAGAGTGAACGGCGGCCGGCGGATTCGACGAAGGAGCGGCCGGTGGGCCTGCGGCAACCACATGTGACGACCCCGGGCTCGACTCCACTTTGTCCACGGTGAAAAGCCGATCCACAGCGCGAAGTTGATGTATTTCCTCAGCGACCAGCACGGATCAGCTCAGGCATGACAAAGCAGAAATCGTCCTCTTTTGGAAGGCCAAACAAAGTAGTTTCGCTTTCACAACGAAACACACGGCAGCAACAATACTACATCGAGAATAAAAGTTATGCCTTCTTTCTTTGCGTGAACATTTGGGCGGCGTTATGCAAATCTTCCCACATAGTGACGTAGACATGTGGGGGCGTGTTAGAACGAGCCGTTTTAGGTAGGCGTGGTTGACTCTTAAATTTAATAAAGAAAATCTCTTTGGATTTGAGACTTTAGTCTTTGCAACTTTACAGATCTTCTTTATGCACCAAGAGCTTGTAACACTTCAAAGAGAAAGGAGAAATTGAAATCGCATCAAATGACCCCTTTAAGCATTTCAGTTCATTTGTTTTCGTCTGAAATTGCTTGTAGTAGCTTTGCTTCGTGGCCAATCCAGGACCATTTGTTTAAAAACGCTGTCTCGAGTGTTCACTTAGATTCTCATCTTTCCCTGTCTGTCTGTCTATATATCTTTCCTTTTTTGGACTGCGCGGTCTTTGTTTTCTTGTTCTATTTTTAGTAGTCTCTTCAGCTTTCTCATACGACTCCTTATATTTCTTCCTTCCTCCTTTCCATTTTTGCAGTAATCAGAATAAAAAAAAACAAGGTTCAAAAGTCCAGACCGACATCTGTAGACTCCTCTGTAAATCCTTTCGTTTTCACTCAGCTCATAATTAATCTGGTCAGTGTGTTGTCTCTCTGTCCGTTGTTTCCCTGCTTGAAAAGCCTCCTCACACCCTTACCAGATAGTGAGAATTATGTCTGCCGAGGCCTCTGCCAGGAGGTTGTTCCCTGCCAAGAAGTGCTCGGCAGCTGTTGGCAGCTGGCTGTTTTTTAGATGATAGCATTTTGGAGCATTTTCCTGCTGCGATCACTTCAGGTGTTGAAAGATGCGTCTCACTGAGAGCTGCATGGTAGGCTCATCGACTTCACGAAGTGCCAGAATCTGTGCATCAGACAAACACATTTAATTAGGATCAGTCCATAGATTGTTCTGTTCTCTATTTGCGTAAGCTGACATATTACTTTTAAAAATACCTGGCTTTGCTTTTTTTTTTTGTCCTTGCGCTTAGTTTTATGGAAAAAGTGCCATAGTTGTGTCTGAGCTTATCTTGATGAAATGAGACTGTCTGAATTTAAAGGTGAAATGTGCAATTTTAAACTGTTGCAGTTGTTTTTTTGAGTAGGCCCATATGACAACATTGGTTCAATTTTGTTTGGAGCGGGACTGCCTGTTTGGATGAGCACTGGAATGTGGGGAGTGTTTGGAAACCTGTCATTGGCCACTTCATCAAAGTAAAATTTGAATAATTAAAATGGACTTTTCTGGTAAATGTTGTTTTGGACCCCATTGACTTTGACTGTATGGACAAAACCAGTTGAAACAATTATCAGAAAATCTTTTGTGTTCTGCAGAATTATTAAAATCATACAGGTTTGGAACGACATGAGGTAATAAATTATAGAATTTCCAAGTTTTTGTTTTTAAGATTACCTCTTTCACTCAGGTTGAAATTTCATTTGGATCAAGTCCTAACAGATTACTAGTCTGCATGTAAACATGCCTAGTGTTACATGACCTGTTAATGTTAGTTTTTAGAATTTTCAATTGATGATGTTTCCAGGCAGGTCTCATGGGGACCTGTAAACTCTGAGTCACAACAATATGGAGGACAGGCAGAAAAGTTTTAAAGAAGGGAATTCTATTCTGTGTACCTGAGAAAGTTGTTAAAGGGACATTGGCGTTCAGAGAGTTGGCCTATGTGTGCATTCGGAGAAAGAGAGAGAACAGGAAACAAGGAGGGAGGGAAGCTAGAGGGGCCAAAGAGGCATGAGTGGAATTTGCCTTAAAAGGGGTACGATTTAATAGTCCCACAGGCCACCCTGTCACCCCCACCCCCTCCTCTCCATCTACATCTCTTATCGTCCTTCAAGAAAAGAAAAAAATGTCCTCTGGAAAACTGAAAACAAGCTGCTAAAAAGTGTCTTAGAGAGGCCGAGATAGAGAGCTTGACTCTGAGAGGCCTTGTCAGGGTAAATCGACTCTGAAGGGCTGATTCTGTTCACACAGGTTCTCAGTTGCACAGCCTAAGACCAGCCGCTACACATCAATGCTGCCAACTCGCATACCAACTCAGCCCAAAGCCCTGCAGAGCTGCGGCTTCTCTCGCTTCCCAGCAATGGTTGTTGTGGTCTGATACGGCATTTCATTTCCTGGTGGATAATCGTGGTTTCAGCTGGCCTGCTCCATAAAAATACTGGGAAAATATGGGAGGAAAAATTAGTAAATGGATGAGTGAAATCAAGAGAAATTTAGCATGATCTTAATATGAGAAACCCCTTTGAGGTTGGAAGATCTGTAAGAGTTGCATGTTCCTCACTATGACTCCTGGAGACTATTTATTTTCATTTCAAAGCTCAAACAAGAGGTCACGTTTAGATGATGTGGTGCAGACTGGTGGAGAAAATAACTATTTCTGATTCAACAGAAGTTTTAAGTCTTTTTAGCACTTTGATATGCAATCAATCGGGTGTTGCCAGCTGATAGCTAGAGTGTTTAGGGAGGTTACTAGGGTGTTGCTAAGTGATCACTTGAGTGTTCTGGATAGATTGTATGGTGCGTTGCTAAGTGATTACTTGGGTGTTCTGAGTGGTTTGTATGGGGCATTGCTAAGTGATTACTTGGGTGTTCTGAGTGGTTTGTATGGGGCATTGCTAAGTGATTACTTGGGTGTTCTGAGTGGGTTGTATGGGGCATTGCTAAGTGATTACTTGGGTGTTCTGGGTGGATGATAGGATATTGCTAAGTGATTACTTGGGTGTCATGGGTGGATTGTATGGGACATTGCTAAGTGATTACCTGGGTAGATGATAGGGTGTTGCTAAGTGATTACTCGGGTGTCCTAGGTGGATGATAGGGTGTTGCAAAGGGATTTTCTGGGTGGATGATACGGCGTTGCTAAGTGATTACCTGGGTGTTCTGGGTGGATGATGGGGCATTGCTAAGTGATTGCTAGGGTGTTTTGACTGGTTGCCATGGTGTTGCTAGGTGATTGCTAGGGTGTTCCAAATCTAATATTAGTAATTAATAATATTATGGTCTCTATATATGGCTCAGGTCCCTCCTTTAATCTACATCTATGGGACGTTTTTCCCATTTTATGTTCTCTGTATATGGCGCAGGTCCCTCCTTTAATGTACATCTATGGGTCGTTTTTCCCATTTTATTGTCCACCTGATGAAAATCATAAATCTTATTCTTTAGAAAAGTACTAACACACCTCTCCTCCACAACCTGCATGATTTGAGGCATCATTTGATGTTCTCCTAACACTAAAAATTACGGACAAAATTCATAGCATAATCTCAGTTGAGGTAAAAAATAAGTTAGCATATGTCTGATTACTGTCTGAAAGACAGAGAACTTGAGCACAATGGTGTGTGTGTTTCTGGGAAAAGTAGGGGGTGGGGGCTGATATCCTCTGGATGTTGGCTTGTGAGTTGTGTACATTTGGTTGACCGTACGCGTGCTGCTTTCAGAGTGTGAATAGACTTTTGATTTAATGGGCATATTCTTACCTTTGTTTACGTATGCGTGCTCACAAGAGACAGATAAGTGTGAACTGGCGAACATGTGTGTGTGTTTGAATGAGAGCCAGGAAAAGGGGAAGGGCCTCAAGTGAGCGGACAAAAACAGCTGCTCTTGTGTGCTCGGGAAACCTCATCCAGAGAGAGCGACCGTGGAGAGACGGACCAGCAGGGTCCAGATCTCTATATGGGTTGTGCCCTGAGTGTGGATAGCTGTGGGGACGAGCCAGATCCGGTACCCGTGAGAGGGTCTTTAAGGAGGGAGAGAGCAAAGTCCAGGGGAAACATGAGGCTGACCAAGGTGGGTACTTTCAAAATTTGCTTACAGGTGATGAGTTCAGAGCACATGTTTACTTATGTTCTGCAATGTCAGATGAGCAAGAGTCTGTTTGTGGTGAAACCCATGTGAGGAGCTGGGTTGTTGATGTCTTAAGGGTCAGTTAAAGTAAAGTTTTGCAAGTTGTTGTTAAAAGTGAAGTTACTCATTTGTAGTGAAAACAGCATCAAATAGGATGCATTTACCGATCAGAATACGATTTGCCTACATATATGTTGTGCATTTACATGCTTGTTGTGTATAGAGGGTCTAGAACTGTGTTTTATGCTTGCCTTGTTCTTTTCATGTATTTGTCACATTATTGAAAATAGATTTGTGCACATTTTGAAGAAAATGGAGTGATGCCTGCTACGGTGGCCGAGAAGTGCCAAACAAATCACAATTCTGAAAAAAAATAACAAATTACAAACACAAATGCAAGTCTAAAAAACAAAATAACAATTCAGAAAACACAACGACAAATCAGACAAACCGGAAGAGGTAGGTATAGTTTGAGACATCGCCATTGGTTTGGGATTACTCACCGCTGACTGGACGAGACATCTGTCAATCAACGTATACAGGGAAGAACCAGCCGAAGAACAGCAGAGTCGTGGTAGAAAGTTCGGAGATGGTATTAAAGTAGCTCAGTTTAAATGTATTGTATGAATTGCCTTTACAATGGAATAAAAAATAGGGGGCGTCTATTTACATTTAGTTAAAAGTGGCTGTAAAACATCAGCTCCAGTGGTGCAGATGGATAAGTGTGAGTCTTTGGCTTTTTGACGCGATCGACCCGGGTTCGATTCCGCCTTTTGCCGAACTTTTTTTCCCTCCCTTTTCAAATCTCGTATTAGCAATGGATTCTATTTACACTGAGTGAAAATAGCAGTATTTTTAGCAATATGCTATTTACACTAAGTGCAAATACCTATTTACACTGTTAAAATAGCAGTATTTCTATGTATTCTACTTGTTGCAAATAGTGGCAATTATCTGCACTTCAGTATTGTAGTACATTATAAAACAGTATGCAATAATAACGTATTGAGTGTAAATTTTAATTTTAATTATTAAATGGAGGCCACCTTATTGGTACAATAAAGCCCCCCCTACACCTACCCTAACCCTACCCAATAATTTATTTTAAACTTTTTGATTATTTCCTTAATTTTAATGAAAATAAATGCCTTTACGATGTGATACGAGATTTGAAAAGGGAGGGGGAAAAAAGTTCGGCAAAACGCGGAATTTAACCCGGGTCGATCGCGTCAAAAAGCCAAGGGCACGCACTTATCCATCTGCGGCTGATGATTTACAGCCACTTTTAACTAAATGTAAATAGACACCCGTATTTTTTATTCCATAGTAAAGGCAATTCATACAATACATTTAAACTGAGCTACTTTAATACCATCTCCGAACTTTCTACCACGACTCTGCTGTTCTTCGGCTGGTTCTTCCCTGTATACGTTGATTGACAGATGTCTCGTCCAGTCAGCGGTGAGTAATCCCAAACCAATGGCGATGTCTCAAACTATACCTACCTCTTCCGGTTTGTCTGATTTGTTTTCTGACTTGTTATTTTGTTTTCGAGTTTGATGTGAAAATCATAATTTTATAACACTTTATTTTAGGAACCAGTTATCACTATTAGCTAACATGCATATTGGCATATAAAACATATTCATTCCCTATTCTGCACAACCATATTTTAGATCCCTTAATCCTACCCCATACCTAAACTTAACTACCTTACTAACTATTACTAAGCAGCAAATCAGTAGTTTATTGAGGCCAAGTGCAATAGTCCCCGCTCTGGACCTTAAAATAAAGTGTGACTAAAAAGACACTTAGAAAAGTAATATCACACCTTTCCTCAAAAAGTTGCATGATTTGACGTATCATTCATATCCGTAGCACAAACAGTGTGGGATGAGTTACACGCTGGAGTTGAATGCTTATGATTAGGGGTTTGTTCAGATCTTTGTGTGAGGATGAGCGCATGTGTTCTGGAGTAACAATGTCTCCCTATTTGTTGATACTGACAAAGAAGGCCTGGAGAACTTGAGGAGGGCTTGATTGTGTGTTTACATGCCTGAGAGTGAAAGTCTAAAATGGTTTGGTCCCCGAGGCTCGTTCACGTGTAGTGCAGCGTGGGAACTTTGAGCCCTCCGTATGAAGTCACAAAGTTGTAGCTGATTCCGTGAAGCAGGCCTGGGAATCATTATATGTCTCTCTCAGCATTTATTCAGCCATGCCACTTTCATATTTTGCTGCCTGTCCATCATCTGTGCCCAAACACACACATTTTAGTCTTGTCACTGTGGGACTGCAAAATAGTCCATCCACTGTCCTGTTGATTTTAATGGCAAACTTGCATAAGGCTGTGGTTTATTTTGAATGCTTCCTCCCACTGCTGCAGCCATAATGTTTGTTTTTACAGACTTTTTTTTTTCATTCTAATACCAGGGTAGTTTCTTTTATTTTGCTGTGGTTGCAGAGTTTAATGGTAATACTTCTAAATCAGTGTATGACCATGTCAAATATAGGAGGATTTTGGTCTGCTGTTGAGACTATAATGAAATACTGTGTTATGCAAGCATATAACCCATTTATGGTGCTATCTAACTAAGCAATCTGACATTTAGCTGATGCTTTCTAAGCCCCAGTGGAGTAACCTGGTGTCCAAAAGTCAAGGGCTTTGGTTAGGACTTGCACCTAAAGCCAATGTCTGTTCCAGTGTCTCATTTTATTATTTTATTTTACTATTTTTTTTTTTTTACTTTTGTTTTATTATTCTTCATTTTGATTAGTTTTATTTTATTTAATCTTATTGTGTTTTTGTTTTGTTTTGTTCTTTTTCCTTTTCAAAAAGCTTGTTTTTTGTTGTTCAAAAGTTGTGATAGCCTCCTTTGAGCAAAATGTTTCAAACCCTGAGTAAGCAGAGTCCTTGACTAACCAAATATGTTTTTTAGCGATGACTTTCTATAGTTCTAATCAATATCCAGCAAACTGCTGTGCATTATGGTGCATCTGCGTTTCCTGTCTTCTCTGCAATCTGAAACACAGCTTTCTCAAACTATGCTTGTGCTCTTGCTCTTTGGGATTAGGGTCTATTCCTAGAATATGCATGGAATGACAGAAACTTTAACAAGTGCAGTTTACTGCAGCCATAATCCACAGGCATCCACTATAAACACCGCACAGGAAAATGCCTGGTCAGTGTATAAATAGGCAATGTTTTTTCCCCGGAACCGCACTCTACAGTGCTGATGGTTAAAAGCACTACCCAGGGGGACATAAACATGTTTTTATTTCTTCTTCCATTGTTCCCAACTTGCACATAAATATTAAAACATCAACACAAACATACAAACACGAATGAAAACTATTACATTTCTGAGCAATTGAAATGACAATTTAGGCAATAGAAACCACCCAGAACACCCTAGTAACTGCATAGCAATATGTTTTCAACCATTTGGAACACCCTAGCAGCCACTTAACAACACATTGGCTTCTACTCACAACGTCCTAGCATTGTGGTCACAAGTTCTTCTCACAAACATTGGAATTCTGGAAGCACTGATCAGTCTGTTTCTACTATTTCACATTCCCTCATTCTCATATGAAATTGAGCTCTGTAAAGCTAGGATGGGTACACACCTACAGTGTGTAACTGTCTGCATATTCTCAGGAGGACATGGTCAGACATCAGGGTGTTACTCTGACAGAATGACGATGTGTGTGTGTGGTGAGGGAGCACGAGAAAAATTGTGTGCGCAATGAGGAATGTGAACTGGAAACACTTGAAAGGAAAAGGAAAGCCATCCCTGCCCTTTTAGTGCCATCAAAGCACTAGTGTGCTGGGGTCATAAAAACAAATTTTCTCTGAAATCTCTCTGCAGTCTGTTTGCTTTCCTTCACCATTCAGAATACAGCCCTGACATCTTCCCGCTGCAGAGTTTGTGCAGTACTGTAAATGTTTTGGGAGTGAGTTGGGAAATGGGCTGAGAATGAGAAGAGGGATATGATTCAGCGTTTCATAAAACATATGAAAATCAGTGTAAATATTGGGTGTTTCTTCTGCCTGATAGTCATTTTTATATGAAAATTTTAGCTTTTTCATGGTAAAAATTACCATAATTGATTTTATCATTTATCATTGTATCCTTACTAGTTTTAAAATGCCTTTATGCATAGATTTTGTTTTACTTATGTCTCAAACCCAGACTTCTTAAAATGTATTGCATTAATATTGTAAATATGTGAATAAATGTAATATAAAATATTGAAATCCATTATAAAAGATTACATTTTTTTTTACATTTTTTAAAATAAAGGACAGAGTGAAATAATCTGAAATTTGGTATTTTTATATTATTATTTATTCCATCTGTTCTATTTTCATCATAACAAACAAATTTGCCCAAAAAAAGTGTTAGCAAAAGTTAATATACTCGTTTACCAGAGACAAAAGAGCTTGAGATGAAATATGAGACATGATGATTGATTAGAGAAAACAAAAGGAAATCAAGATCAATATCACTTGGACAGAATATTTTTATTGTGTTTCATTTCAAGTCAAGCTGTCAGTTTGCCAAATTAGGCTAAATAAATGAATAAATATTATTTAATTGTGTTTATTTAGGATACATACAGTGAAATAATCAAATATTTATATTCTAAGAGTTGGTATTTATTAATACTATTATTATCAAAGAGACAGAAGTTCCAGTGAAGAGCTTGAGATGAAATATGAGACATAATGATTAAATAAACGCAAAAGAAAATCAAGATAAATATCACCTGAACAGAATTTTTGTGTCATTGGCACCCATACTGTAAGTTTGTCAAATTAAAAACGTGTACATATTAAAAATATCATTTCCACCACAAAAATCTATTAAACACAAGACATTATTTGAGATGTAATGGAAATGGCACTGGTGGAAATGATCATGACTTTCATAAAAAAAAGAACTGGCAGCATTCATGTTGTCATTGAACAATTAAGTGTTTTTAGCAAGCGTCTTTTTCTCATTTCTAGCATGCCCCTTCTTTGAATCCCTCTACCCCCCGACATTCAGTCTATCCCCTCCCCACCATCCTGCCTCAGTCTCTCTCTCTCTCTCTCTCTCTCTCTCTCTCTCTCTCTCGCTATCTCCATCATCTAATTCCCTCCCTCCCTGCACAGCTGTATTTAATCAGCCCCTGGCTCTTTCGTACCCAATCATTCCTGCGCTCACCCCTCCCTCCATTTCCTCTTTCTGCATGTTCTCATCTCTCTCTCTCTCATCTCTCTCTCTCTCTCTCTCTCTCTCTCTCTCTCTCTCTAAGCATCCTCCTCTTTTTTAAATAATGTTTGTTCTCCCTCAAACATTCCATCCAAAACTGTTGGCCAATATTACATCACCACATGACAAATATGTGTTTCCAAAGTGCATTCATTTGAAAAGGGCCTAAGATGTATCTGTCGACTTGGCCACAGGTGTTTCTAAATATCCGGGACTTCCTGTTTTGTTATTTTGAATAAATGTAGGTGCTACGGTAACACAGATCTCCTCTCTGCGGCAGAAACATGGCTTCATTTAAACCCAGTTTCACCTCCACAGCTGGGGGTTGCTGTCTGTGAGTAACGATCCTGCTCTATTTCCAGTTCCACCTTCTTTCGTTTTTGTCCCCACAGTCCCCTGTTTATAATTACAAGATAGATTTGTACATTTTCTGAAAATTTGAGTGGTGCTTATCCATGCAAAACACATCATTATGATGCTACAGTGTTGTGGGTGTTTGCCAGAGCATTGTTATTCAGTTGCTAAAGTTTCCATGATATTCTGCTTTCTAGATATGACTCAGATCCCTCCTTCAATAGACAATATCACTCAAAAGTTAGCGGTCTCGGAAGATATTTTTAATGTCTCAGAGCCTTAAAGTCTCTTATGCTCTCTAAAGCTGCATTTGTTTGACAAAAATACATTAAAAACAGTAATACTGTTTTTATACCGGTGTCCAGCAGAGTTTAGCTCCACCTTTCCTCAACACATCTGCCTGGAAGTTACTAAGACCTTGATTAAAAAATGACATTTCTTTTGATGCTAAAACTCATCATCAGTGAAATAATCACAAAAATAATTTGTATAATCATTTATATAATTTGTTTCAAATACTGAGAATTATTTACTGTTCAGAAAAATTTAATCTGCGATAGTAATGCATCAAGCTGTAATGTTTATGTAATGTAATAAAAATCCAAGTAAATATTGGGTGTTTCTTCAATTACAGCCATTTTTATAAAACCAGGTGTTGATTTTAAATTGTTTTTTAAAATAATGAATAATATACTGATACTATATAAATATAACTGATAATAATAATAATACAACTCCCAGTTTATCATATATGCCATGTGAAAATCATATTTCTGATTGCTTATAAAAGCAATAACACCTCTCCTCCACAAGCCACATGATTTGAGGCATCTCTCGTGTCCATAGCACAAACAAATGGGATGAGTTACTTGGCAAAATGCAATGTGCTTTGGGTTTGCTTAAATCCCTAACCTTAAATATGAGAACTAGAACAGGGAGAGATGGAAAAGGGAGAGCATGTACATAGGAAATGCGAAAGAATATAGTTCTATTTTGAATTATTAAACATGAATTCTAGATGAAGAAGTCTCTCTCCTCTGGTTCTGTAAACGGTATAAATTCGTATGCACATGGGTTGGCGAATGGGACAGGACATGTTTCTCTAATGTTCACAGTCTGCCTGCTGGAGGGCCCCTTTCTCCCCAACCATGTGCCTTCCACATCCTGTCTGCACACACTCTCCCATGGCCTGTGTGTCCTACACACATCTCTCTTTACCCTTTCTCAAGCCTTACTCACTCTTCTTAATTGGATTGTATAATGTCCCCTCCCCACCTGATACTCATGCTTTCTCTGTCCTTTTCTCTTTCTTTCTCTTGCCCTTCCTTATCCCTTCCCTTTCCTTCTCATATGGTTCCCCATGTACTTTGTTTTCTTGAATTGTATCGCAATGATTAACTTCAAACAACACTTATCTTCTCTTTTTATATTCTGTGTTATGGCAGTATATCTAGAAGTGGACTAGTAAAAAGTCAAAACATATTTATAATCTCATTCTTCTATACGTCCTCTGGTTTTCTCTCCCGGTCTATGTTTTAATCAAATAATTTCAAGATTTCCACATCTGTTTTTAAACAGCTCAGTACATCTCAGTATAATCAAGAACAATATATTTACTGTATATATTATATATATATATTATATATATCTCCTGAGACCCTGCATCCTCATATGAGGACATATTTTATATTTTAGTGAATTTCTCTGAGACTATACATGCCACAGTCTGGATGCCCTGTACAGAGCACATTCAGGGATTTACAGAGATACTAAATGTTTGGATATTTCACCATGACCACTCCCTCTCCTTAGTCTTTAAAAATGGCTGACATTAATTTAACACCCTTTTGGAAATATGTTAATATTTTGTAATTATCATTTAAATCGGACTAATTTTTAAACTGTGTGTCATAAAACAACATCTCAGGAAAATGTTATGGGGTTTCAAATCAAAATAGGACTTTGTTATGAAACAGGATATCAATTTCATACATGTCCACTTTAGAGGACACCAGGACTAAAATCATGTTTATTACACATTTTGGGAGACAAAACAATTGAATAAGAAAATAAATGATATATCAATATTCTTATGAAATATTATATATTATTATGAAAATCTTGTCAAATATTACTCCCATTATTACAATTCTTTTTTCATTACATGTTGCCACAAAAACACATTAATATGCAAATTAGTACATTGTAATGAGAAAACCTGTTTTGGCGTTTACACACATTTTGCAGAAGAAAATGGTTAAACATAGTTGGAATATCTTTTATGCAAAGTTGGTCAAACTAAAAAGGTATTGGTGATGTAAAAAAAATTCTCGTGTTTTGCCTATGCATGTTCAATCATGTCTTTTATTTTTATTTTTTAAATGAGGCCAGCTGGTCCTCTACAAGGACGTAGCATAATCTTATGAATGAAATATAACTTTTTTTTTTTTTTTTTTTTTTTTTACTTTTTTTAGGCTATAAACAATGCAATGACAGGCAAAAATTACTAAATTTTTTTTACTAGAAAGCATTTTTAAAATGTTTGCGGGTCTCAAGAAGTTAAATTATATTATATAACTATATGCCATACATAATACAATTAAAAAATACTCATATTTAATTACTTTTATGTTTATTTATGATTGCAGGCATTAGTATTATAATATATATAAACCCTAAAATTATATTCCACATTTTTATTTCCTGTTTCCAATTCAGACAATTCACAAACGTTCATTAAGTAATTCAAATAAACATTCAATAATACATTGCTATTTGCTTATTTGTATTCGTTTAGATGTTTAATATATCAGTCGTAATGTTTTAAATAGGAGGCCTAGTTGAATGTGCTTTATTGTGTGTTTGGAACTTCCATCTTTCAAGAAATGCATCAAAAGCTACATTTGACGCAATTTTAAGGCGTTTAAATACTACTGAGTGCGCTTCACGTGCTGCATCTCTAGAAAACTCTTGGAAATGGCCAGCAGATGTAACTCCTCATGTGACCAGTTGATGTCGCTGTTGTGCTTTTAATAGTTCTTCGAGAGACAATAGAGACAATGATGTGTAGCATTCAAAATAAATAAATAGGCCAACTGTCTAATGCACACAAGCCACTAAGTAATATAATATTTCATTTCATAACAAACTTGTTGTTTGCAAAGTTGTTTAAACCTTGTTTGTTTATTTATTGGTGTTAATACCACAATTTCCTGTTGAATAAGGGATTATTCATATTATAATATATGATATAAAATGTAGATGATATAATTAATTCATAATTAAATGCAATTTCAAATATTTTAAGCCGAAAAGAGCTAAGTATCTAAATGAATGTGATGCTATAGTGAAAGATATGTTGTGGAACAGCGCTACATTCATAAAGGCAGGCGCTTCTAATTAGCATTTTATCCAATCAGCTATCGATTCTTCAGGATGCCGCCAATCAGAAAAGTGTTCTTCCAGTAACAACATTCCACAGCGTTCTATTCCCGCTGTAGCTCCTCCCACTGCCAGACTATGACTTTAGTGAGAGTAAGAAAACAACTCCATCAGTAGTCGAGTGCCACTCCGTCGGCTCATTGGGAATGTAGCCCATGAAATCTTTAAGGAAATCTTTTTTAGCTGGAATATTCTACAAAAACATGAGTAAGGTAAAGTATTTTCTTTCAGTACAGATCTAAGATGACATGTCTAGAGGTCCCGAATGTAAAGAAATGGACATTAAATGGATTGAAATAATTTCTATTAAATGTTACTGTATGCATGTTATGCACATAATTTGTTAGGAGCAACGCTGGTCTGATATGTAGTTGACCTCTGTGTTAGAGCATCCTATAGGTGAGTGCTTGAGAGAAAAGCGACTCTAGTTTGTGTTTTTAACTGTAAATAAGATGCAGTAGTTTTGATCTGAGCTTAACAACACACTGCTCTCCCATATGGTAAATAAATACGCTTGTGTAAGAAGTGCAATGTGCTTTTAATGGAAGATCGCTGGTATTGGTTCTGCTCAGTGTCCACGCTTTCCATGTTCACTGTCATGAAACATGTCAGATGCATAACAGCAGCATGAGCGAAGTCTCGTTCTCTTTCTGTAGGGACACTTATCACACGCCTTACATAACCACAAAATGAAAACCTCATAAAACCCTTAAAAGTTTCATCACTCTGCTAATTAAGTCTCGAGAAATCTCATTTAAACACGGCGTTTGAGTTTGTAAGTTAATTGGGTATGTCGTCGTTGAAAGTTTTAAAGGGGTCATATGATGCGATTTCTATTTTTTCTTTCTCTTTGAAGTGTTACAAGCTCTTGGTGCATAAAGAAGATCTGTAAAGTTGCAAAGACTAAAGTCTCAAATCCAAAGAGATATTCTTTATAAAAAAAAATAAGAGTCAACCACGCCTACCAAAAAACGGCTCGTTCTAACACGCCCCAACATGTCTATGTCACTATGGAAGATTTGCATAACGCCGCCCAAATGTTCACGCAAAGAAAGAAGGAGTAACTTTTATTCTCGCTGTATTGTTGTTGCCGCCATGTCATGAAGACGCTGTGTGTTTTTTTGCGAAAGCGAAACTACTTTGTTTGCCCTTCCAAAAGAGGACGATATCCGCTTCGTCATGCCTGGAGCTGATCCGTGCTGGTCGCTGAGGAAATACATCAACTTAGTGCTGTGGATCGCCGGATCGGCTTTCACTGTTTTCACCGCTCCTTCTCCGGGACCGCCGTTCTCAACCACGCCGCCTCAGCTCACTCTTGCCCGGCTTCAGCTAACGCTAAGCCGGGGCTTCCCATCACGCTAGGCCGCTGTTTTTTTTGTTGTGAAAGCGAAACTACTTTTTTGGTCTTCAAAAAGAGGACGATATCGCTTCGTCATGCCTGGAGCGGATCCGTGCTGGTCGCTGAGGAAATACAACAAATTAGTGCTGTGGATCGCCGGCACATTTTATGGAGGACTGTTTACTGATCCTGGGAGAGTAACGTTAGACTAAAATGCCGGCAGTTCTGACTCACGTAAGTACGTTTTCATTTAAAGGATTTGCCACTGATGATTGAAACGCGAGTTTTTGGCAGTGTGGAGTAGCACTTGTTGTTTGTCATTTCTCTGATCACAAATGCAGACATGGTTTTAGTTTACGCGGCGCAATGCAATGCAACGCAATGGGTAAAAAGACAGTATAAGTCATTTTATAATCAGTAATTAGTTCCCCCAAAAAAAGTCAAGTCAACAAGCCCCTTTAGTTATATAGTGCTTTTAACAATACAGATTGTGTCAACTGAACAGCATTAATTAGGAAAAAAGTGTGTCAATAATGCAAAATGACCATAGTAAACACTCATTTTTCAGTTAAAGACAGGTCATCATTCAATTCAGTGATGTCATCATCAGCTCAGCTCAGTTTAAATAATATCTTTGCAATCATGTCAACGATAACGCTGGAAATGAAGTGTCCCCAACTAAGCAGGCCAGAGGCGACAGCGGCAAGGAACCCAAACTCCATCGGTGCCAGAATGTCCCCACTGATGCAACAAATGCCTAGTTTATAATGGGGTTTAATGTTTTAGTCTCGTCGCTCCGGCCGGGACACGGCATCAAACAGTATGTGAGGGGCGTAACATTTCAGTCACAAGCTTGAGGTATTCGGCCAATCACAATGCACTGGATAGCTGGGCAATCAGAGCACACCTCGCTTTTCAGCCGATGAGCTTTGTAAAAATACGACGCATTTCAGAAGGCGGGGCATAGAGGAGAAACAATAAGGTACAATATGTGGAAAATAATGTGTTTTTTTTTTTACTTAAAACCGTTTAAACACATTTTCTGTTACACCAAATACACAAAATATGTTGTTTAGATGCAGCATATGACCCTTTAAGGAAACGCGCTCCTTTGGGTTCCCCCACTCTTACAGGGCTGAAATTAACACAAAACCCATGGAGCAGAAGAAAAGGGGCATCCTGTGACTGCACAAGAGGGTTAGCAGTGTTGGGGGAAAGTTACTTTTAAAAGTAATGCGTTACAATATTGCGTTACTCCATAAAGAAGTAACTAATTACGTTACTTAGTTAATTTTTATGGAAAGTAACGTGTTACGTTACTTTCGCGTTACTTTATAAATATGAGCAGGGCTTGATTGTTTATAATATAAAAAGTTCTATTTATAGCAAATATAAAAACCCTTTCACACCAAAAAGTGAAATGAATAAACCTCAGGCCGAACGGAAAGTAAATTTACGTCCGTACAGTAGAAAGCAGAAGAAGACATTTCAACACACTTCAGCAATAAAAAAAGACACAAATGTTTGTCTAGAGTAATTTTGCTTATTAGTATGGTTGAACTGAATCATCGAAGGTCAGAAGCAAAGACATTGCTTAATAGAATGGGATTAAATACATAAAGCATATTTGTGCTGTTTAACATTTAATTATTGCAGGTTTGCGTCATATTCTGGTTTGCATTATTTTTATTCATTTTGAGGAATAATGAATCTGTGTTTTTTTTTTTTTTGAGTGAGATGAATTAATACATATTCAAATTTATTTTAGAACTACAGTAACATCATCTGATTTCTCTCAACATGGGGACAGGAGAGCAGTCAATCAATAAATTGGAAAAAAGTAACTTGCGTTACGTATTTGAAAAAGTAACTAAGATATTCTCTTGTAAATTTAAAAGTAATGCGTTACTTTACTAATTACTTGAAAAAAGTAATCTGATTACGTAACTCGCGTTACTTGTAATGCGTTACCCCAACACTGCTGGTAACTAATAGCTACTGCGTCGTCATGCATTAAACGCCTCACTAAAGACATTGGCTGTGCACACCTCCTTCATTTGGAATATATGCCAATTCCAAATGAAGTTTGGCCAATATAACCACTGCCAATTAATCTTTATTTTTAAGGAATTGGTTTAACAGGGATATTAATCATCTTATGAATATGTTTGATAATTATGGGAATCTTTTAACTTATGAACAATTCATGCGAATCTACAGCTTCCCTGTGCATTTTAAGGAATTTAATTCGGTCATTAAAGCTATTCCTCCTACTCTTGTTCATCTTGTTAAAAGTCATATTCACTATAACTCTACAATAATGACAAAATTAATTTTAATCGGTCTTGAACTGATTGATAAAAAATGCAATAACAAACTATTTGTATGTTTCAAAAAAAAAAAAAAATAACACCTATAGGTGGAAAATTCTTTTGGAACTCTAATATTGATAATATTAATTGGAAGGAACTGGTGGTTAATTACCTTTAAATATTGTATCAATGAACAAAACTAAACGCAATTACATTTTAAAATTTTGCATATACCATCTACCCTGTTAAATCAATAATTTCAAGATACTCTGATATTGATGATTTATGCTCCTTTTGTAACAAAGAGAAAGAGGTGTTATCACATTTATTTTTTGATTGTAAAATTACCCAAAATTTTTGGAAGGAATTGGCAGAATTTATTTTTAATCTAGTAAAGGATAAATACTGTTTTTCTTTAAAGGATATTATTGTGTACTTTGAAAACAATAATGTTAACAAAGGTCTTGAATACATATTTAATTTATTCATATTGCTTGCTAAATTTTATATACATAAACAAAAATGCTTAAATTCATCCCCAATATTTAAGGTATTTTTAGTGGAATTTGATTGTTTTATATCTTCTCTGAAATTGTTAAAAAAAACAAAAAGTCATTAACATGTTTAAAATATTATGACATTACTTTCAGTTCCCGTTACTAATTAATGTCACACCTTGTATAGCACTGACTGTCTTATGCTATGCTCTGTTTGTTATTTGTTCTATTTTCATTAAAACATTTTTTAAAAAAGAGACATCGGCTGTGTCTCAAAACATGCTGAGCTTACTACCTAGACAGCGTTTTTGGGTATCGCAAGCGATTAAGATTACGACAAACAATTTGAAAATTAGTCAGATTTAAAGGATAATTACAAAATGTTGAGTGCTAAATTTGATCAGTCCTTTTTAAAGACCAAGGAGAAGGTGTGTTTAACCTCCAAACATTTGATATCTCTAAAAAGCCCTGAATGTGCTTTGTACACGACATCCAGACTTAAAACTGAGGCATGTACGGTCTCAGAGAAATTCACTAAAATATAATGTCCTCTACAGAGGATAAAGGTCTATACCTGGGTCCCAGGAGGCTATGGTAGTTTTGAAGAATAGTCATGTAAAATATCTTTAATATCAGTGTGATATCATTATTGTGAGAAGAAAGGCAATGCAAAATACAAGAAGATGGGGGAAAATATTCCTTTGTGTGAACACAACAGGCAGTTGTTTATATCTCCGTTAACCTTGCGTGAAGTTCCTCAAACTCTTTAAAGCATCTTGGGACATTGCACACGTAGTAGGTGCATTTTAACAAACAGTGTAATGACGTGCTGAATGGTGTAGAAGTCCAGATTCTTGAAGATGTCGTTGACTTTGCTGAGGATGTAATGCTGCAAGTCAGTAGATCGTGTGTGAGATCATCAATGAAGGATGTTCTTCTGCCATACAGCTCCGAATACAGCTAAACAGCCATTAAATATGACCTTTCATTTTAAGTGGGCTGGTTGCTTGTTAGTAGCTCAGTAAATAGTTGATATGGTTTGCTACCTACATGATAATTACTTCTCTCTCTCATGCTCTTTCTATATGAGCTGTCACTTCGTATTGGACCTCGCATGGACTATTTCAGCTTAGTGTGTCCACATGAATACACAAAGTGGATGTAACGGAAACTTTATTATATCACACTCGTCTATGAATTGGTCTGCTTGAAGAGAATCATATACCGTTTACATTATAGAAGAATCCAGGGAAAGAGTTATAGGTGTGTAAGTGAGCAGTACAATAGAAGTGGTACTTAGCAACACTCAGTAATAATTCTTGCTGTTGATTTTAGAGCAGTAAAAAAGTTGCAAGTAATTACTATGTGATATAAGCCATAATCAGGGGGATTTCTTTACAAGCATATTGAGCCATTTATGCATAGTCATAAAATGAGTGTGGTTACTGATTAGTGTGTTTTACTTGGTTCTTTCTGAAGTTTCAAGTTTCACATCATATTGAAATGCTCAATCAAAACCGACCACCACCACGGTTAGATTATAGTGTGCGAACATTTACTGACATGAAGGTTCGTGTAAGAGTCATGCCACAGGAATTCCTGATGTGTAATCGGACATATGTGTGCGTGATTGTGTTTTATCCTTATATATTTGTATCGGACTTTCCCATGGCTTTCTCTTGGGTTATATATAGTAACACGACGACAACATTGTGCGGTTAGAGTAAGTTCTTGATAACAGTCTGACACTAATAGACTGCTGTGTGATTTAGTGTGTGAAGTCTCAGTGATGGCTTATAGGAGGAAGTGCAAATAATAGCTCACACAATAGGATGGGCAGATTAGTCCGTCATTTCCTGAGGATGCAGGCCTGTAACCATCATGGAAGAGGGCGCGTCCCTCCAGTATTCAATATATTTCGTAAACTAGTAGTTGAATAGTTTACATGCTCATTATGTCTACAGATAGTTCGATGTGAATGTTGTGTGTGTTGTGTTTTGAATGTTGAGTGAGTTGAGCACTCGTCTGAGTGTTGAGTTGAATGTTGGGCCATTGTGCGTTTGTTTGTCATGGAGACATATTTGATTAGCGCAGGAAGTATGTAATGGCGCTACGCTGACTTCATCACTGGAACAGGCAGTTTCTGTTCTTTCACTGCCTGTCCCACCCTACACACACACTTACAAACACACACTCGTATTCACACACACATGGCTCCCTTGCTTTCCCTTTACCACCCCTCAGTGAGGAAAAAGGCCTGTAACACTTTTTTATACTCCCCAGTTGAGATACTCATTCTTTATTAACCCTAAATGTTTGGTGCGTTCAGCAAGATGCTGTGCTACAGATGTGAATAAGGCCTAAAACTGTGAGGCTTGATGGAGGATGGGATGTGCTTTTACTTCTAAGCAATCAGACTTTTTTCAGGTATTAAAACATGCATGGGACCCATTGCAAAAGGGATATGAATTGTCTAAGGACGATTATATTGAGCCAGTAAGTGATGACTTAACAACCTCCCGCAACATTTTACCAACTGCATAGTAATGCCCTAGCAACAAATGTTTAATTTTTACAGAAAAATACTGTGAATGCTACAGTAAAAACCTGTTAATTGGTTGACTGAGCTTACCAGGACATGGTGAATTTTTTTTTAACATTGCATTGTGTGTGATTATGCTGGAAAATACTGTTAAGTTTATGTTAAGTAAAAACTATAAATTACCATATAATTTCCATTGAAAAACAGTAAAATGTCACATTGTCATTTCTGGCAGCCACAGCTGCGTTTTTTAGCATACGTTTAACTGGATATTTTTAACAGTGGTAGAACACCCTAGCAACTGCATAGCAACCACCCTCTAGTATTGTGGCTGTGAGTTATGCACCGGCAGAACAATCTGCAAAAATGGCAGGATTTTAGTGCTATTGCATCGAACGCCACTATAAACATCTCGTCTGAATTGTTTGGGCAGGAAAGCTAATTCCTCTGGCATTAAAAGCACTTTTTCAGCAAGTGTAGGTTATATCAGCAGTTAATCTGGCGCTCACATATTCCACATTAGGACAGCTTGATGTCCAAGATCTCAGTTCCCGTCATCCAGCCCCACTGATGTTTATTCTTCTGAATTGTCTGTTCTAATTGTTTTTTCTTGAATTGTTGTTTGTGCCAGCTTACCAGAGTATCTGTGTCTGTATGATTTGAAAATGTAATGGGTAGCATCTGTTGGTGGACCACCATGGTTGCAGGCACGATTTTGTGATTGATAACTTGGTTATTCGCAGATGCTTTTTGTTAATCGCAACCTACGGGAGACGGATGGCAGGGACACCAAGGTCTCCTTGGGGCACCCTGGGCATTAATGCTATGCTGATTGGAGAACATTTGTGGCTAAGGCAGGATGGAGATCTGAGCAACTTCTGCTTCTACTTGGATTTGTACCTTAGAGGCCCAAATTCTAGAGGCTCCACCATCAAATCTGCAGTGATTTCTCTTTCTTGAGTTGGATCTGCCAACTACAGCAACAGATACAGGAGGTGGTGTGTGTCTCAGTGGCACATTTAATTGGTCTAACTGTCTGTTAGTGATTCTTATTTGTTCAATTTGTGAATTCACAAATACCTAAAAAAAATACCTGTGCATCAAGGTCAAAATGTCATAACAGTTTATATTTTTATGATTAGGCAAGGTTAGTTCAGTTCGCAAAATGTCATGTGGTGTGACTATATAACCTAAAATATAACAAATTATAAAAATAAATGAAGTTTAACTTATATAAAGTTGTAGTGTATATATGTATATCTATATCTTTTTTAAATTTTTTGAGGATTCAAGATGTAAGAATCAGTGCTATTATAGGAGACAAAACACACCCTAAGAAAAGCATTTTTGTTACTTGAAATAAAATAAACTTTAAATTAAAATAAAATATAAAAAATCTTATTTTATTTCATGTAATTGTCATTTGTCAAGCCAACATTTCTCATTTTAACTAGGTGTACTAAAATAACTAAAACTGATTTTTGTTTCTTTTAATTACTTAAAAATAACAAACTTACTAAAATATTAACTAAAATTAAAATTGAAATGGAAATTAAAAATATTTTTAAAAATTCGAAATATTTATAAAAACTGTAATAGTATCTTAATGATACTAAAATAACACTGGTAAGAAGAATATATAATTACATTTACAATTACATCACATCACATTTTTATTACTTTTACATTGTTTTAATTGAAACTTTTTTTTGAAAATGTTATAAATGTTTTTCAAAACCATATGAAACCAACATGAATACAAAGAGTACATTTCTACCAACTTGGCACATGTGTTTTAAGGTGAATTTTCATTTTTGTGGACACTTTTATATGTCATTGACCCCTAAATGTCAGTTAGTGTTTATGTTCTCGTTGAGCTTCCATTCATAGCTTGCATGTACTGAATTGGGCTGGAACACAAAGTTCGGTTCATTGCAGGATATTGCACACAATGTGAGGATCTGTTGAAGCTGGAGCTATTTATGGAAGAGAAGAGAGTGCAAGAGGTGAAGAATCATGGGAAAATTGGTACGTGGTTGTGCGGACTTGCCTGTCGCTTTCTGTCGTTTCTATGTCTGTTTATATCCAGATTGTCTGTTCAATTCCTCTTCTGTTCTTTCATTTGAGTTTGAAGGGGAGGGTTTTTTCTCTATCAAAGGCTGTTCTTTTTGCTAGAGAGCTTTGGCATGCTGTTCTGGATGGCTAAAATTAAGTGAACAGTTCCTCCTTGTCTCTGCGCCGTGCCCTGGGGGCCGTCCCTTCCCTGACTACCTGCTCTTGGCACACTGTCGGCTGGGCAGTAGGTTAGTCTGTTGACGGGTGTTGCAGAGCGCCAGACCTGTGAGACGTGATTTTGCGCACTCGGTTAAAGGGGGTGGGGTTACTTAGTGCAGGTAATGGCCTGCTGATTATTTTTT
The DNA here is from genome assembly GCA_018155175.1 of Sinocyclocheilus anophthalmus. NCBI lineage: Eukaryota > Metazoa > Chordata > Actinopteri > Cypriniformes > Cyprinidae > Sinocyclocheilus > Sinocyclocheilus anophthalmus. Next base: position 65,819 of record JADLZN010010322.1, read on the forward strand.
CATTCGGGTTCTTGACCCCTGTGGACTTTAGCAGTGGAAAGGTAGGCTTTATAATGCATGTTCTGTGCTCACCTAATTAGGGTGCACAGAAAGGTCACTTTTATGCTTAATAGGGCTTAATTACAAAAACACTGACTTGTAGGCCAGAATTAGAGGACAAGTACATTTTGGTTCTCTCAGGTAGCATTAATGATTTCTTTTTAAGCTTTAAAAGTGTAATTATGTAGTTGAAGGACCTTTAAATTTTTTTTAGAGCTTTCGATTTAACTTAATATAACTGTAGTACAATTAATTAGACAAAATACTGAAGATCAGCGAATATGTTCAATGATATACAAATATGACAAACAAATGGGACTTATAAAGCAAACTATGCATATTTATTTATCTATTTAATCATGCCAGAGTAATGTATTGTCTTTGTAATATTTGAATTTGGGGATTTTTTATTTATGTATTTTTTTTAGCAAATATCGATATATGTGATTAATTGCACATTTATTATGGATTATTCATCAGAACATGTAACTAAAACATTTTGACAGTCCTAATTTTTTTAATATTTTCAATAGTGTGTAGTATATTTGGATCTCCAGTTCAACTTGGTCAAATAATTTGACATGAATTTTCATTATTATTTCTTAAAAACCACACTACAACTACATACATTTCTATATATAGATATTATATATATATTATATATATATAGCTATGCGATATATATATATATATAAATAATTTCACAGTCGGTTAACAAAACTGCTTTACTGATTTATTAATATTTCAAAAAGATTTGAAAAATTGTGCCATTAAATGTAATTCAAATGTCACTAAAAGAGCCATTAAATTTAAACTTTTCTTGAAAATGATATATTGTAAACGTTTTTCAAAACCATGTGAAACCAGCATGAATACAGAGTACATCTGGGAGCTTGGCACATGTGTTTTTATTTTCTTTATCGTGGACACTTTTATACGTCATTGACCCTTGGCTAAAGTTAAGGAAAATGAAAAACTAGAAGCTGAAATTAGAAGAAAGAGAGGAAATCTGAGCATTAAGGAGCTGTAAAAGAGAGAGGGAAAAGCAGCTGATGATTTTCATTTGGGTGGACAAACTGAACTCCTGGAGCAGCCAAGCAAATCAACGTGATCTGGCTGAGATCTCTGAGAGGGGTAAACGAGACGATCCAGTTTGATTAACCCAGAAAGAGGGCTTTCTTAGTATCCATGGATGTTTAAATGGGACAGTTTAATGCATAACACATAACGTTTGTCACGGGGCACTTGCATGCTTACAGGGCATTTGCTAACATCTGAAGCAGCTGATCCTGATGTTCGTTCATAGTGAATGAAATACTTGCTCTGATTAAGCAATTATAGTCAGCTTATAATAGTTCTTAAATCAACCTTAGTCATTCCTGAAGAAGTCTTGTGTCACAGTACAGTCAAAGAGGACAGACTGCAGTGACACAAATGTTGCTCTGCTTTTCACTTGCTTTTGCTTCAGGACCCAGATTTTACATTGGAAATCAAGTGATGTCCCAAAGCCGCTACCTTTATTATTATTATTTTTGTACCAATTATATATATATATTATGAGTATATATATATAATATATATATATATGTGGTGGTGTGTGTGTGGTGTCTTTAACATCAACAGGATCCGTATTATGCCCTATATAATTCCCTATGCTCATTGGTCTTTTGTTTTTAGAAGTTTTTTAAGTATTTCTAGGGTATTTTTTGAAGTATTCTAGTGTCCTGAGGTTTGCTAGGGTGTTGCTTATGTGGTTTTATGATGGTTCTTAGGTGTTGCTAGGCTCTTTGGGGGTAGTTGAGTATTTTTATGTGTTTGCTAGGTTGTTTACTTTGTGTTATAAGTTTGGGTGGTGCTAGGTGTTACTATGTGTTATGATGTCTCTGGTGATGTTGCTAGGGTTTATTAGTGTTGTTATGAATGTTATGGGTGGTTGCTAGGTCATTATTGGGTAGTGATATTCTGGTGGTTGCTATGTGTTCTATGTTATAAGTTTGGTGGTTGGCTAGTGTAGCAAATCAGCTCAGGGAAAATATGAATAATTAACCATAACTAATTATGATTAATTATTAATATTTTAGCTCCACTGTAGATATTTAGCTGACCACTCATGGTCAACCGTCTTGTCAATTCTAAGAACGTTAGTTTCCTGGTTAAGGGAAATAACTTTTTTACTGTACAATTCTATAAGTTTGTATCGTAAATCTGCATGATTATTGACTCCCGTTATGAGTAAACAATGAACACGTCAAGTGTGATACAAGTAAGGTTTTATTAACTACATAAACACTTAACCTAGTCTAACATACTACATAAACACATTAAGCCGGTCTAACATACACATACACACACACACACACACATACAGTTGGTATAGGAAAGGGTTAAAGTTTAACTCAGCATAGAAAGAGGCATAAAGAATGGAGTTTATGGAACACTTTGCATGTATATTCAGCAGATCAAAGCCTTCAGGGATAACGTCAGATTCTTAGTTCAAACAAAAAAGTAAAAAGGTGTAACTGATACTTAATACATCAATTAAAACGACTAAGTTTGATACTTGCAAGTCTCGCTGTCTGAAAGAGATTCCTGATGCAAATCTTAAAGCTTCCCGTAGATCTTTGCTGAATTCGGGTCGATGAGAAGAACCAGTTTGAGTCAGTGTTACTTGATGAATGGAAAGGACTAGGCCCGAAGAAAAGGCCTGGCACAGATGCTTTGGTATCCTGAAGCGTTTTTCTCACATCATCTTTGCTTCTGACTGAATCACCGACTGGCGGGTCCCTGGAGCTGGGCCTTTAAGGTCGGAGAAGATCTCTGCCTTTCAAGATGGGCTTGTCCAATGTGCAAAATGGAATTTCCGAGCGGGAGGTGGCAATTGCTGGAGGGTTACGACCCCTTTGTTCTCTAAGCATGTTAATTTGCAAATGGACTTAAATCGAATTTATTAACGATTCTCAGGCCTAATATATTTGCCTTATGGCCACCATAAATATACAGCGCTTGTTTCATCATACAAGGCAAATTCATAGATACTAAACAAGGTAAGATTACATATAGTGAAAAGGGAGGATCAGGAATGGGTCCCCTCACAAGCATACTAAAATAGACTAAAAATATCAAAGACAAAATACACAAATGACAATAATATACCCAATGGCCTAAAGAATATGTGTGTTCATTCAAATAACGGTTTTTCTATGAATTAACTTGAACACAGTCCATTTCTACTCTGCTTTTCCTTGGGACATAGAGTGGGCTATCCTTCTCACATTCCTGGGGGTCATAAAACCAGTGATATCATTATTAGTTGTCATGGTGACCATAGCGCCTGGTGTTCACAGACATCCTGGCATCCGTAATTGAGTGAGTGTGACTGTTGATCGATTTGTTAACCTAATAATAATTGATTTGTTAAATCAAATGAAAAATGTTGTGTTTGATTGGTCCAGACGCTACAAATTCCCCCTTTTCGGGCGTTGTTGTCCGTAGTATAGACAACAACGAGCGATGTCAAAGTTGCAGAACAATCGAACACACACCTGCACCACGCTGGTCGCCAGTGGTGTTTTTGGCTGTTGGTGCGTGGTGGAGCTGGTCTGGTTGTTGCTGTGGGATGTCGGCTGTAGCAAGCTGGGTCCTCGACTTATGCAGGTGTCGAGGCTGTGTCACCTTTCATCCTGAAGTGAGTTAGTCCGGGTATGATGTTTTTGTTGATGCTGTTAGCCATTAGGCTATCTGTGGTACCCATGATGTGTGACAGCTGGGTTAGACTCTCACTGGTGATAGTGCAGGTGGTTCCAGGGATTGCAGGTTATTGTTATGGAGATTTTGTAGTGTGCTGAGAGTTTCAGACTGACCTAGTGATGGCGCAAGGATGGCAGCAGGTGGTTGTTAGCCCTCTGTGTAGCTCGAACGTCACTAGAATTCTGATGTTTGCGGTGTCGCTTGGCTGTTGTGGCGGCACCGACTTGAGCTTGCCTGAGTTGTGTTGGTAGATCTTTCGCTGTTGGGCATGTGGGCCCGTTGCGCCATCCAACGTTGTCTGGCTGCTTCTGGGGTGTCGACCGGTTTCAAGGGATGCTCCTTCCTTGGAGGGGCCTGATGCTGTGTTGTAGCAGGCAAGGAGTCAGAGGTTTGTCTTTCTCAATACTCCTTAGTTGAGTTTTTTGTTCAAGGAGCTCTTTTGCGAGTGGCAGCAGCTCCTGTAACCCAGAAGTAGGCGTGTCCAGCTGTCCTTGTGTAGCCTCCGTTGTGTGGAGGAGGATGTTGTGGTGGACTGCTGTTGGACATACCGTGGTGTTTGCAGGATGAGGACGCCTTTTCCCAGTGGTTGGTCTGGAACCTGGGTCTGTTGCCATGGTGATGGCTCTGTCCTCTTCTGGCTAGGGGCTTTCTGTAGAAGGGTTTTGCATTGTGGCAATGCTGGGTGCCTTCTGGTGCCCGCTTTGGATTCTGAGTTGTGAAGTTCAGACTCAGTGGGGTTTGACAAACACCTTTAGTGGAGGCCTTGCTGCTTGTTAAAGGCCTTCTGTGTCAGGTTACGCAGCTGTTGATTAGGCATTGTGCGGCAGGCCCTAATGCCTAGGTGCCTTCTTGCAGCTGGTGTCCTCCGCCATCCCAGGGTAATTGTGAGCTTTGGAGTAAGTTTGTCAAAGTCTGTGGTAGTAAGCATGGGGAGTTTCACGCCGGCCCTGCTTGGTGTCTGGGGCAGCGATCAGTCCGTGTTCAGACTCTGGGTCTGAGAGTATTTAGGTTGCCAGATGTGTTGTCTCTGGCCAGCTCGTTGGGGTCTGTGGGGTCACACGGTGTGTGTGTCTGCAGTGATCCTCTGGAAAGGTCCTTGCCCCACCCCCTTGTGGCTGCTGATTGGTGACGTGTGAACAGTGGCTCTTGCCCCCCCTCGCAGGTTCGGACTTTTGGTTGAGGGGGTGGGCCTGCTGGCCAGGGTAAGTTCTGTTTCGTGTTTCCCTGTCTGTTCGCCTTGTGGTCTGCAAGCATATTTCAGTTCATTTGTGACACTGAATTCACCTCGTTGCGATGCTTCGGTTCGCCTGAAAATTTTTTTTTTTTGTTGCAGCTGCAGAGGTTTTCAGGGAGCTGACTTGTGAAGTGTCAAGCAGAAGGCTTTGGCTCCCTTTCCCCCCTTTCGTAGCTGTGCACAGGCGTGGAGGGCTTGCACTGCTGGCGACCGATATTCAGCCGGCTGTCTTTTGCTTAAGTCTATGCGCAGTCTGTAGGACTGTTTAAATTCTTTCTGAACCATTTCAAGCTCCTCTTTAATTGCTGAGTCATGGTTTGGACCTCAGCTCTGTCTGTATGCAGGTGGCCTTGTAAGGCCTAAGATGTGGTGTCTCTCTCATTTAGTTCCACATGTGTTGTTTTAAGAGTGACTTTGTGTGAAACAGTTCTCTTTTCAAGTCCTGTGTGATGGCTTTTTCCAGCGGCGCTTGGTGTTGAGCAGCTGTTAGAGCCTCTGTGAAGACTGGTGATTTCTTTCTGTCGCACCATTCTGTGAGGTTCTTTGCATCCGTTCTGTGCTTTCTCTCGTTGAGCAGTTGTCAGTTCTCTGCAGAATTCTGTGAATTGCAGTTTCAGCTCATATACCTCCTATCTGAGGCCCTTGAGGGTGTGGGCAGAGGAGAAGATGATGCTGGTCAAGTGTTCGCTTATGTCGCAGTCTCGCTGTTCCTTTCTTTGCCATGGCAGGTCGTTGGCTGCTTTGAGCCATTGCTCTACTGAGTGTCCAGGTGGTCCTTGTGAGCTGCCGGGCGATAATGTCTGTGGAATGTCTGCGATATACTGGCACACTTGTGGGAACACCATAGAGAGAGAGACACAAGGCAAATGCAGGTACGTACAGGGGTGTTAAGGTATCTCTAAGGGGAACGGTTGTGTAGGCCGTGTAAGGTATGAATATCTGGTGGGAGGCAGCTAGTGAGGTAGTGTGCTATGTTTTTGTGTTCGTGAACATAAAGGGAGAGTTTGAGTAACTTTGTTGTGGGGGCTGTAAGCAGGGGTCAGCTGATTACCGGGCTATACTACTGATGGTTCACTGGTTTGGTCACTATGGTGAAACTGAAATAAAATAAGATGACCTCAAAAAAAAAGGAACATTTTTACCGATTTTAGTTTTTTTCTAAGAGATATGGCTAAGCAGGTTTCACTTGTGTGTGATGCTGCAATAGACTTCATAACCCTAGGGTTAGTCTGTTAGCTAAACTAGCAGGGACCCATCAAATACCTCTTCAAAAGAAAAAGAAACAGTGGGAATTGTTTCTAGTTGTATGTTAGCCTACATTGTGTTGCAATAGTAGCTGCCCTTCAACGTATTAGGCCAGGCACTGAGGCGTGAGGAGAAGTAGAAAGGAAACAGGGATTATGCTACTAATAAACTGTATAACTCGCTAAGGAAACAACATTTGCTCGAACTACTGTAATCCTATCCAAAAAAGACGATGGTGATGGTGAAATAAATAAAATAAGGTAAAAGAAAAAACACAACAACAAAAAAAAATTTAAATAAATAAAATAAAAAGGGGTCCTAAGAGCTGTAGGAAATTAAAGGGGGAAAGTAAATAAACAAAATAAAATAAAAATAAATATGGAATAAAATAAAAAATAAATAAAAAATTTGATTTAATTAAATCTCAAAATTAATAAAAATCAATTTAGCTGAATTAGTACATTCGTGCTAAACAAATGTAAATAAATGCAATAAAATCAAAAGATGTAGAATAGTCACAACAAAATAAAGAGAGAGTAGTAGAGAGAGAGGGAGAGAAAGTATGGTTAAAAGTTACACTTTCCACTTTTACATCTAAGTGTTAGGCAGATGCTAACAGCTAGCAGTTGAAGAAAAGGGCTTAGCTTAAGAGTTAGCGTCAGTTACACGCAATTCTTTGTTTACACACAGGTCTGTGAAGTGAATGCTGTTGTCAGATTAACAGGAAGAGTCTGCTCACACTTCCGGGGTCACGTGTTGTTAGGAGACCAATGCAAGCTCACAACAGTTGCAGGTGGAGCAGACTTGCACTGCTGTAAGCATGCATGGGAAACTCATGCATGTCCCGTACAAATTCATTCATTAATCAAAACATCACATTCACTTCACAGGCAATGGTGGTTTCGTAGTTAGCTACGCTAGAATAACACTATTAATTTTACGTAAATGTTTCACATTAGCGAGTCAAAATGAAATACAATGATACTAACACATAATAAGGCCTTAAATCAGTGAAATGAGGTGCATCGCTCAGATCACCTACACAGTAATGAAGAAGGGGATTTTCTTCGCCCAAGATCAGACCGATTCATTCTGGTACCATTATATGAGCTGCTAATCTGAGATTTCGTTGGGAAAAAGACCTATGCTCCACTAACACTGAAATTAGGATTTCTTCGCTAAAGTCTGGTTAGTTTCTTATCGTACGATTTAACCACATTATAACACTGAAAACTTTTTACTGCTTGTAGGAAGGCACATTCAATCTATAGTTTTATCTGATTATATTCAGAACCTGGTGCGCGCATGTATAAGAGTTACGTAAATGTTTCACATGAGTGGGTCGATATGAATACAATGATACATAACACATAATAAGGCCTTAAATCAGTGAAATGAGGAGCCTCGCTCAGATCACCTACACAGTACTGAAAAAAGGGATTTCTTCGCCCAAAATCAGACCAATCTATTCTGGTACCATTTATATGAGCTGCTGCCTCCGAATTTCGTCTTCAGAAAATAGACTTATGCTCCACTAACAACATAGATTAGGATTTCTTCGCTAAAATCGGGTTAGTTTCTTATTGTACGATTTAAACAAATTATAGCACTGACAACTTCTTACTGCTCGTAGGAAGGTACATTCAAACTATAATTTTATCTGGTTTTGATCAGGAACTGGTATGCGCATGGAGAAGAAGTTACTAACTTATGAAACAGACACATAAGTTTGATTATTGGGTCTGCTTGCAAGCAATTTTTAAAACGACTCCACCCGTTCTACATTACTGCTCGTACTGCATAAAGTAGGAAACTATTGTTTTCTGGCTAGCTTGTCAAAGTTTCTGGGGTCACATCATGCGCTGCTGCAGGAATGCTTGGAAGGGACCCCCTCCTCTCTGTGGTTGCTGGAGGGATTATGGGTCTGTCTGCTGAGTTGTTAGGCAGAAAGTGCTGGCTCCCCCCTTCGTCGCTTCGTGCACCTGAGGGAGTTTTGCACTGCTGAGTGAGGATGCGGGAGTAGGGTGTCTCTCCCACTGTGTCTCTTTTCGCTGCCTGTAGGAGTCCCTGAGTTCTCTTTGGAACTTGTCAAGCTTGTCTTGAGTGTTGTTCAGCTTCTGGACCAGAGTCTCAATTCTGGTCACTTTTTCTAAGAGCTCAGAATTTGCTGCTTTAATAGTAATTTTTGTGTGGGTGTTTCCTTTCCAGGTCCTTTCTTGCTACCTTTTCCAGGTGCTCTTGCTGGTCAGCAGCTGTCAGAGCCTTTTTAAATCTATTGTTTTCCTCCTGTAACTCCATTTTGCTGGGGTCCTTGTGGCTACCGCTGTGATCTGTTGCTTGAAAATCATTTACCTCCTGTTTCAGACCCATTAGGTTGTGGGCCATGACCTTGGCGCTTTTTGTAGCCATACCTCTCGCTTGAGTCCTGAGTCTGAGGTACACTTCTTTCTGTGTCCAGTTGCTTTCGGCTCAGTTGGTGGTCGTCGGGCCTGGGTAAAGGGTGTGTTCCTCACGACGCCTGGCCAGCCCTCTCTGTTCTGCTTTCTGGGCAGTTAGTCTGAGCATCTGTAACATTTTGGCACACTTGTGTTGAGAGTTAGGGCTAGAGACTACTACAAGATCAATACAGAGTGTGAATGCTAAAATAGTTTGGGGTCAGCATATGTTTTGCTGAAAAGAACGTAAACAGGATTTTGATTGATGATATAAGACTACTGTCAAATTATTGTCAAAGTATCACTCAGAATTTGCTGACGGTTCCCCAAACAGGCTTAATCTCTGATGTATGAAGGAGAAAAGGGAAAAGCAGCAGGAAAAGGAGAGCATTTCTATTCAGATTATGCTTATTTTTTTTTTTCCTTGAAAATAAACAAATAAAAAATAGAAATGTCTCTGGTTCCTTTGAGGTTCAGAGAGAACATCAAGGGGGCATAACTTGTAAATGGATTTAAAATTAGCTGACTGTTATTAACAAAACAAGGTAATCATTCTGTTATTAGGAACAAATAGCAGCACTAGTGTTTAGTGTGTTACTAAAAGCACCCAATATCTTAATGAGTCTTTCCTCGATAGACATTTAAGATTTAATTAAATTTAGATTTATTTAACTAGTAACTAAGCAATAGCATTCATGAAGGATACATCTAGATAGTTAAATTCGCTGAGACGAATTGAAGATTGAGAAACATAGAAAAAGAAGAAAAAGAAGGAAGAGAAATGGAAAAATCAGAAACGAGGGATTAGGTTAAATTCAAATTGCTTCACACTGCACACACACATCTGTATTTAAAAGCTTCAATTAAAGAGTGTTAACCCCTAATTGTTAAAGCTATTTGAGTAGCGTAGCCTAAAATGAAACTATGCTAAGTAGTGTTAGCTTAGCTGCTTCAAATGGTCTGTTTACAAACATGGCGTGTTGTGCTACGTGACGTTAGCACTTCCTGTGACAAGTTGTTGTCACGGTAACCAATGCATGCCTGTGTAATTAACGCAGTTTAATGTCTGTTTATGTTAAACAGTCATAGTTTTAGAACGTGGTGCTTTCAGCCTTCAAGACTTGTTGCATTACCTAAGCATTTCGGTGAGTGCTTCTCTAATGCAACAATAAACTTCTTGCACTTGTTTAAATAATTACAAAACGTGTTTACTGTAAGTTAAAACCGGTTTAAACATATATGTAGTTATGTGTGCCTCACACATGCATACTAAGGTACAGTATTACACTTTTAATTTCACTCAGCGAGTGAAACACATTATGACCACCAGGTTGCTAGGCTTGTATATGTGCAGTCAAAGTGTAGATGAATTGCTTTAATCTAATTATAAACTATAAGGCCTTATGCTGTAGAAAGGGGAGCAGCGCTCATATCTACCTTGATATAACTGTACTGAGTTTTCTTCTTCAAAGAAACAATTTAAACACTACTGCGATTTTTGTGATTTCTTCACTAAAGCATATTACATTATGGTACAGTTTGGACATGCCGCTGAGCTGAGATTCAGACTTACGCTTTGTCAAGACAGATTTATGTTTTAATACTGAAATTAGGGTTTCTTTGTTAAAATCAGATTAACCTTACACCGATGGCATTAAGCATGAAATACATAAAACTCTCACAATTATAATAGTCAGTACGCAATTCAAACCCCAGCTTTATCTTCATCTCAACACGCCACCCCCAAATATGGACCCACCGGGGCAATCTGAATCACCCTATTTTAACCTGGGCTATCAGCACACACTTTAAGTTGCCAGTGTTTAAACTCATAACTTTCGTTTTATCACGCCCGCATTCTCTCCACCAATCTGTAGCGAATCAGCTCAGGGAAAATATGAATAATTAACCATAACTAGTTATAATTAACTATTCATATTTTAGATCCGCTGTAGATATTTAGCTGACCACTCAGGGTCAACCGTCTTGTCAATTCTAAGAACGTTAATTTCCTGGTTAAAGGAAATAACTTTCTTACTGTACAATTCTATAAGTTTGTAACGTAAATCTGCATGATTATTGACTCCGGTTATGAGTAAACAATTAACACGTCAAGTGTGATACAAGTAAGGTTTATTAACTACATAAACAATTAACCTAGTCTAACATACTACATAAACACATTAAGCCGGTCTAACATACACATACACACACACACACACATACAGTTGGTATAGGAAAGGGTTAAAGTTTAACTCAGCATAGAAAGAGGCATAAAGAATGGATTTTATGGAACACTTTGCATGTATATTCAACAGATCAAAGCCTTCAGGGATACGTCAGATTCTGAGTTCAAACACACCTTTGTAAAAAGGTGTAACTGATACTTAATGTATCAATTAATAAGACTAAGTTTTAAATACTTGCACGTCTCGTCTGTCTGAAAAAGAGTCCTGATGCAATCTTAAGGCCCCAAGATCTTTGCTGAATTCGGGCGATGAGAAGAACCAGTTTGAGTCAGTGTTACTTGATGAATGGAAAGGACTAGGCCGAAGAAAAGGCCTGGCACAGATGCTTTGGTATCCTGAAGCGTTTTTCTCACATCATCTTTGCTTCTGACTGAATCACCGACTGGGGCGGGTCCCTGGAGCCGGTCCTTTAAGGTCGGAGAAGATCTCCGCCTTTCAAGATGGGCTTGTCCAATGAGCAAAATGGAATTTCCGAGCGGGAGGTGGCAATTGCTGTAGGGTTTTACGACCCTTTGTCTCTAAGTATGGTAATTTGCAAATGGACTTAAATCGAAGTTATTAACGATTCTCAGGGCCCTAATATTTATTGCCTATGTACCACCATATAATATACACGCTTGTTTCGATCATACAAAGGCAAATTCATAGATACTAAACAAGGTAAGATTACATATAGTGAAAAGGGAGGATCAGGAATGGGTCCCCTCACAAGCATACTAAAATAGTCTAAGAATATCAAAGACAAAATACACAATGACAATAATATACTCAATGGCCTGAAGAAATATGTGTGTTCATTCAAATAACGGTTTTTCTATGAATTAACTAGAACACAGTACATTTCTACTCTGCTTTTCCTTGGGAAAAAGAGTGGGCTATCCTTCTCACATTCCTGGGGTGTCATAAAACCAGTGATATCATGATTAATTGTCATGGTGACCAAGGGGGGATGGTTTTCAGCAGAAATCCTGGCATCCAGTTAATTGAGTGAGGGGACTGTGACGATTTGTTAACCTAATGAATAATTGATTTGTTAAATCAAATAAAAATTAGTGTGTCAGATTGGTCGAGACGCTACACTAGGGTGTTACTATGTGTTATGATGTTATGGGTGATTGCTAGGGTGTTATTATGTGTTATGATGTTATGGGTGGTTGCTAGGGTCATTATGTGGGTAGTGGAGTATTCTGGGTGGTTGCTAGGGTGTTACTATGTGTTATGAAGTTTTGGGTGGTTGCTAGGGTGTTACTATGCAGTTGCTAGGGTATTCTGGGTGGTTGCTAGGGTGTTTCTATGTGGGTGGCAGGGTGTTCTAGGTGGTTTTTTGCCTAGACCTCACCTGTTTTGTTTGTTTAATCATCCAGAGGCAAATTTAATTAGTCATTACTTCTAACATTAAACTTGGATTGATACAATTATTTTAACATTTAAAAAAAGACTCTTCGACTTCACAAGTATTGTGTTGTGTAGGATGATATTCACAGATGATCACTGGAGATGCCCATTTTACCTGAAGACAATTACTGTGGAGTGAGGGACTCCAGTGGCTGTATGTGATGGTGCCAGCTTATTGAAGCTGTGGCTATGGCACCTAACGGGCACACGCTGCATTTCTCGCCAGCTGTCCAAACAGGGTCCAGAGAGAGTGGAAAAGAGTGCTAAACTCCTCTACCTCTCTGCCAAATGGAAAAACGCACATCCAAACACAAAGCTGCATTATGCTCCTCTGCTGTGGGACGTCATACACCGTTAAAACCAAACCAGACCCAGTGTACAAACATGCTGCATGATGAGTTTGTGCTGTCTGTTAGTCCTGAGCCTCATCAGAAGTGATAACATACAAATTAGTATTTGAGGAGGACATGTGGCTGTCAGATATTTTGTAATCAAGCGCTACACAGTGGGCTTGCTATGTAGAGTTGTTTGTTTGAACCAAAGTGTCCTCATCAAGTTTCTCACCGCAAGATGTGCCACTTTCAGATAAAAGGTTTGTCGGGTTTTTGTTTTTGTTCTCAGCATTGAAAAATGAGCTGCTGTACATGGAAAGAGAGACAGATGGCTGACATCCAGAGGAGAGTTCAGGTCAGTGAAGGGAATCGGGCGGAAGAGCAGAACGCAAGAGAAGATTTATTTGGAAAAATAGTGAACTAATGACAAAATGACAGACTGTGACAGTGACTGAGAGAGAAGCATGAGTTTAGCGACAAATACAGTACAAAGCCTTTTTTATTTTTTTAAATGTTGTGTTTGTGTTTTCCAGGTGGGGAAGGGCGAGCCCCACGTCTTCAAAGAAAAGACCTTCAAAAAGAAGCGGCAGTGTGGGGTGTGCAGGCAGAGCGTGGAGAATTTGGGCTCTTTTTGTCGAGGTGAGTGACATCTGACCATTTCAGCCTTTATCTCATGTTTTTTTGTTTTAACTTTTGTTGCCAAGGACCCACAAATATGATGTTCCCCATGTGAGATTTTCATGTATGAAAATGTATTTTTGTCTCACAATTTATACTGAGAAGAAGCATTTTTTTTTTATTGTGAAATTAAATAATTGGCTTTAATATTACTGTACTTAATAAAAATCAAATAACGAAAAAATATTATCTGGACAATATTTACACTTAATATAAAGTATTTTTAAAGTTAGTATAGTACTGAAGAGAAAATAACCTATTTAAAATGTACAGTGTATTCTCACAGTATTTTTTATTTTTCACACTAAATCCCGTTCCAGTTTTGCAGTTGACAGCCCTAAAAATATTCTGTTAAATCTTTCCATGCAAGTGAAGTGAAAAACTTAAATAAATGAAAATGAAATAAATAGGTTTAGGTTGAACTACTAAAATGAGTTAAGAGAAAAATGAAATAAAAATAAATCTATATAGAAACCTTTTTACAAATTTAATAAAAAAGAACTTCACAAAATAACTAAAAAATAAAATGAAAACTGAAAATATAAAAATAAAAGTAGTTAAAATATTATGATTGTATATAAATAATACTAAAATAACACTATTGCACTTTTTCGGAAGTCATTTTTTATTGTAATTTTTAACAATCATAAGGAAAAAGATTTAGAAGAAAGATTTTAGATGCTATTTTGATACTTCTCATCCCTGATAAAAACTCCCATAAATTATGTTATATCTTATTGTTCACTAAGGGGTTCCCTAATACTCTCTGTATGCCACTAATGCCTAATGAAACCATATCAGACTTATTCAGTATTCCTCCCTAACCAACACATTTCCCTCTCTTTACCACCCACAGTCTGCAAAACAGCTACTCATAAGAAATGCGAAGCCAAGGTAAGAACATTTCTCCCATTTCTCACCAGGACATAATGAATTTATCAATGTCTCTTTCACTCCCTCTTCAGATTAACATGGGCGTATTAAATGGGAGTTTATGTGTTTAAAGGCTAGCTCTCTCTCTGTGTTTCCTGCACTGAAGGCCTCCCTGTGTTGGGGCGGCAGTGTTGGCAGCCGCACCCCCACACCACACAGCCGTAGTGAAAGACTCATTGATAAGGCCAATGGATGCCAGCGCTGGCACACCCATATCAGGCACCCTGGGATCTAGAGTCCCAAGCTAAGCTGTAAAGCTATTTGCTTTATTCACAGTTGCTGACATTGTATAGAGTAACTACTGTGATACCCAGTTTTATATAACCTTATTCGTCACTCCTTGGCACTGGCAAAAGTTTGGTCAATGTGCAAAGAAACAGTGAGAGGTTTAAACATGCCACATTGTTATTCAATCAGCAAATTACCAACCCACTGAAACACTCTTTACTACACAGAGAGCGTGCAGTTTGTCTAGAGCTGTATCATGCTAGGAGTTGAGCTCACTTGCTGAATAGTATCATTTTCAGGCATGAGTTCCTACAATGACTAGGTTAAATGATTATGTGGAATGAATGCATTTCAGTGATTATGAGGAATCAGGGCTCAAGATCTACATTTTACCAGACAGAATTCACTTTTTGAGAAAATTGACCTGCCATAAATATTTATTTATTTTTTAAATAAATGTATGTTATTGTATCCATAAATGTATACAAGTTTTTCCTTGAAAGATTGTAGGTTTGAATCCCACAACAGGCTATCAGTTTGATTATTTACAGTGGGTGTAGAAAGAATCACCCCCTTTAAAATAATCACATTTTGTTGCTTTGCAGCCTGAAATGAAGACGGACACAGTTTTTGTTTTATCCAACTCTATTTACTCAGTGCAACTTATAACATCCAAGTGAAAGATATAACACCAACATGACAGAAAAAAATAAAAAGCCAGAATCACTGAGTTAGAAAAAGGATCAACCCCCTTGTGTCAGTATTTTGTTGAACCACCTTTTGCTTTAATTACAGTCTTGAGTTTGTTGGGTTATGTCTCTACTAACTTTGCACATTTAGACTTTGCAACATCTAGACTTTGCAATATTTGTCCACTCTTCTTTGCAGAACTGCTTAAGTTCAGTTCAATTTAATGGTGAGCGTTTGTGGACTGCAGTCTTCAAGTCTTCAATTCCACAGATTTTCAATGGGGTTTAAGTCTGGGCTCTGATGTAGGTTTGATTCCCAAAACAGGCCATCGCTTTGATTACTTTTGTTTTTCATAATTTCAGCTGTCATAAAATGATTTTTATGAATGACTGAATTTTAAGAATGAAAGAAGCATCTAATTCTAAATAGTTTGGTACAATGGTTATAACTCTCAGCTTATAATCGAAAGGTTGTAGGTTTGAATCCCACAATCACAGTTCTGGGTGAGATGTAATTCTCTGTTGGTTCATCACATCTGATGATTTATTTGTCCCACTACTTAATCTAAGGATTGATCAGTGGTTAACTGATCATTTGTCAAGATTCATGCATAAACATTCATTTCATCATATATCTGGAATTAATAGTTTAGTGAGAGAACTTAAGAGCAGCACGGGAACTGTATGGATATAGCAACCTATTTTCCCACATGTATTTTGTTACCCATCTAAAAAGAAAAAAAAAAAAAAAAAAAAAAAAAAAAAAAAAGAAAAAAAAAAAAAAAAAAAAAAAAAAAAAAAAAAAAAACAAAAAAAAAAAAAAAAAAAAAAAAATAAAAAGAAAAAAAAAAACGAAAAAAAAAAAGAAAAAAAAAAAAAAAAAAAAAAAAAAAAAAAAAAAAAAAAAAAAAAAAAAAAAAAAAAAAAAAAGAAAAGAAAACAAAAAAAACAAAAAAAAAAAAAAAAAAAAAAAACAAAAAAAAAAAAAAAACAGAAAAAAAAAGCCATGTTTTACATTACTCTTTTGATTAACCTGGTTTTATATGTTCAGTGACAAGTTCATGTACCAGTCATGACCATTCAAAACCCTCGATGTTGGCTGTGATAGTCATCAGCTTTACCCTAGTAGGGAGTGGCCACCCTCTCTAGAGAACATGAGCTTTAAAAAAGAAAACTGAAAACCTTATCGGCCCTCTAGAGCGTCAACCAGCCCTCCCACTCTTAGCACCTCGCAAGACAGGGCAAAGACAAATTTCAAGAACACTTAAGCCCTCTTAGGTCAGAATGCCATGGCATAGGTCCAAGTCATGGGTCCAAGAAGTGTCCGGCAAACTCTTGCTCCTATTAAAGTGCTATCACAAAAATGTAAGACAGCATTGAGTTCAAAAATCAAAACACTGAGCACTCCTGCAATGCAAACCTCACTTTTAAAATGATTACACACTGTATTTGACCCTAAACAGTACTTCATTTCAGAGTATAACCTGCAGATGTTTTATTTGGCACAGCAGAAATCAACGTAAGCCCTTCTCCTCTGCTCTTTAATATAGAAAATCCACTCAAACACCATTCAGCTGTTTCATGTTGCTCTCTTAAGCTGTCCCCTCCCTGGGCTCTGTCGCATTATTCGATGTGAATGTTTTTTTATTCACCTCCTCATAGCACTGGCCTTATTGGATTGTACACAGATTTAGAATTGCATGCGTAGATGGCTTAATCTGTGAATTGAATAGGAATGTCCATATGTTGAAAACTAACAGTTCTGTTATAAATAAAGATATGTGGACCATAGAGAATAGGAAAGGAGCCAAATAATTTATAGAGGAAGCACTCTCAGACACGAATGGCTAGTTAACTTCATCAGCCATTGGGGAGTTATTAAACTCCTACTCCAAACACTTGAGTCGTAGAAGTCCTTATAGAGTTCCTTATGAAGTAGAGTGTGATGACAGTTTGAGATGTGATGTCTGTCCATGTTTTACCTGTTTATGGCAGTTTCTCAATAAACAGTGTTGTAGTTTGTTGCTTGGGTAGTGTAGGGATTGGTCAGGGTGGTCATCCACCAACCTTTACTCATTGCTCTTTTGGTTTAAGATATTTATATCCATCATTGTTTGGTTCAAATATTCCCTTGAGTTGTACAGTAGAGATGAGCTGGCTGTGCATGCTCTGTAACCAATAAACATAGTTTAACAAAAGTGTCCGACCTCACTGGTCTGTTAATGTTTTTTACTTTTACCCACTTACATGGAAAAACCCCAGTTCAATTTTCCCGAAATGAATTTTCTGAAAACAGAGATGAAAGGGAATTATCGTCAGTACCACTCTCTTTGTTTGTGTGCAACCTCGTCTACAACCTTAAACCACAGGATATAACCTCCAGCCCACTAACAAGCAATTGACTCATCTTTAACTTGCTTTTAGCATTTAGGATGAAGCTTAGCTGTCAGTGAGTCAAGCTGACCCTGCATGACAATTCACAGTTCAAGAGTCACAATTTGTCACAGCTGTGGAGGAAGTCATGAAGCTTTAGACTAAAAGTTTGAAATTTAAGTTGCATAATGCATTTCAGCAGGCTCAAAATAATCCAAGATGGCAGAAGAGACGACCTTCACTCGATACCGAAAAACATTGATAAAAATATTAGAACACATTTTTTTGTGCCTATTAGAGTATTGCGGCTTTAACTTAGTAACATGCTAACAAAAACTCTATTATTTAAGACTATTGCAAGTCAAGTTTCCCAATGCAGAGTGCTAGTAGTGTGGCAAGTGAAGTTGCTGTTTATGTTCCAAATCATTTACTTTTGAGTGTCCATGACAGTTAGCATGCTGTCTTACCACATAAAGTCAAAACTGTGTATTTTTGTTTTTTTCCATGCATCCTATGAGCGGTAGGATCTTATCTATGTGCCAGAGTGGAAAATTCAGTCCATGGAGAAAAAGAGACGGAGGGGGGAAAAAGATTTAGGAGGTCAGAAAGGGGAAAAAAAAGATGGCAGAGAACACCATCAGAGGAAGAATCATTTCCGCCACTTTTCAAGGCAAAAGGGATCCTGTTTCCCATGGTACTGGTGGCTGAAGTGGGATATGAACTGGTATAAATGAGGGAAGTGAGTGGGTGGGCTCTTCCAGTAAATCGTTCATTTCATCCCCCCTCTTTACGAGCTCATCAATGCCATGTGTTTCCCAAACTTCGCTCAGGCCAGTGTGTGTATATACAGTATATGACTCTAACTATGTGTGTCTCAGCTTTGTCTAGCAGTTCTAGTTTCGTTTTGCATCATTTAGAGGTTGGCTTTCTGACTCAGAGGTCTGGATTATATCCGACTCCTAATGTTGGGTAACAAGGAGAGGTATATGCCAAAAAACAGAGCTAAAAAGGTATAAAACCATGAAGGAATCAACCGCGGATGCAGTCTAGGATGCTGTATCATGCCATTTAAGCAAAGCATGAGATTTTTCTGCCCTCCACTTGCAAGACTTCTCTTTGAGTTATAACAGTAATTTTGAAGATCAGTTTTCTTTATTGAAGAACTGAAACATGACTTCAATAGCAAATTGAAGAGCAAATGTTGATCTATCTATCTATATAATCTGATTATCCATCCATCCTCCATCCATAATCTGATTATATCTATCTATCTATCTATCTATCTATCTATCTATCTATCTACACTGCCTATATATTAATTCATATTGAAGCTTATCTAAATATGTATATTTTTAATTATTTAATAGATAGGACTCAAAAAAGATAAGCTTATTGTCATTGACTTACTATTTCTAAGCTTCCCTACCGTCTCGTGGGCGAACTAATTAAATTAGTCTTTCTTATTCTATCAAAAAAAAAAAAAAAGTCAAGCTGACATGAGTTTAACATTGCATTTTGTCATCAGTTTAATTGGCACCATATGGAAACTATCCATATGCATAACTTTCAAGTGAAGAAAGATGTCTATAACATCAGTACATTCTCCAATATATCCACGTCTTTGTATTTATAGCGTCCATAAAGGATTGTATAAACACATGAGATCAGAACAACTGCGGCATGTCGTTGCCTCATTAAAGAAGCCAAGGTAGCAGAGGTGGGATTTTTCCATTGCTGATATCTGCTGATTGTGTTCTGTTAATTGTTTAGATTTGTTTCCATTTGCAGGGAATGTATTTACTTCTGTTTATTCATATCTAATCTCTTTGATTGGCTGCTTCACTCTAGAGATTTGTGATTCCGGTTTAGTTTGGCAATAAGACAATAAAAGGGGTGATATAATACCGAAACTCCTGTTAGAGAGCCTAAAGGAGAAAGATAGTGAGTTAATTAGAGAATGATTACAGCTCTGGTCTGTGCATACTAAACACATGTTGTCTGCTGGAGTTTGGAGAATATCTCAGTTATGGATCTCCATGTAGGGAATCAATCCAAATAAAAAGATGCAATCGTGTTGTGTGTGTGAAAGCAGACCTCTGTGTATTCCCAGCCTCTCCCGCGGGATCTGCTCAAAGCTGAGTGTGTGTTAACATGCTCACAGCTGCTCGAGACTTGAGATCATGTTAACACACACTAAATCACAGCCAATTAAGGAATAGAGAAGGGCTTGACATCTGTCTCATGCTAATGTCTAATATATTTAATATAATATATTTTTATTCTTAATTGTTTACAATGCAGTAATATGGTTCTTTATTGTCATAAAAAAAGAACATCATGCACACACAAAAAAAGGTCTAAGACTAGGCTTAATTTTCTTATAAAACTTTGTTAAGGCTGTTTCTGTTTGTCAGTAGTGAAGAACATGTGTAAAGCCAGTATTTGCTCCTTCTGGGACCCCTGCATTCTGCTCGGACTAATTGCAGTAATTACTCTGTTTACACCCGAGCCCACTGTCCAGCCTCGCTCTCCTCCCACGCTTCCTCCACCGTTCTGACATCCCTCCATCTCTCTCCCCCTCCTTCCTCCATTTTCTCTGCTCTTATGTTCATCTTCACCCTTTGTTTATTCCTGCACTGGTTACAGTATGACTGCTTGTTATATATCCGTCTCTTGCCATCCTCTGATCTGCACTCCCTCTCTCTAGCCTTGTTTTTATCTCTACATGCATCTCCAGACCCCAACACATATGTGCAAGGAACATTTCCTCTCTGCCTCCGAGGAACTCTTTAAAAAGCCTCACACCTCTACGAACAGGAAAGGAGTGCGGAGCGGATGAAGCAGCTGCTACTGAGATGACAATATCAAAGTCCATATCAGGAGAAATCAGTCCAGAACTTCCTAGATGCTGAGCCTAAAAAATATTCAATCCTGTTAATCTCTGTGGAAAACCTACACATACACTACTGTTCAAAAGTTTAGGGATTGGAAATTTTGGGGTAAACATATTTGAGAAGATTTTTTTTGTTTGTTTTTGAAATAATTATTTTATGCTCACCAAGGCTGCATTTATTTGATCAAAAATGTTAAAAACAGTAATATTGTGAAATATTATTACAATTCAAAATAACTGTTTTCTATTTGAATAGAATTTAAAATGTAATTTATTTCTGTGATGTCAAAGCTGAATTTTCAGCATCATTACTCCAGTCTTCAGTGTCACATGATCCTTCAGAAATCATTATAATATACTAATTTGCTGCTACAGAAACATTTATAATATCAAAAAAAAAAAATGTTGAAAACAGTGGTGCTGCTAATATTTTTGGAAATGTCACTTTACAACACACATATATTATATACATATATATATATCATATTAGATATATAATATTATATATATATATATATATATAATATGCTCACTTCACTGTTATTGTATGCCTAATATGCAGAAAATGCAAAACGAGTCACATATGATACAGTACCATATTTTAAATGTTTTATTTTTTATGATATAAAATATTTTGTGGTTTCAGCCCTAATTAGTATATATTCATACGATTAACTTTAAGCGAGTGCTGGATGATGGCAAGGATAATCTCAATGTAAAAATAGGGCAAAGGAGCACAATAAATATCTAGATAAATCAAAGAACCATCAAAATCTGCTGATAACTGATATGCTAAGATGTTTAAATTAGTGATGTGCAAAATATATTGGCTATTTTGGGCATCACTCACTACTTTAAACATCCTACAGGTTGTGTTGTGAACAAGCATACAGCATTTCTTACTCCAAGCGTGACGTCAGTAATGAGCTCAGCCGTGTTTCGTTTGGAGCTTTGATTTGGTCACTCTAGAGTCAAAACACATCCCTGTCACATAAATAACCTTCCTTACTACTGCTGTGGTATTACACTTGGCACGTGTACTCGCCTGTGGACCGCTCCTCACCCTAAACGTCCCATTACACGTGGGAACATGTTCCTCTGGGCTCGCAGCAGAACACAGGGGCACAGAACAGGGGGCTGCTGTTACTTCAGAGACAGATGGAGGGAGGGAAATAAGAATAATGGATAAAAAAAGCGGGATGAAAGTCGTGCGTAAGATTTGGCCCTACAGATGGGATTCAGAGTTTGTTCTGGCTGCAGGCCGGCCGGTCTGAGGGAGGTGGAGCGGATTGGCATTTTGTTAAATGAGGAAATAATGAAAAGCGGAAAGTGTGGATTGGATAAGGAGAAAGAAAATCAGAGCGAGTGATGGAGAGAGAGAAAGAAGGTTACATTCTGGAAGAAACAAAAGAGTGTTGGCGTGGAGGGGAGGAAAAAGATTAGCGAGAGGAAAGAGAGTATTTTGGATGCAGCAACAAAAATTCACCATAGTTTCCACCAAAATAGCATGGTTGACTCGCTACACTTATTAGTGGCTGTTGCTCATTCTTCGGGATCTGAACAAACCCATAATCCTTCATATTAAACTTTGGCGCATAGCTCGTCCAGCACTTTTTGTGCTACGGACACATGAGTGATACCTCAAATATTGTTTGGAAGAGATGTGATATTACTTTTTTCAGTAGACAGACTGTTGGACAATGAAAAAAATCCCATAAGAACACATATCTATACTTGGGTGGAGGCCTCTTTTGATGTGGTCTGTAAGCAACCACCAAGAACATCCTACCCACCATCTACAGCAGTAACATGCTAAAAAACACCTTAGTGACCCGGCAAATGCCACATTTACTTTAGAAAATGTAAAAAATCTGGTAACATGGTATTAGTCACCAATGTGACTAAAAAAAAACCCCGACATTGTATAAAAGAGAATAAGGATGAATTCATGTATTTTTATTTCTTAGTTTTTTTTTTTTTTTTCTTTCGTTACCAAAAACAAAGTACACTTCAGAATATAGAGTCAGTAAGGTTTTTTGAAGAAATTAATACTTTTAATTAGCTAGTGATAGTTAAAAGCGTTATGCAAGTGATAAGACATTTATAATGTTTCAAAACGTTAAAACAATAAATGATGTTCCTTTTAACTTTCTAATCATTAAAAAAAAAATGTCAGTTTCCACAGAAATAATTAAGCAGCACAACTGTTTTCAACATTGATAATAATAAGACATATTTCTTCAAATCAGCATATCAGAATGATTTCTGAAGGATCGTGTGACACTGAAGACTGGTAATGACTGCACATTAAAATATGAATAAAAATATATATATATATAAATATATTAAACGTTGTAAGTTACATTGTATATTAATGTTTTTACTGTATTGTAATCAAATAAATGCAGCGTTGTGAGCATAAGATCTTTTTTTCTATATATAAAAACAACAACAACAATTAAAAAAATCTTACCAACCTCAATCTTTTGAACGATACTGTATTTTGGTGGAAACCGTGGTGCATGTTTGTAACTGAAGACCAAACTGCTGTTATAGAGGAAAAGAAAGGGTGAACAAGTGCTGCATGAAAACATGAACAGAGTGAATGAGGAAATGTTTATGGAATGATTGACATGCAGAGAAAAAAGGAATGGTTAGATGGGCAGCGGGGGGGGGGGGGGGGGGGGGGGGATTTACCAAGCGAATCAGGAAAAAATATTCCCAGGGAATCAAAAAAAAGAGCAAGAGGGGCATTGAAGAAGAATCATCTGCTCATAGCGACAGAACCTAAAGGAGTGTGAGGGTCAGTAATTGGCTCTCAGCAGCTGATGTCTTTAACACGGAGGCAGTGATATCTTTTTCACCTGGTAAAAATAGTTACACTGTGTTTCACTTCCCTTACAGCATTACAGGCAGGTTGTGCAGGAAGAAATAGAGAGAGATTTCTTGTCTTTATATACCACTGGGAAGATGTTCTTTTCCACTGGAGTGAAATATTATCTTCTGAGTTCTGTCCACACTGCGTTTTGAGACATAATCGTTCACTTTCTTCAAATGTGACGGCAGCTTTTTTAGCCAAGAAAAAAGGAAACTTGATATTATAATGGGATCCCACCTAGCAACACACAACAACATCAGTGCGAACAAACACGGCCTATTGGGGTAGTAGTGCACTGTTTACTGCACAGTATGCACTAGATACCCCTTAAAAATGGTTATTTTACATTTCGAATTAAATACTGTAAAATCAAATAATGAGTCGAGAAAGAAATGTTAACAAGTTCTGCTGATATATCAGATGCATTCATCAAACTGGAAATAGAGGGTCAAGTTTAATGGAAAGTTTAACATTATGTTCGAACGTTTGAGGTCAATAAGATTTTATTTGAAATAAATTAATACTTTTATTCAGCAAGGATGCATTGACCAAAAGTTACAAAAGATTTCTGTTTCAAATAAAGGCTGTTCTTTTGAACTTTCCTCAATTAACCCTAAAAACATGGTATTAGCACCAATGTCATCATTTAGAATGTTAAAATGACACCGCATAAGGGAGATTAAAGGAAAATGCATTATCATTTCTATGAGGTCAGTAAGATTTTGTTTTAAATAAATTAATAATTTTATTCAGCAAGGAGCTTTGTAATCTGGGGGGGGGGGGGGGGAATCCAGTTTCACAAAATGAAGCAGCCACAACTGTTTTCAACATTGATAAAATAAGAAATGTTTCTTGAGCAGCAGATCGGAATATTACAATGATTTCTGGAGGATCATGTGACACTGAAGACTGGAGTAATGATGCTGAAAATTCAGCTTTACATCACAGGAATACATCACATTTTTAAATATATTAAAATAAAATTTAAAAAACAGTTATTTTAAATTGTAATATTTCTCAATTTGACTGTTTTTACTGTAATTTTGATCACACAGCAGCTTGGTGAGCATAAGCGACTTGTTGCAAAAAAATTCTAATTATATCTAATGTAATATTTTATACAACTTTTGACAGTCCGTTTGAATAATACTGTAATTACCATGTAATTATAATGTACTCTGAATATATATTGTTCATTGCACATTTTTGCAAATGTAGCTGGTCATCCAGGTGTATGTGCTCATTCATAAATTCACACGCAGTAAACTTGAGCTACTAAAACTCATTCTGTACATATAATCAAGAGAGAATTTGATTGGACAAAAGGACAAGCCCATGAGTGCAGGATGAGTCATCAGTACTTTTGGACCATTTTTGGTCGAATGGTTAAATGTTAACTTTTCGGACATTCTAGCATGTAGCTACTTTAGCATATAGATAACCTCAATGCTAACAGACATGCTAAAAGCCACAGAGCTCAGTGTTGGCATTTATTTGGAGACACAAATACCCAAACACCCAAGTCCCTCCATCCTCCAGAGCCTCATAAGTTGTGGTTCATTGTCTTGTTGAACAAAAACACAGTCTTTTAATAACTCTCTTTCTCACTCCCTAGACTCACACAAACACACACATAGACAGTCGTAGGTCAAGGCCTAGTGTAGCGTCTGTGCGCTTCTCCCTGCCTCAGCCCTTTTCCTGAGGCCAAACAAACAGGGCAGGACTGGGCAGGGGATGTGTGGGGAGGGGAGGGGAGGGGGACGCTTCATGTTACGTAAGCGTGAATGTCATCGCACACACACGCGCGGTTTCCCGCCTGCTGTAAACATGCTAATGACTCCTCTGCCCCCTTTACCCTGTGCGACAAAACATGTAGACATGTAAACATGTCTGTTGGTTGCCCGTCATAAACATACTGTACCACAATTTATGTTGTTGTGTCCTGTTATTTTGTACGAGATCATGCGAGAGGAATGTGCATACTAATGTGTTTGGTTACTGCCCATCACCCACAATCCCTTGCGTCTCACTTTTTCTCCAGTCTCAGTGTTATCAGTAGATAGTTTGCTTATCTGTTGCTTTGGGGAAGCATTTCCTTCTCCCGATCCCAACAGATCCCTCTTCACCACTCCCTTCCCCTCGTCCCGGGACGGAGCGGGGAACGACGGCAGGGTTAAGAGCGAATGTGCCTGCGGTGAATGGTGGAGGAGATACAGAATTTGGGTTTGAGTCATGTTCCTTTTCTCTGTTTCAGATCAACACAGCCTGCATCCCAGCGCAGCCCTCCGAACTGGTAAGACTTT
Source organism: Sinocyclocheilus anophthalmus (assembly GCA_018155175.1). Taxonomy (NCBI): domain Eukaryota; kingdom Metazoa; phylum Chordata; class Actinopteri; order Cypriniformes; family Cyprinidae; genus Sinocyclocheilus; species Sinocyclocheilus anophthalmus. The sequence continues at coordinate 91,470 of JADLZN010010322.1, forward strand.
TTCTTTCCTTCCTTTTATCTGTTGTATTTTCATTCAATGCATCTCAACATTGTTCATACTTCTTACATTTATACCAGCAGGATCTCTTTCCCTCTCTCTGGATAACTCACTGATTACTTTCTTGTTCATTTACTTATTCGTTTATTCACTTTTTCACTCCCTTTTTCATTCACACAATGGTAAAAAGTGGTAAAATTACTTTACTGTCGCACTTGATGTTTGAAAATCATGTAAAGCTTTGTTCAAAACTTTTATTGCACTACTGTTAAAAATTATGTCATGGTACAATTTCTTTTCATGTTTTTGAAGGCTATTATGCTCACCAAGAATACAATAAAAAAATACAGTCAAAATAGTAATATTGTGAAATATATTGTTACAATTTAAAGTTTGTATTTGAATATATTTTAAAGTGTAATTTATTCCTGTGATGGTAAAGCTGAATTTTCAGCATCATTACTCCAGTCTTCAGTGTCACATGATCCTTCAGAAATCATTCTAATATACTGATTTGCTGCTCAAGAAACATTTCTTATTATTATCAATGTTGAAGATGGTTATTCTGCTCTAAATATTGTGATATAGTGTTTGTCTTTAGGTTGTTAGTTAGTTTCATTCTTTTCATTTAGTTTAGCTGTGTTGACACAGTACATACTGCACGGTGCTTCTGGAAGTACTGATGATAAAATAGGACACATTTTTGTGTTGTTGCTCTGTTTATGATGTTATATCTGTGTTCTCATCTGCTGCAGCGAAGGGGAACGTCCTCCTCTAGACACATTCAGCATCTGGTAAGAACTTGTTTTCCTCTCTTTCATTGTCTCTCACACTGCTGGCACATGGCTGTTCCTCTAGATCAGGGATTTTTGGTCAGTCAGTCCCTTTGACCTAGAACATAGATTGATATTTGAAGTACCCATTGAGATTTTAAGTTAATATTTCAGTGATATTTACTCATATTTAATATTAGGTGTTCCTCTACACATCTGAGTGGCTTCTTCAGTTCATGAGCTCATTAATAGTGAAGTCAATGGCAAACATCTTTGAATAGCAATACATGTGTTCATTTGTTATAAGTGTGATGTCAGAAGTCACAGAGTCAGTATTTAATTTTCTGTATCCAGAGATGATCTTTCTGTGGTTCTGACTCAAGTCCACTGTTTAATCAGAACCATTAGTTTTCACTGTCTGAAGAATAAGAAGGTCTATTCTTCATTTTCTTTTGCTGTTAGGCCTTCTTACAGTGGCGATTATATGTTTACTTATCGCACATTAAGTGTAGAACAGAAATTAAGAACAAACATTTCTTAAATAAACCGAAAAGACAATCTTTTGTATCAAGAGTTGACACTGTCAACTAAACAAGTTTTAGTTTATTGTGTCCAAACACAATGGTATAATATTATTTTGTCTTTTTCCAGGGCTCAACCAAGTCTCTGACCTACACCAAACAGAGAAACACTCTCCCGAGGTACGTTTGGCTGAAAAGACTCAAAGCTTTTAAAGCATCAAATCTCAACCCATCAAGTTCAGCGATTGCTGCAGAAGTGGTTGAGCATGCTTGAGTTCTGAGACTTTATTTCCTCAGCTAATCTCTATTTATCTCAGATAAATTGCCTTGTCTCAGCTGGGTTTTATTCCCTTTGGATTTGATGTGAAAAGTCAAAAATCCCTTTTGGCCGCAGTGTGGTAAGGAGCAGAGAGCTAATATGTGTCTGTGTGCGTAGTTAGTTCAGCTGCACACCACCGACAGCTCAGCTGTGTTCAATCAAACACCAGCTATCCAATAAAATATCATTTACTGGACTTTCACATGATTCTTTATGATGATTCTAGTGGTTTTGTTTTGGAGAAGCTTTGCAATTCTGGTCAATGCGATAAATCAATAATTCATTTAATTTGAAATGACAGATTGTAAATATCAAATATTAAAATTCTGTTTTATTTTATGTGGGCCGAGAAAAAAAAAAAAGAATAAGAATATTTTTTTTAAATTCAGGCATCACAACTTTATAGTGGACAGGATAAAAAATTATTTTTATTTTGATATTTCCTAAAGATTACATTTAACAATTTTAAATCATAATTGTTAAATGTCAAATACTCAAACTATGTGTTATTTTATGTGGGGGAAAAAAGACAAGAATAAATAGTAAAGAATCAATGATATTGTTCAGCCCTTTTTCCTCAGCAGTTTTCTATCTGGTCAAAGCAATTCCAGATGGTGGACATGGTTTCGACTTGGTAGACCATCTTGGTCAATGTAGATGTTTGTAGATCATCTTGGACCAGCAACAAGCCGGCTACTATGTTCCAAAAAAACTGCTTAACCGCCTTAAACACTGAAATTGAAGTTTTGTGGCTTTCAATTGATGTCTATTAGCTTCTCAAGACATTTCACAGGGTATTTAAGCTGGTTTTCCCCTCTCTCTCAGGAGCTTCAGCATGGATCGGGTGATGGACAGAGTGATGGAGAGGCACTATGATTTCGACCTCACATACATCACGGAGAGGATCATCTCTGTCTTTTTCCCTCCTCTGCTGGAAGAACAGCAGTACCGCCTCAACCTCAGGGAGGTGGCAGCCATGCTCAAGTCCAAACACCAGGACAAGTTTCTGGTACGCGAATCAGCGTGTATTTACTGCATCTAAGGGAAGTTTACCTCGGGAAGCATTTTCATTGTTCCGGTCCATTTTCCTCCCACAGTTATTCAATCTGTCTGAGCGAAGGCGTGACATCACCCGTTTAAACCCAAAGGTAGGGGCTCCGCTTTTACGGTTTTCTGTGTTTATATTGATAGTTGCTTTGCGGCTGAACTTTTAAAGATCTGTTTACACCACCCAAGATTAAAAAGTCTCTCTTTGTCTCTCTCAGGTTCATGACTTCGGCTGGCCAGATATGCACGCTCCTCCTCTGGATAAGATCTGTGCCATGTGCAAAGCCATGGAGAACTGGCTGAACTCCAACCCCCAGCATGTGGTCGTTCTGCACTGTAAGGTCAGAGGTCATTGTAGTCTTAGGACAGTTCATGTCATGGTCACAGGAACTGACAGAGTACTAAAGGGGGCTGACGAGACCCTTAAGGACCACCCTGCAGAGCTTCACCACAGATGATAACATGAAGCCAGACCCGAGAGGATGTCTGATTTGAGAGATGAGATGAGAAAGCACTGATATATATCGAATTGTTTTGGATGTTCAGCTGGACCCAAAAGTTTGGGATTTAAATACAGTTTAAACCTGGGAATAAACACAGATTTAAGACTTTTTATATTTTAAGACAAAGAAATGTTCAGACGGTCACATGTTCTTTCATTGAACTTCAAGAAGGGTCACCATCATTAGGTTTTACACAAGCTTGCTGTCATTGAAGCAAAAGGGGAACATGCCAAAATATATAAACAACCACCCTTAACACCCTAGCAGCTGCTTGAAAACAAGCTAAAAACGCTTTATTGTGGAAAAACCCCAAGATATTGTGAAATGCATGCTCATTTTTCAAACTAGCTTTCACTCAAATTGTTTGTCTTTTCAACAGTGGTCTCAGAATTTCTTACCCACCGGTATAGGAAGATCCTGACTGTCTGAATGTCTTCATCATTTGCAATAGATTTGAAGTGCAAATCATATCTGTAGCAGTTTTATTCATTAGTATTGGTTATTTCAGGGCAACAAAGGAAAGACAGGCGTTATCATTGCTGCCTACATGCATTACAGCAAGATATCAGCAGGGTAAGTTCAGCTTAGATTTGATATAAATGACTTTAAATACACTTTAATTAATTAATTTATTTAAATAATTTAACTGAATTTAAATGTTAAAACTGCAATCATATTTATATACTTTTTTTATTTTTTCCCCTCAACAGCAGTTGTTTCATACAGTTCTTGAAACTTCTGTAATATAAATTGTATTGTGGTTGGTAGATGTAATGTATGTCTCTTGATTTGTGTTGTGTCCAAACAAGGAGCTTTGTCATACATAATTACAACAGAAGTTCTGGAAGACATGTTTATGGAGAGCCTTCTAGTTCATTAAAAAGCATGTCTCTTTGATGTGTTTTTTTTCTTATATCTTCAACTGCATTTGTGCACACAGGGCAGATCAGGCCCTCAGCACATTGGCCATGAGAAAGTTTTGTGAAGATAAAGTGTCGTCCTCTCTCCAACCCTCTCAGAACAGGTACATCCCTTTTGATTTTTGTCTTTATAGATCTTTGTGCTCTTTATATACTTTTTGCATGACTTTTTTTTTTTTGCAACATTAACTCTACAGGTATATCTATTACTTTGGAGGGCTGCTCTCAGGGGCCATCAAAATGAACAGCAGTCCACTCTTCCTCCATCATGTCCTCATTCCCACCATCCCCAATTTCCAGGAAGATGGAGGTGAGTGAATGTTTTCATAACGTCATTCCCTGACTTCATTCATACATAAGCCCTCGATGAGGTCACTGAGGTAATATGTGTCTGTATGGGCACATATGTATTCATTAAGCAAACCTCCCTCACATTCACACACATTTCAGGTTTGTTTTTAATCTTTTGCAGTGGAGGGGAGAGACACACAGGGAGTTTGCCAATTCCTCCTTCATTTTTTCCTCTCTCTCTTGACAGGTTTCTTCCCTTTCCTGAAGATCTATCAGTCCATGCAGCTTGTCTACACTTCTGGCATATAGTGAGTGAGGATGCATTGGAGACATTCACATAATTTAAATCATAATTAGAGTTGTCTGCTAGGACAGGTATCACTATTACTGCTGCTTAATACTAATAATAAAAGTATAAAAATTTGGCACATAGCTTGGCTCGCACTGTTTGTGCTGCAACTTAAGCAATCAGACTTATGGTTTTTATAAACCTACATTATAGGAGGGACCTGGGGCCATATCTAGAGACCAGAATATCAAAGAGACTCTGGGGGTGGACTCTTTTACCCTAGCAGCCTAGCATTATGAAGTGGAGTTTTTAACCCATCATGTCTTCTTCTTCAGAAAAAAAAAATCAAATTTAAAGAGTATGTTTGCTATCTGTATGTTCTTTGTAGTGACCTGCAGGGCTCTGGGAGCAGACGGCTGATTGTTACTATTGAGCCGGCACTGCTGCTGAAAGGAGACATCATGGTATGTGGGGCTGTTTTTATCTGACCCTGATATATCACAACTGCCAAAACCATAGGCATTTCCATCACTTTAATCTCTTTCTCTCGCTCTCTGTCACTTTTATGGCGTCTTTTTCTGTCTTTCTTGTAGGTAAAGTGTTATCACAGGCGGGTTCAGTCTGCTGAGAGGGACTCTGTGTTTCGACTGCAGTTTCATACGTGCACCATTCATGGAGCTCAGCTCTGGTTCGGCAAAGGGGAACTGGATGAAGCTTGTTCAGGTACATTCTTAGTGGGACAAGCCAAGAATCATATGCCAAGCTCATATATTTTTTACAATAAAACCAGAGCCGTCTGTCCAACTCTGACTGTCGTGAGCTGAAATGGCCTTGGGATTTCAGCTGAGCTTGTTTTTTTACTATGTGCTTTTTATTTCGATTGTCTGTGTTCTTTTAGCTGTGCCGTAAATTATCACCCTCGTTCCCATTGGGTAACACCTGTGCACCACAGCTGCGTGATTGAGATGAGATACAGACTTTCACGTGATAATGGATTCTCTATGGGCTTACATACAAGCATGGGAGGCAACTTCAATTGCTTGTAAAACTCTGGGAAAATTCCTAGATATTAATCATCGTTATAATCAGAAACATATTTATAAAGTGTGTATTATGGAGAGGATATTATATGCAAAGCCCATTATTAATGACAAACATTATTAGCTGGAAAGGGTCTTCTGTTTTCCTAATGATTAACACTCAATTCCCACTGTTTCTTGTAGATGACAGATTTCCCTCTGATGCCACAGTGGAGTTTGTGTTTTCATCTGGGCCTGAGAAAATCAAAGGTAACCTAAAAACCAGATTGCAGATTAAGTTCTTACTAACTGTTTAATTGCAGTTTTAGGGACCATGAAATTGTTTGACAAACACAATTATCTTTCCTGAGCTGACACATAGCATTTCCCATTGAAACAACAGGGTTCTATCATATCATGTGGTCTTTAACTGTGTTATAATGCACATGTTCTTGGCTGTAATTTTATTGTGTGTGTGTGTGTGTGTGTGTATGTGCCTTTTGATTCAGGGAGGGTGAGCCAGAGGAATGATCCAGCTGTCAGCGTGGACTATAACACGAATGATCCGGTGGTGCGCTGGGATTCTTATGAGAACTTCAATCAGAGACATCAGGACAGCCTAGAGGGTACAACTATTCATTTATACAACCACATATTGGTGTTTATTCAAGCCTTCAGAGATACTGGGCCTCATTTACGAAACGAACGCACGACGGCAAAATTGGGCGTACGGTCGTTTCAACGCAAAACGTGGAATTTATCAATATGGACGTGAGTGGTGGCTACGATCAAATCTCACGTCTGGTCTCAGCTCGTGTATGCAAGTTTTTGAGTTACCTGAACTTAATACGGTGGAGAATTCTAGAATGACAGCATTTTGTTCATTCTTATTTTCCTGACCGTCAAATGAAGCTCATTAGTCGATCCGTGTAACCAAGTAGATTAAATGTATTTGGAATGTCTTTTTTTTTTTTATTTATTAAATATCATAACAGAAAGAAAAACACAGTCTATAAATATATTAACAGATTTACAAAGGGGGGGGTGGGTGGGCACTGTGCACAAGTATAGCCTAACGCTATCGGTGTTTTTGTGACACGTACTCTTAATGTAAGTTGCATTTTATTTATTTTCTTTATGGTCTTTTTCATCGCTGTTTTGATTCGTCTTTATACATTTTTCCGTACATTGCTGCCTATGTACAATGACATGCACCACTGATAGCTACCACTAAATATTGTAGAAACTTCATTTTCTGTAAAGTTGCTTTTCAACGATTTGTATCGTGAAAAGCGCTATACCAATAAACTTGAATTTAATTAGTCTTTATTTGATTAAATCCAATCTGATCGCACAGGCCTCAACGCACCACAACGACATATTTCTAACCGTTGCCTGACCTTTCAGCCATTATCATCAACTACAATGCAGCAACCAACATAAAAGTTACACTGTTTATGTTGCAAAGATCGCGCTGTAAATCAGCGTGCAGTGCCCAACAAACATTAAGCTCCATGTGAAGATTTTACACGTATTTTAACCTGCAACTGAAGATAAGCCATGTTAGGCTACATATAATAATAGTCACTGCAACCAATCTTACAAATATTGAACAAATGGAAACATTTGGATTCGTGTTATGAGACAGCGCGTGACCCAAGCTGCTTCAGTTTTGCTTGAAATTTTATGGCTGTTTATAATGAATGCCACTATAGTCTAATTCGATTTATTTTATAGTTGAATATATAATTTTATAACTACTTATTTTTCTTTCTTGTTCTGTTCTGAATACCGTTAATTTTAAAATATTTGTTGTAGAGTGAGGGAACTAAATAGGCTGTTTATATTTACGAGTATTTCAAAATACATATAAACTACATAAATTAATGTAGCCTAAAAGTTTGCAATTACAAGGTTAACGGGTGTTTTTGGAGTAAGATCAATTTCTCTTTGACGAGATTACTTACTCTTTTTGGCCGGGTTTCGTTTCTCACTGTTGTAAACTCTAGGGCGAGGCTTCTAAACCAGGGTGTTTTTAGGGGCGTGATATTCAAATGACGATTGTTTTCTGCAGCCACATTTATCAACGTGCGATCATTCCTACGATGAGATTGGCGGCATACGAATATTTCATAAATCACACGTGAACTCTGTCGTAAATTGATTTGTGCTCCTGGATCTGCGCTCTTTTCTACGTTAGATTGATAAATGAGGCCCACTGTATTTTTATAAACAGGACTTTCCTTTTTTTTTTAGAAATAAAAGAGGTTGATACTACTCTTTACAATGTTTACAACGTCTTGCCAGATCAGATTATTGAAACTATTCAGAAATAACCATGGTTATGACATCACAACCATGAGCACATTAACAAATGGTCAGGTTTGCAAATTAACACCTTGGCAGATGTGTTTTTTTTTATCATAACCAGTGTTGGGTTAACAGCATACAAGTGTCAAATGTTATTTATTAAGACTACTCTTTGCATTTTGAATTTTCACCATGATACTTGAGTTACGTTTTCAAATAAATAATGTATTATGTCCTTTAATGTTGTAAAAAAAATAATAATAATGTTGTAATATATGTAACTTGTAGCAGGAAAAGAATGTGAATCTGCAAACCTTGAATAATATTTTAAGTGGACTTAAGGGAAATATAAAAGTGCAGAATGTAAACCTTTAAATTCTTTCTTGCAATAAACATTGATTAAAAAAAACAACTCTCATACATCCCTCTAGATATCGCACACACACGTGGGCCTCTAGATGGCAGCCTGTACGCACAGGTAAAAAAGCGTCTTGCTGCAGGCTCCACCTCCCTGCCGTCCACCAATGGGAGCCCTGCAAGGAGCTCTGAGGAGGGTCCAAGTCAGCTTCTGTCTGTTAGCACTGATTCTGGACACTCATCTGTCCCACCTGGCCGGCTCGATGTACCGACTCGACAGGCCCCGCCTACTCAGCAAGAGAGGGAGGAGCTTGAGCGTCTTCTGGGTGGGATTGAAGGGGATGGAGGAAGGGATCATGACAGAGAGACGGCCATTTTGGATGACGGTGATTCCTTGCCTCCTGAAAGGACTGGGTCACTGAGGTTAGGCCGTTCATGCTCATGTCGGGTGGGCTACCGATCCCAGCGTTGTGCTGAGCCTGGATGTGATGGACTCCACCACTTATCCAATGGGTACTGCCTTGATCGTCCCACCACCACTAATGGACACACAGGGGCTCCTTCTCCAGGGATGCCATCTGTCATAGGGCTTTGCCAACACCACAGTGCCCATCCTCACCAATCCCTGCCACCACCAGATCTGCTCTGGGACCGCCAACAAGGTTCACAGCACTGCCTTCATCGCACTTGCTCAGAGGGGCCATCACGCCACCTGTGTCCATATCCATCCCAAGAGATCAGTCCCCATCCACATAGTCTGTCTCCCCGACTGCTCTGTAGGACGGACGAGTACATTCCATACCTCCACAATCATCCACACCACCCAAAACCCAGCGGCCCCTACCACGATGTCATGATGATAGATGGCCTAGTGACATCCGGCTGCCCCTGTCGGGACTGCTGTCTACGGCGAGAAGATTTCCACACCCTCCGTTTGGACAGAGAGGAGGGAATACACTGGGAGAGGGAGGCAGAGCTTCATCGGGATACTGGGTTAAGACGGGGCAGAGAGGCTGATATGCAAAGAGGGGCGGAGATATGGGACCGGGAGGCGGGGCTAAGAAGGGGACGAGAACTGCCTCTGCAATGGGAGAGAGACAGAGAAGCAGAACTACAGTGGGAAAGAGAACGAGAGGCAGAATACTGGCACAGAAGGGCTACTGTATCCCCCTACGGGCCTCACGGTCATGAATTACCTGCATTTAACTTCGATCCACTTCCCGCAGGCCATCCTGCATACCCCGAACCCTCCCGGTCCCACTCTCACACCCATCTGGATCTCAAGTACAGCAGCAGTTCCAGTGGATATCAGACACCACACCAGATGTGCCCCTGCTCCCCCTACCAACCGTCACCCTCAGAGAGCCGTGGCTATGCCTCGGGTTACCAGTCTGAGTCCACGTCTCCTCTTCCACCTCCCTCCACCTCCTGCCCTGGCCCAGTGCACCATGCCAGCAGACATACAGATAACCAAATGGACTCCCACCCTCAGCAGTACACCTCTGAAACAAATACAGGTGACAAATGTCTTGACAGATACAATTAAAGTCTTTAAATTTGAAGCTTTTGCAAACATGTTGTGATTATCTTATATTAAAGAACTGTGTATAACCTGTGCATGATTATATTTGTTTATCAGTCTGTATGCTATCCCTATCAGATTGCCCTGGTGCAGACAGCATAGGCTGGCATAGTCACATTACCCATGGTTCCCTGCGGCGAACACATCTAGATCCACATGCCCCATGTTCAACACCCTCTGATATTTCAGGACCTCCAACACCAGTCCACACAAGCAGCCCTTTGCAAACCCAGGAGAGGTAACTGCATTTATGAATAGATGTGGGGTTGCTCCTGCAGAGTTTAGCTCTGACTCTAATGCAACAAATCTAAACCACCTGAACCTGAAGATCCAACCCTTAAAACACAACTGAACCAGCTAATTGAGGTGGTCAGGGTTACTTGAAAATAACAGCAGGTGTGTTGGAGCAGGGTTGGAACTGACATCCGCAGTCAGGTAGCCCCCCAGGAGCACAGATGGCTACTCCTACAATATATGAAAATGTTATCTGCTGACTTTATTCAATATTGTGTTGAATTCTTCTTCCTTTTTCAGTGTCCGTGAGTATGACTCAAGAGAGGTGAACAGTGAAAGCAGCTCGGCCCACTCCCACAACAGGATGCACCCACTTGCCCTACTGTCCAACAGTACCAGTCTGGGGTCTCGGCAAACTGTACTTTCTTCCAGGCAAGAGATTCCTGAGATACACCCCTTTCCTGCCACACCCACCACTGCCCAACAACTCTCTGCCCCGCTTACTACACCTCCTACCCCACAAAGCTCTGCAGAACACTCCGCGCCGTTAACACCTCCATCAGAATCCATGCAACCACAGACAAGCAGCTCGCCTACTGCTGCTACAGTGCCACCCATAATGGAAAGGGTACCACAATCAACTGAGACTGTTAAACCAGCACGCTCATCAGATGCCTCTTCTCCCATCCCATCCGAGTCCATCCCAGCTCACTCGCAGAGCAACGGAGTATCACCATCTCCTGAACCAGACACCACTTCTGCTTCTTCAGTCCCTGCGTCCCCTCAACCACCCACTGGCGAACACGAGAGCTCATCCTCCCCTGAACCCCCAGTGCCCGGATTCGCCACGCTGGGCAGGAAGCTGATGTTGGGCTCTGGAACCTCACTTCCTGCAGGACACAGTATGGACGGCAGCCCCAGCTCCACTCCCACCTTTCCCAACTCTTCAGCCTGCTGCACCCCATCTCCTCCAGGCTCCTACTTAGGGTGCCCAGCCACCTCCGTCCCACAGCCTCCCCTCCCTGAGAAACGCCGCCCATCCGGCCTGCCTGGATCACCTAACGGGAGGTCTGGAATGCTGAGGGCGTCCATGAGTCATCAGCCCTCTGGGCAACACCACGTTACATTCTCACCTTCAGTAGGAGAGCTGACCATGCCCGCTGGAGAGGGAGAAGTTGGTGTGGAGGGTGAGATGGGCAGCCGTGTCAGTGTGAAATTTGTGCAGGACAGCTCTCGGTTTTGGTATAAACCTGGCATCTCTAGAGAGCAAGGTGAGAAAACCACCGTTGTCTTTTAACTATATAAAACTAAATGCAGTTTAGAGATGTCTTCATAGCCAGCTGCTAATTAGGGCTGGGTAAAGATACTGATTTTCCATTTAATTTTCATTTGAACAATCTCCATTTGTAAAATTGAAATGCAGTGTACTGCAAAATAATGGCCAGAGGTGGCTTTCTTTTGAGTTCCCTCCAAAAATATACCCAAATGAATTGGAATCGAATCAGAATTTAACTGAATCAGGAAATGTCTGTCAATGCCCAGCATTATTGCTGATTGCTATAGATGTTTGTGTAAACAGTTTTGTTCATGCAAATGCTGCCATGTCTTATTACTTATTAAGTCACTTTTCATAACCCTTAGTATATGAGCAAGACTAACAGTCATGCTTATTTTTGTGCTGTAGTGTTTTTGCACATGCTGCAACAGATTGTCGTTCCATATGTTTGGATCTATTTTTTAAATGGCAATGTCTCATTAAACTGTCCTGTTTCTGTTCAACAGCTATTGCAGCACTGAAGGAAAGAGAGCCAGGGGCCTTCCTCATCCGAGACAGTAACTCTTTCCAGGGGGCCTACGGTCTGGCCCTGAAAGTTGCCAGCCAACCCCCCAACGTCAATAACCATAGCAGCAAAGGTACGCCACATCTGCAGGCATTTCCTCACACAAACATTTATCTTGCTTCAGTATTGCTCCCAAAGCTCTCTGTCTGCACAGGAAACACACAACTGCACCTGAAGTACTCTACCAGAGCTAAACATCGCAGGAATTTAGAGCTAAAGCTGAAGTGTGTCATTTCTGCACCAAACAGAATTACAGTAATAATGACAATTGTCATCAACTCGCCTTGTCTTTGACGTACAACAGATTAGCTCCTGTCCAAAAATTCACAACCACATAACTTGGGGGGGGGGGGGGGGTTGATAAGGTTGTGCTCCATTCAGATTTGAACTGAGAATGCCATTGCCAATTTGAATTGAGGCGGCGACAGAAATAAAGCAATTCAAATTTAAATGTAAATAGAATTTGTGAAATTCATGTGACTAATTTTTTAACTGCAAAAGCAAAGTCACGACAAACTTTGAATTTTAGCTTTCATTGTCTTGAATATTTTATTGTCATAATTAATACTGGACTAAAAAAAAAAAAAAAAAGAAAGTGCCTTTTATTTTGTAGGAATTCAACTAAAACATTTATTTGAGAAAGCATTGAGAACTGCTTTTATCTAAATTGAAGTGCAATATTTCGAAACTTGTCATGTTTTGTCATGTTTCTTATGTTACAACGGCTAATATTAGGCTATCCATAGTTGCAATTAAAGAATAATTTCCGTCTGTTTAGGCAGGGAGGAGACCCTCTGAACAGCTGGTTCGACATCTGATTCCTGATTGAGACGGGCCACTCGAGGAGTGAAGTTTAAGGGCTAGTCAAAATGAGCCTACTTTGGTGAGACACTTCAGGAACTCTGCTATAAACTACAGGGTTGGCTCGCGCAGACACTGATTAAGCTAGGCCTGGTTAAAGGGATAGTTCCCCAATGTCCCACCAATGAAATTGTATGTTTACTCTGCTTACTTCCCAGGCATCAAGATGTAGGTGACTTTGTTTCTTCACTAGAAGTGAAAAAGAACATGCATGTGATGATTTTTTACTTTAAATCCGTTGCGTCTATCAGTCGTATAATGCATGGCAATGGTAACAATCTATGAGAGTAAAAAAAAACATGCACAAACAAAACCAAATTGAACCCTGCGGCTCCTGATGATACATTGATGTCCTAACACACGAAACGATCGGTTTGTGTGAGAAACCGAACAGTATTTATAATTTTTTTTTTATCTCTAATACACCACTATGTCCAGCTGTCTTGGGGGGGGGGCGCGCCGGGCGACGCCATCCCGTGGTCGGTGAGTGTGTAGTCAACGCTCTGCGCGTAGTTTACATTAAAGGGTGTGTTGATATCCAGCCGAAGAGCAATCAACCATAACTTCAGGCGAGCAGGCTCAGAATTTGGGAATACGTGGAAAGTCACCACTCCTGAATGAGTTCGTGCGAGAGAACGTAATATTTTAGTTTTTAAGTCGGTTTGAACAATCCGGATTAGTGCAAGTAAGTACCATTTTGATTAGCCTTCGTACCTACAATGACTGTGCACTGTGAAACAATTATTGAGCCTATATATTTGAGAGAGATCACTTCCGGTGCTTGTGTAAACTACGCCAGAGCGCGTGCAGGTAGACAGTTGGACATAGTGGTGTATTAGAGGTAAAAAATTATATACATACTGTTCGGTTTCTCGCACAAACCGATCGTTTCGTGTGTTAGGACATCAATGTGTCGTCACGAGCCGCAGGGTTTAATTTGGATTTGTCTGTGCATGTTTTTTTTACTCTCATAGACTTTGTTACCATTGCCATACATTATAAGACTGATAGACTGCAACGGTTAAAGTAAAAAAATCATCATAATGGTGTTGTCTACTGAGTAAAACAAAGTCACCTACATCTTGGGTCCCTGGTGAGTAGAGTCAATAAACATAAAATTTTCATTTTTGGAGCTATCCCTTTAAACCAGGACTAAGCTTAAATCAATAATTCACCCAGGAATGTCAATAGTGTCATCGTTTACTCATTCTCGTGTCATTCCAAACCTGTATGACATTTTATTATGAAGATGTTAGACAGATGTTTCTTGCTGTCCTAAACCAAAGTTGGAGTTAATAGAACAGCCAGGCTGAATAAAGTTGTATGCAAGTTGAGCTATGGTTATTGTGAAAATGAGTTTGGGGAGGGGGGGGGGTCAGTTTGCTCCATGCATGCAAGGTATTTAGACAGCAATATTATCCAATCTCCATGATATCTCCATCATGTTCTCTAGCAGAGCGCTGAATTTGCCAAATAGTTCAGAACGCTGCTTCATAAAAAGACCCAACGTACAACCTTGAGATGTAGAAGTTGAGATAATGCTCATATCTTTGATGTAGTGTAGTTTTTCTATAATAGAAAGCCAAAAATGTATTTTATGCTTGTGATTAGTTGCCGTCTGGCTACATTCTGGTGCTTTTGCAATCTGACACATCTGTTTTAAAGGTAAATAATGTTGAAGTGTTGAAGTGAAAGCGAAGTATTGAGGTCCTCTGTGTGTGTTTTGTCATTGGTAGGGAGTCTTTCAGCACTGGTGTATCAGCATTCCATTACACCAATCTCTCTGCCCCTGGTGTATCAGCATTCCATTACACCAATCTCTCTGCCCTGTGCCCTCCGCATCCCAGATAAAGGTAAACATAACGGCACACGTCAACACGCCACGCTGAGATATCACTGAATGATGAAAGCACAGACACAACATACACTCATTGTGAGGTTAGAGTTAATGAGGAGTTGTAAGGCAAGAAAGGAACGCTTTAAAACAACAAAAAATGAGGAAGTATTTTTTATTAAGCTACAACACAGTATGCTGTGCTATAGATCCTTACTACATGCTAAACAAAACAGTATAATTATTTGTAGCATGTTACATTTTCTTCTTTAATTTATTGATTTTTTTTTCTTTGTGACTGTATTTAACTACACTTTGCCAGATAATTAATTGCTCTGAAATTTAGACTGATTCAAACGGACAAATCAGGGTTTTTCTGACTGATTTATCAAAAGAAGCGCTCATAAAAATCATGTTTGTGAATCAGACAACACTGGTTGGACTGTATGTTTGTTTTTGCATGAGGCCAGCAAAGACAATGCTGTAGATAATTTATAAGTTATAGATAATATACAAAATGTTTCGTCTATTTTTTGTCTTGTTGTCTATTGTATGATTTTGCAGTAGCAGTTCTTTTTATCACATCAGACGCACAGCTCAACTAAACAATATTTATTTTATAATATGCAATATTATACAGACAAAATGGTAGTGAATTTATATTTTATAATGCACAATATTATACATACACTTCCATGTAGTACTGTATATTATACATACAGCTCCAAAATGTTATATACAGCTGAATATTATACATCCAGCTCCATTTTTTAAAAGAAAATTATTACTTTAATACAGCAAGGATGCATTAAATTGATTATAAATGTTAATACGTTCATTAAAGTATCCTGAAAAATGTATCACAGTTTACATAAAAATATTAAACGGCACAACAGTTTTCAACATTGACAATAATAAGTAATGCTTCTTCAGCAGCAGATCAGAATATTAGAATGATTTCTGAAGTATCATGTGACACTGAAGACTGGAGTAATGATGCTGAAAATTCAGCTTTACTATCACAGAAATATTACATTTAAAATGATATTAAAATAACAACCCAGTATAATTTGTAATAATATTTCACAATATAACTGTTTTACTGTATTTTTGATCAAATACATGCAGCCTTGTTGAGTTTAAGAGACTCCAAAAAAACTTTAACCGTAGTGCAAACAGATATGATCACAAGATTTGTATTTAAGCAACTGCCAGTGTTTGAATCTCAGAGACTGGTCTATAAATCCTGATGTCACACTCTCAGACCCAATAGGTGAATTCGTGGAGGTTCAGCCTGTCAGTAACATGAGTACAGCTGCAGACCTTCTGAAACAGGGAGCAGGTTAGTGTGAACCAGCACATCTGTCCTCATGTGTTACTTCTTACTGTAAGCTCTATAACCTCTGACGTCTCTCCTCAGCCTGCAATGTGCTGTACCTGAACTCAGTTGAGACTGAGTCTCTCACGGGACCCCAAGCTATCGCTAAGGCCTCAGGGGCCACAATGTCACGCAGCCCTCGGCCCTCTGCGACAGTGGTTCACTTTAAGGTGTCTGCCCAGGGCATTACACTGACAGACAGTCAGCGCAGGTACCCCCACTCATACCACTTTTGAAAGTATAACCATACAATTTTTCAGTTTTCTATGAGCAATAGAAATGTGAGGACAGACTGTTACTGTCACACTGAGTTTGACTATGAGATGTTTGGGTTTTCAGGGTGTTTTTCAGGAGACATTATCCAATCAACAGCGTGACTTTCAGCAGTGTGGACCCACAAGACAGGAGGTGAGATAGTGGTGGCAAAAATGCGAGAGAAATTAAGAGTGGCTTAAATATCTACTCTACATGTTTTCTCAAACATGGTTATTAGTTATTACATTGTTATATTATAGACTGTTGCACTGACCGTCCATCTTACAACAATATTCAAAGTTTGCAGTGCATTCCACATCCAATGAAATTACAAACCATTAAGCTTAATGCAAATATACAAAGGAAAATGTGGATATAGGAGGATTTTGTTTTTGTTTTGTTTTTTGTTTCTTTATTATAGTTTTGTTATATAATATATTATTTTCTTTTTTTTTTTATCTTGTTTTTTTTGTTCTGTGTAATGTTTTTCCTTTCTTTTTTTGTTTTAGATGATAGGGTTTTGCTTACATTTTCATTGGTCTTTTTTTTTTTTTTTTTTTCTTTTGTTTTCTTTTCTTTTCTTTTAACAGTTGCCTGCCTAGAACTAGTAGTAGCTCTAAATTGTAATCAGATAGTGCATGATTTTGTGTGGGCTGCTCTGTCTGTGTGTGCAGTATGTGCATAAATGTTTTTTATTTACTCATTTATGTGTGTATATTTTCTGTTTTATGTACAACACAAGCTTTGGGGCTTTGTTTGAAATGCAAACCCACCCTGTGCAGGCAAAACACTTGTCTTTTCTTAAACCATCACTTTGAACCCTGTAAATAGTTTGGGCTCTGTGATTTTTATTTTGTAAATGCTCTTTCATGGCACACAGTGACCAGTCTTGCATCTAAAGAATTTGAGGCAATAACATTAAACCAGATGTTACAGGAAAGAGCATTTTTAATTTGCATGAGCCCCAAAAAATGTATGTGCCTATGAGCAAACTTAAAGGAATAGTTAACCCAAAATTAAAATGTACTCACCCTTAGGCCAGCCAAGATGTAGATGAGTTTGTTTCTTCATGGGAACAGATTTGGAGAAATTTAGCATTACATCACTTGTTCACCAGTGGATCCTCTGCAGTGAATGGGTGCCGTCAGAATGAGCTGATAAAAACATCACAATAATCCACAAGTAATCCAAGTCCTATGCTTTTTTGTTTTGTGAGGAGAAAAACTTTATTTGTAAGAAACAAATCCATCAAGACGTTTTAACTTTAACCCGTCACTTCTGACCAAAATATGAGTTCATAATCCAAAATAACCCTTCCTCCAGTGAAAATGTTTCACATCAAAATCCACTGACACATTTGTGCATGTTTCTCTCCTGATTCAGACGATACAACTTTTTCACTGGCCAAAGCAATATTATAGATAGAGTCCTCATATTTTAGCCAGAAGCAATTCAAAAGTTGTTTTGTTTTAATTATGGATTTATTACACAAACTTGTGTCATTTTTGGTGAACTATTCCTTTAAAAACAGCTTCTCAGTTACAATGTACAAAATATGATTTGACATAGAGCTCCAAAAATGAAGCCCCAATGCGATGTGTGTTACATCCACAGCATACTCTACACAAGTATATGAACACGAATACTTCTAGCCACACAAGCTCGATTTCACGCATCATTGCAATAGGAAATGTATCAGAACGGAATTCACATGCAGCACAAATATGTTACAACCACAAGATTACACTAAATATGCACAGAACTAGTATAGAGTATGTGTTTGTCCTCAGATTGAGAGCATGCTCATGTGTGGCTGCAACGTCCCGTGTGTGTGTGTGTGTGTGCGAGGTGTGTGTGTGTGTGTGTGTGTGTGTGTGAGAGTGAGAGAGAGTCTCTCTTCATTCTCTGTCTAGTCTCCCTGTGCTGCCGTAGGTGGACTAACTCAGACAGCACAACCTCTAAGTAAGTCTAAATGGTATGCGTTTTGTCTGGACTGTTCAGCCAGCTTGTTTCCTCTGTGTTGTGCCTGATAGGAAACTGATTAGGTGCTTATGTGCATGGTTATTTACTCTTAGATAACCATAGAACTGATCATCCTGTCTGTCCGTTCACTCATGTGGATTGTAAGTCTGACTGATATTTTATCCCCCAGTCGCTCATTCTCGTATCTCTCTGTCTCCTCTCAGAGTATTTGGTTTTGTTGCCAAGAAGCCCGGAAATGTGGCGGAAAATGTGTGCCATCTTTTTGCAGAGCTGGATCCCGAACAGCCCGCGACTGCCATCGTCAACTTCATTAACAAAGTAATGCTGGCACCACATAGACGCTAGGGCCCCGGGGACGAGGCTCTTCACGTACACTGCCGCACATCACGAGACTGTAATGTTGCACCTTCTGTCAAGTTTAAGGGTTTCATAACATAAGACTTTTCGGCAAAGACAAGGGCTTTACTGTTGACTAGCATGATGCCAAAACAACCAAAATATACAGAATGTAACCAAACTAAAGCCAGCAGTCTGTTGTGGTTTTGCCTTTTTAGAGCTGTTTTGGTGTTTGTGGGATTGTAAGTGACTTGTAAATGAAGATTGTTATATAAGGGGTTTTCAAAAGCACTGTTATTGACCCCTGAATAAAATAAATCTGTTAAATGCACTCAAACTTACGAATTGCACAGATAACAGTCTCTGCAGAATGACAATCATCAGTTTATAAAGATTGATGCCAATTTGGTTTTAGAGTTTTGACGTACACTAAATTATGGTGAAAGGTTGAGTTTATTCACAGCAAATTTAATTTTTTGTTTTGTTTTGTGTCCAACGGGACTAAGGAGGTGCCATTAGTTTCTATGGAAACTTATTCAGCCACAGTAAAAAAAAAAAAAAAAAAAAAATATATATATATATATATTGATACTATATATTATATATATAAAAGAAAAAAGGCAATGGTGAATTTTCAATCTCACAATTCTGACATTTTTCTCGTAATTTTGAGTTTATATCTAGCAGCTCAGAGAAAATAAATAAATAAAATAGAATTGCGAGATGGGGCCGGTTGCATAAACTGCTTGGACTAGTCTTAAAAAGTTAGCCATCTAATTTTTTCTTCTTCTAGATTGGTCATAATTGTTTAAAGTCTATAACAAAAATGTAGATTGGCCCAATTTTAATCAGAAAAGTGAGACTGATTATCTCGTGGCTAACTGCTAGTTGGTCAAACTAGTTCTTAAGACACAGTCTTAACATAGTGTCTATGTTTATGCAACTGGCCCATGTTTACAGAATTCTGACTTTCCCATAATTCTAAGTTTATATCTTGCAATTCTGCATTTTCTTTCTCAGAATTTTGAGTTCATATCTCACAATTCTGTTCATTTCTCACAATTCTGAGTTCATATCTCACAATTCTGTTAATTTCTCACAATTCTAAGTTTGTCTTGCAATTCTGTTAATTTCTCACAATTCTAAGTTTATGTCTTGCAATTCTGTTAATTTCTCACAATTCTGAGTTTATATCTTGCAATTCTGCCTTTTCTTTCTCAGAATTTTGAGTTCATATCTCACAGTTCTGTTCATTTCTCACAATTCTGAGTTTATGTCTTGCAATTCTGCTTTTTTTTCTTCTTGTAATTCTGTTTATATCTCACAATTCTGAGTTAACATTTGGAAAAAGTCCAAATTGAAAAAACTCACAATTACCTGGAAACAAGCTTCCATAGTTTGTGAATCTGGCCCGGTGTCTGCGAATGATAGGGAAAGTTACAGAGCGTTTGAGATGGAGAAACAGATGGAGGACCAGACATGGCGTAGTCGTGACGCTGAGCAGCTGTTGTGCTCTGCTGGAGTTTCAGATTGAAATGTCCTGTAGTTTGATGTCATAATGGAAGGCTGATGGTCATGTGATTATTACCCAGAGAGAATTTGGTTACCTTTTAGAGTAAGAAGGAACTTTATTTTGTCCCCTTTTGTTGTGCATTTCATGCACTGTTCATAACCAGAATATAAAATAAAGCAGACAGTGGTACATAATCATCCACATTAGCACAAGACATCATATATGAACGATAGCTTTGTCAACTGACCGTGGCATCATGCTGTACCAGTGCCTACCATACTGTGTAGTAGAACATTATATTGGAATGTAACCAGACTTTAAACTGATTGGACAGGTGGACGTTTCCGCCTTCATTCTTTGCATAATGATCTCCTGAAGCTATTTATAACCAAAGACATGTGGCCATGTACTCAATCAGTTACTTTAAGCTGTGCCATTTATTTTACTAGCCTGTATCAACAAGTTATTGCTGTTTTTGACAGATAGTAAGACACGTCTATGATAACGTTAATATATTGTATTCTGTATTTTCTTATTGATCTTTTTATGTAGTAATATATTTTTACACATGCAGCTGACTTTGAAAGTAAAAAAAAAAAAGACTACATGGAAGGATTTTGATGTTTTTTTTTATTACTAGATGTTATTTTTGCAGTGTATGCACAAGTGAAAAATATAATAAATGTAGTCATGGTACCAAATCTGAATTCATGATGTGAATTATTTCAGTTACAATGTACTGTTCTATTCCTATCCATTCAACAATCATCATGTATTAGAATTTAAATATATATATATATATACACACATTTTTGTGTTGTTCACATACATTTTCATACACCTTTCTCAGTTGTTTACTAACATTTTGTCCCCTTTTGTAGTGCATTTAATGCACCGTTCATAAAATCCAATTAATATATTTATATTTGTAAATTTAGATATTCAGAATTATTTATAAAGGAAAAAACTTACACCATATTTTTTCACATTTTTATACAAGATTTATTAATCATAAGGCCATTTATTCAGAAGTATTTAACAAACTGACAGTTGATTTGAAATAGATGTCGTCTATTCCTTTTGGACATGTGTAACAAGTTATTCAGTCAACAATTATGCATTATTTCCTTGTCATCTACTCTTTTCTCTGTAGTACAATTACTAGTTGTCAGATCAA
Source organism: Sinocyclocheilus anophthalmus (assembly GCA_018155175.1). Classification (NCBI taxonomy): domain Eukaryota; kingdom Metazoa; phylum Chordata; class Actinopteri; order Cypriniformes; family Cyprinidae; genus Sinocyclocheilus; species Sinocyclocheilus anophthalmus. The sequence goes on from JADLZN010010322.1 coordinate 112,810, forward strand.
ATGATTAGTTACAAAATGCTCAAAATGTCAGGAGTGTGACATTTAAACGCATCCTATACTTATCGAATCCATTCAAGTGAAGACTTCTTAGTCTTGGCCATATCAAATGGGACAATGTAAACAGGGTACATAACATTAAAAAAAAAAAAACATCTTTGGTAACCGTAGATTTTTTTCTACAACAGAGGAAAAAAAAATATCATTCACTCTACTCAAATATGGAAGAAAACGTTTGGTTCAGCTTTACTAGTAACTGAATGATTGGGACTTTAGTTTGTATACTATATATACAAACATAATACAGTAGCCTTCTGTACACACTAAGTGAAAAACAAATCAAAAACTACAATTGAAAAAACATTCATCATCAAGTGCTGGTTATAAAATGTTCCCCTTTGGTTTTGTTTTTATCTTGAAAAAACAGGTAAAAAAGATAAAGACATTCACAATTTCATTTTCCATTCTACTAATAAGCAGCCCGAAATTTAAGGCCACATGTTACCGTCACGGCAACCAGGGCCGTCGTCAGGTCCTCTGTTACAGCCTCACTGGGCCACCCATCAAAATATCGTCAGCGCCCCGTGAACTTAAGCGACGGCCCTGATGGCGACTAACCCTACAGTATTTGAGGCAGAGGTGATTCAAACTTGCATTTACAATAAAGAGCTTTTCATTCAGCATTCACAGCTGCAGTGAACAGATTTTGTGGAAAGCTAAATATATCTCATCATAGACAGCTTAAAAATTCATAGGCATGGATCTTCCTCAGTTGACAGGGAAATCATCTTCCCTTTCAGGCAAGTGGTTGATTGAGTTCAGGTGCCGTAGTGTTAAATATACAAACCAAAGATGACGTATAGCCTACAGCGCCCTCTTTTATCCTCTGCAAGCTGATGGGCGACCTTTTCAAACACAGAGGAGCCCTTTAGTACCAGTGAGGTCAAACCATTGCATACAACAGAAACAGGTACATCGAAACAATAAATAAACGGTTGTTCCCAAAAGGAAAAGTTGCAGCTGTTAGTTTTCTGCGTCAGGATTCTCAGAGTTTGATGGTGCACTGGTCAGATGAAGGATGAGGATCTCAGCAGTGGAATGAGTGAGGTGACGAGGAGAATCCCGGCTGCTCTTCGGTGTACTTCTCGTTGTGGTTGGTGTCTGGACTGTGCTGGTCTTCCGTCTCTGGAGACATGGAGCCATTGTAGTCTTCGGCCTCCATCGGTTCCTCTTTAATCTGAGACTGATGCCTGTGAACACAAACCGCTCACGTCAGCCCGGGATCAAACTGAAAATCTGTTGCTAACTTTTGTTGCTATCATGACATAAACACATTGACATAACACATTGGCTAATGCATCATCCTAATCACCCAATAATGGTCATTCCATTACTTGTTTCATATTTTTTCACTTACAAAGTAAATGCACACTGTTCTGAACTCTTTCCCCTGCCAGCATTTACAAAAAAAAAAAAAAAAAGACTGCCAGCATTTCTGATCATTTTTACAAAACTTTCATGGCCTACAAACATTTTGTTATATGAATATCTGAACATGCAACATGTCAAAAGAAAGAACTAGCCTCTGCCTAACATTTTTTAATAAAAAGCTGAGAAAATCATGTTTTTGTAAAAAATTATATCCTGATCAGATACTGAATGATGATCAAAACATGGAACATAAACATCAAACCCGAAAACTTGCACAGTCCTGAACCACTTCCTGGATCGTCATTTCATTCGGTAACGTTAGGCAGTTTAGTTTTGATTTAATATGCTTATGCTGTTAAGTGGGATGATCCACGTGTTTCTGTTGCTCCTTCGTTTCTTTTTGTATTTTAATCAGTAGCCCCTCACTGCAGAACACAAGATCCAGGGGGCGTGGTTGGATCCACATCTAGGGGGTGGGGATTAGTAGGTTTAGGGGTGGAGTTGGGTGGGTTTAGGGATCAGGGGGTGAAGACGGGTAGGTTTAGGTATACGTAAGGTGGGAGGAGTAGGATCTGGATCTTGTGTTCTGCAGTGAGGACCATCTCATTTTAATCAGGAGATTCTGTCCTCTTTCAGGAGATGTGTAATAGCGCCCCCTACTGTATAACAGCGAAAACAGGGAATGCCAGAAAATTCCAACAATGGTGGGTAAAGTGTTAAGGGGAGGCATCTTCCCTCATCTTACCCTACTCAAAATAACTTAATTGCCTTTTTAAATCTTTCAATAACCCAGTCAGTGACTGATTAGATGTTCTCAGTGTTTATGTGAGTGGTATCAGACAGGCGGGAGAGTGGACTCACAGTGTGGAGAGCACAGGAGAGAGCTCCAGGCTGGAGTCGCTGAGGGAGCCTTCGTCATGATCATGAGAACTCATGTCCTCATGCAGTGCACTGGCCAAAGCCTTCAGACTGGACACTCCCATGGATGCTGTGCCATATAGGGGCAGACTGCTGTCCACCATCGCTGCCTGAGGAGAAACAATGTTTTAAGACCATGGAAAATAACAACGATATTACAAACAAGTTAAATACACTACCATTCCCAAGTACGGAGTATGGATGCATTAAATTGAAGTGAGAGTTTGTAGACATTGATAATGTTACAAAAAAGATTTCTATTTCAAATAAATGCTGTTTCTTTGAAACTTCTATTTAAGAATCCTGGGGGAAACGTATCACGGTTTCCACAAAATTATTAAGCAGCAAAACTCTTTTCAATATTGATGATAATGCCTCACAGGAATAAATGACATTTTATAAATAATATATTTTTAAAATCTTACCGACCATCTTAAACTGATTTACGGGTTCGTACACATTTTTACCAATACTTTTCCATGACTTTTGAGACAATATTCATGACCTAAATGTTCCATTATTTTACAATAAGAATAAAAATCTGTTCAAATTATCATAGCATGTGTTAACTAAAATGAATGACTATTAATGCTACTCATTTGCTTTCTTGTTTTAGTAATAAGTACAAGCTGCAACTGCGCCAGACCTTACTCCACACTTCACATCACTGAATATTATCATTTATTTAACTGTGTGGCCAGGATGGCCATTTTGTTGTCATTTTGTGTGTATTTTTGCTGCTTAAATGCAACAAGCTGCACTTTAGAGCCCTGCATTTCAGCCCGAGCCCAACGACCCAAATTTATGTATGGCTTCGGGACAATTTTCACATCATAGATAAGACGCGGGCTGGGCATCGGGCTTGTTTTAGGCTTCCTCATTTTTATATTTTAGATATCCATCAATTATTATGGTGATGACAAAGATTTGCCGCGCTGGTGGAAACAACACGAGACCATGCTGCCAAGAGCGGCTCGACGGTGTTTAGTGTCCAGCAGCAGCAAGTGCTGGAAGAGTTCCATGTTAAAGCGCACGCAAAACTTGCCGCAAAACGCCAGCAAGTAATTACCATGATGAATGCTCCAGGGGAAATAGAATATCCGCAGGGTTTCGGTTCATTTTTGTGAAACGCTCCTGCTCAAGACCGAGACAGCAGAAAGCGGACGTTATTTTTTCTAAAAACGCACAACGTTGTGATATGAGCTGACACAAATAAAAGTAGCCTTACCCGTCCGAATGATGTATTACTTTTATCTTTATGAGCAAAAATGATGGTGTATCCACTGAAATAAAATGCAAGTGATTGCGCTGGCGTCTCTATGTCCTGCAAAGCGCACTTTAGCTTATCTGCACAAACGATTGGATATGCTCCTAATAGCACACATTTATCTAGGTTAACCATTTAAACTAACATTGTTTTTGTTAAGCATTTTATATAGGCCTATAGATTTGATTCTAGGCAAGTCGTGATGATTGAGAAGGCTAAATTGATCAAACATAGGCTATGTTAACGCCACATACTAGTCGAATGAAGTAATAGAAACGAAATATATATAACCCACTTTTGACATTAAAAACGAAAACTGAATATTTAATGGCACAAAACGCAGCTGTGTAATTGGGCAAGAATGGGAGAAAGGAGAAAAAAGACACCGGATCCAATCGGACTCGGCCGTAATTCTGATAATCTGTCAGAAAGGGCGGACGAGGCATATGTTTGAGCCCGTGCGGGTTCATGCTGAGCGTATTTGGTAGCAAAACCAATATCATATACGCCGCGGCGCACTTTGGTTGACTGCGCACGCGCCTCTGGAGAGCGCCAGTACCGAATGTCTTAAAAAGACGTGAAAATAATACATTTTTTTGTGACGATGCAACAATGACCCGATTAGGCAAGGGACTATTCTGTCAACTGTCCCGAAACACGAGCCTAAAGTCTTATATCGCAGAGTGCAGCAGAGCGGCTTGTAGCGACAGACAAAGGTGCCGATGTGAAAGCGTTTAAGAACAAGTACAAAGAGGAGAAGACGCGTACAGCTGAATCACTCACGCTGTTTTCAAATTTGATCAGTCTGTGTGGACTGGACTCAGTCTGTAGGTTTGATTATTTACTCATCGAACCTACATGCTATAGGCTATGAATAGAAATGTGGGGATATCCCCCTCATTGTTTAAAGTCAAAAGCTGACGGAAATGAGGCTAAACTATGCGATAAGGCCTATGCAGCAGCCGCACGAAAGTCAGGACCGGATTAAACACAAGTTATTATACAGAGTTTTGTGAAATAGATTTCAATGACTTTTCCAAAACTTTTTCAGGCCTGGAAATTGGTGTTTTAAAATTCCATGACTTTTCCAGGTTTTTCATGACCGTACGAACCCTGTATTTAACAGTAGTGTATGTATGAATGAATCCATACCTGCAGAGCAGACAGGGAAGGACTCTGACCCAGACTGGACTGGATATTCTTCACCAGAGGTGATCTGAAGAAACAGACATCAGCATCATTAGCAACAATGACCTCAGAAGAATCTGTGTGAATGGAATCTTCGCAATGAGATGTGCAATTACCCAGTGATCTTTTGTGGTCTTCTTTTCTGAAACTCCAGCTCGTCCACAGTCCAAACGGCCCCCTTGACATTCTCGACTCGTACGAAACACTTGTGAAGACTGAGGTTGTGGCGAACTGCATTCTGAGATCACAGAATAAATTAACGACCTTATCCAAGGCAGAGGAAATCACTCAAGACTGTATCTTTTGAGTTACCTTCCATGTTGCTGCATTGCGTCTGAAATACGCAAACGTTCGAGTGAACCAGTTGTAGATTTCATTTAGTGTTAGCTGCTTTTCAGGAGACTCCAAAATGGCCTATAAATTAAAATAGGGAACACAATTTTTAAGATCAACATGTGTCTCTAATATGGCAACTGATGAAAGATAAAAGTAAAGGTTTAACTAAAATGCATCCTCAGTTTGTTCAGACAGTCTGGATGATCGCCATCTCATCAGGAATGATGGTGCAGACCTAGATGGATAGTTTCTTACCTGCCTGATCAAAGCTGCATATGTAAATGGAGGCCTGACCTCAGCATTCAGGTAGAACTCCTTATTCTGGACAATATCTATGGGACACAGGAGAAAGGTGCTGTCAGTTACACTTCATGTATCAAAGCAATTTTGTAATTTTGTCTTTGAAAATGGGGTTTAAATCCATGTGGTAAATTTTGGACAAGACAGTAATTCACAAAAAAAAGAAAGGCAAAAGGCTTGTGCAAATTTCTAATTTTACAGGTAGAAACATCTGAACAAACGGGAAAAAAGTTTGTTAGAAAGTAGTAAGGCCTTACAAAACATTATAAAAAGTAGGGATGCACCGATACCACTTTTTCCAGTACTCGCCCGATACCGATACTTTTATTTTTGTTACTTGCCGATACCGAGTACCGATATTTTTATTGCATTTGTAAATTTTTTATCAAATAGATACAGTCAAACCAAAATTAATTCAGACACCTTCAACATTTCTCACATTATCACAGTTTATTCGCTATAGTTTAGAAAATGGTAATAAAAATATAACGAACTCAGAGTTTCAACTGTGTAAGAACAAATTCATCTTGATAATGTTAGATAATTTGATAGAAAGGTATGTAATAGATTACAATCAAGCAAAATAATTCAGACAGCTGTTAGTATGACAGTATTTACACAACTACCAATACTTTGTCGGGCAGCCATTAGCCTCAATAACAGCCTGTAGTCTCCTGGGCATGCTGTCATCCAGCTTCATGAAAACCTCAACTTCAATATTTTTTCCCAGACTCGGTCTGAATAATTTTTGGACCCAAATTTGTATCAATTTTACTGGTAGTCCACTGTATGAATAATTTTTGGGTATGATTTGTCACAGTTTACTTTATTTTGCTATCCTCACTTGCATAAATGAACTATAGCATCCTGCACCCACAAGTAAAAAAATATAAAAAATTATATCTGCTGTCTGAATAATTTTTGTTTGACTGTATATCCTTCTGTTATTTTCACACTTAATTATGCCCATTAAAATGTATTTTACAAGTTTTTGTTACTTTCACTGTTCATTTTTTTGCTCTATGGTACATCATCTTTAATTTAATAGCATTAGAGCTGCTCCATTGCAGCGGCTCAGTACTGTAATCACGCGCTTTGCTGTAATAATGCAGGGAACCACTCGTTATAAATCTCCTAACTGTGATATTTTCAGAAATAGTTTTTTCATCTGAAACATGCAGCGATTTATATTCCAAAGCAACTCATATAAGGCAGAAACACTCAAGCAAGCAAAACACGCAAAACGCGTGCACGTGTTTGTACTGGTGCAGAATGAGAGGGACAATTAGTACAGCCTAGCGCATTTCACACAGGCTGCAAGATTCACTTTCACCAGTAAGTCGTGTATGCCTAAGGTTGAAAATAAATGATGTTTATAGTGAATGCCCCTATAAATGGTCTTATTTTTATGATTTTCATTTAATCCAAATGATGCGTGTGCTAAGTGAGTGAACATCAAAGATCACACAACAGAACTGCGCGCGCTCTCTCTCTCTCCCTACTGTTAAGTAACTTGTGCATTGTTTTACTTACTTGTTTTTGACATATCCGACCAAACTACAAACTTTCCAGTGATGTTTGTGAGAAAGATATATTCACTCGACAAACTCGCGCATCTGCGCCGCCGCTTTGCTTATCAGCTCACGCACATCAGCCGATACAGGCGTTAATGCTGAATGTTTAAAGTTATATTCATTGCATACATATACTTCTTAGACATCTTTAATCTCTAATAACTCCTTTCTGTTGTTGGTGTTTCTTTGTTTGAATATGGCGCTTATCACATGCTGTGTGGTATCGGTGTTTGGTATCGGGGCATTTTAACGAGTACGAGTACGAGTACAGGAGACCAGTATCGGTATCGGTGCATCCCTAATAAAAAGAAAACAAAGAAAGAAGAAAATCTAGATGTTTCAACTGTAGTTCGGATTTTTATATGCCATAATGATATTTTCACTGGCCCTGAGAAAATATGGGAATTTTTACATTTATAAATAATTAATGCATTTAGCAGACTCTTTTATCCAAAGCGACTTACAGTGCATTCAGGCTATACATTTTTTACCAGTATGTGTGTTCCCTGGGTATTGTACCCACGACCTTTTGCGCTGTTAACACAATGCTTTACCACTGAGCCACAGGAACACTGTTTAGCAACTTATCTTTAAATTAAGCATTAGAAGTGAAATCAATTTTTATGAAACAGTCATTTGCTGTAAGTTTGAGAGAGAGATTTTATATATAAATGATATATTTATTATAGTCTATCATTTCTAATAAAAACTGTAAAGCCCATGGTCCTGCCATTTATATAAAGGTGGCATGGTCACATCTGAAGTGAATGAAAAACCAAAGTCCATGCAAAAAAATATTTAAATAATTTTAAGAAGTTATTAATCAGACTTTAATGTTCAAAATGCATAAATCAATTTACAAATAAATAATCAATGCATGAATGTTGAAATAAATTATATAAAAAAAGGGTAAAATCTCAATACTTGAAATGAATTTGCTGTGTATTCCAAAAAAAAAAAAAGAATTACATGGCGAGATGCTAGCAATCTTATTTTTATTATAACAAAGTGCAAAAAATAAAGTTCTCAGTGCATTTTAAAATCTACAACAAACGTTACGGTCGTGCAGGACCGATCCTTTTTTGCATACACCGCAAATGAAACTTTTGTATTGAATTTTTACTCTTTTTGGAAAATTTTATTTATGACTTGAAATCATGTTACATGTGGATTGAAGAAAGTGCAAGAGCCTCCATTTTCCTTTTTTGAATGTTCAAATAACCCTACTGGACAGGTGACGGTTCCACTGACCCACATTTCTCTCACACTGGTCTCGGGTCATTCTTACTGTAGAGCCCTGACCACTGCACTACTGTGACTGCACTAATGTCTCTGACACTGACTGTGGGTCAGAAGTCAAGGATCTCACCTTGGTCCATGGCTATGTTGTATTTGTCAGAGTAGCGTTTGCGGATGGGTCCCATGCTGTGCAGGCTGGTGGGTATGATGACAGAGGGCATCTGGGGGAGTGACGTGAGGGGTGTAGACGGAGCTGTGGCACTCTGGGAAAGACTCATAGAGGGAGTGGCTTTGGGAATGGTTGCCTTGGCAAGTATGAGGGGAGACACCAGATTCACCTAACAATAACAAAAAAAGTGTAATATTTCACCAGCAATCTTAAGCGTATCTTCAGAACTACAGAAATGTGTTTAATCAAACAGAGTAAATGGTAAACAAAGTGACATACTGGCTGAGGGGCAGGTTTGGGCTCAGTAGACTTGACATGGAGGTGGGCCATCATGGCCTGAAGGCGTTCTTTGTCTTTAGCGAGCTGTTTGACAAACACAAACACAGCAGAGATGTACCACTGATAAACCTGGAGCTTTCTGTTGTCTAGCGTTCACATGGTTTTCTTAAATGTGTACATACAGCATATACTGAACAGGAAAAAGATTAGAGCTCAAATTAGAGCAGGATGTTCAATTACGTGCAAAACAGAAAACAAACATTTCTTTCATCTAATAAGAATTAAATACACCACATCAAGAACCAGCTCCATTTGGAGCTCAAGCAATTGTGTTGAATGTTTGTAAAACCTTACCTGCAGTTCCAGCTGCTGAACCACCTGCATCTGAACTCTGCACTGAGCTGTGCTCTTGTCATCCAGAGCATGTTCACTGTTCAAATGCCTGAAAAACACAACACACACATGCAGACGTTCAGTATAAGATCAAGACCTGTCATTAAAACACATTTTATTTTTATTGATTCTTAAATTGATTTTAAGAGTTGTGTCTTTTTTCTCTCTTGCACTTTGAATTACCACTGAAAAATGTGCTTTATAAATAAATTTGCCCTGTCTTGCCTAAGGTTGACTCAGAAAATAAGTCTAGTTTGATTTGCAAACAACAATTTTAATAAAGAGAATAGTACATTCCAGTTGTGTAGTTTGATTCATTTGAGCAAATCAAGCAAAATGTTTGATGAACTGGTAAAAAGTGATTATTACATTTTTGTTTAATCTTTTCAGCATCATTACTCCAGTCTTCAGTGTCACATGATTCCTCAGAAACCATTTTAATTATGTCGATTTGCTGTTCAAGAAATATTTCTTTTTATCAATGTTGAAAACATTTTGTATTTTTTGTAGAAACCATGAAACTCTTGTTCAAAAGTTTTTGATGAATAGAAAGTTCAAAAGAACAGCATTTATTGGAAATAAAAATATCTTGTAACATTATAAATGCCATTACTGTCAGTTTTGATCATTGCTGAATAAAAGTAATAATTTCTTTTAAAAAATGCACTGACTCTAAGCTTTTGAAACTTTTGTAGTGCATATTGTTGCTACGATTATGATTTTAACATTACCTCAGCTTTTTACTCCCTGTTTGTTCATCATACATTACTAATCAAAATGAACGTTCAGGATGCAATACTACTATTGAGAAATAGAGGGTGCTGTATTCAAAGAAAATCTGCACAAAGCTTTCATCCAACCAACTTCCTCTAACAACTCCTCTAACAAACAAAAATACATTTCTTTAACACTCCAAACACCAGTAACTTGCTTATGAGTACATATATCCATGAAATAGTCATCTTGACAATACAGTATGGAATTTGCCATTGAATGAAGAGAGAGGGCGATATTTTGACATTCTGATTACATGATTACAGCATCATAATATTTGTGAATGAAGAATGCTTATTATGAAGGCTAAGCACCTTATTCTCAGGTACAGTATATGTGAATCTCAGTGTGATGTGATAGTTTGGAACATGTTTTTAATAGTGGAACTGTGCCTGAGCTGAGGGACAAAGGCAGTGTTGTGGCAATAGACAGGGCGGGGCCTCGGATCAGGGGTCAGGGTCAGTGGAAGGGGCACAGATAAACATCCTCCTGTTGTTTGTTTTGGGAGTGATGGCCAGGATCACCATGGGCACTCTGTTTATCAGTGCACTGAGCTCAACCCTGAGGGGCCCCACGGCTGCACCGACACAGGGGAGAGAGAGAGAGCGAGAGAGAGGGGAGAAAATAAAGAGACATGGGTGGAACATACATATATACAAGTAAATGGAGATTAGAGACAGTGGAAGGAGTGAATAAGGACAAAAGACATGAAACAAGTAAACATAAGAGTAAAAGGGACAGAACCACATAAAAAGAGCTGTAAAAAAGGCAGCAAGCACACTCAGAATTGATAATTAGATTACAGCTGCATACGGCTCCTCCTCACAGATCTGCAAACAGGACAAACAGCATAATAAAACGCAGAGGATGAGGGCTGTTGACTTACTTGAGGAATGACTGAAAGTCTCCGAACACGGCATCGCAGCCTGGCCACTTGCATACGCCATGGCTGTATAAAGGATGGGCGCTCTGGGAATGACTCTCCTGTGAACTGAAGCAAAAACAGACAATAAATACAGAATCTGAAACTTGCTTGAGTTCTAGATACCTGTCAAATACTTTAAACAGGTTAATAATACAGGATTGCACTGGACAATGCCACTGTTGCATAGTATGTTGCAACACTGTGCGACATTGTGCAACTATGTGACCCATAGGGCCCTGCACCTTCCATTTCAACTCAAATCACACTACTACACTTTCATTTGTTCTTGAGCAATATCTCAAATATTTGGGATATCTGATGTCAAGAAGTTGTGCATCTCACAAAACCTGTCTAGAACATGTTTGTCATCTTTCACCTCAAAATCAAAAGAATAAAATGATAAATTAGATCATTAAAGCCAACTTTAACAATTACATTTTCATTTTGCATCAATACTTTAATATGGCAATCAAGATTTTTAGGTATTTGCAATCATTTATTCATATTTCCTATAGTTCATTTTAAAAAAGAAGAAACTCAGCATAAATTCTAAAACCAGAGTTTCTCAATGTGGTCAGAGGTGCTTCTAAGAGTAAGGCATGGAAAAAATGCTGATGCAAACTGTTTGAGAAAGATTGAAACTGATACTGCAGATTCATGCTTTCCACCAAGTGTATTTGCACTCGACAGGCTCGTTTTCAATCACAATATTTCGATATTGTGATGCATGAATCACAGTGTGTTCAGTATCGGGAGATAACTGGTCATGTAAAGCTCTATTAAAGATTGTTTGCATTATGATTTCAATGTTTTTTTTCAGAATTTGCACCACCCAAATTGTCATCATTAATGCGGAACCTTTACTATAATGTGATGGATTATTACACTTTTTTTTTTTTTGCTACGGTATTCGTTTTATTTTTTTTGTATTTTTATTTATTTATTTATTTTAAATTTGAAGTATTTCTCATACTCTTTGGGTCGTCGGCAAGATGTAATGTTTTTGAAAGAAGCCTCTAATGATCAACAAGGTTGCATTTATTTGATCAAAAAAGTTGATTTTAAATGGTTAATTTATCCTAATGACTGCAGTCTTCAGTGTCACATAATCCTTTAGAAAACATTCTAATAATCAGATTTCTAATTATCAATGCTGAAAACAGCTGTGGTGCTAAATATTTTTGTGGAAACCTTGATCAATTCTTTCCAGGATGAATAGAAAGTTCCAAAGAACTGCATTTATTTGAAATCAAAATCTTTTGTAACATTATAAATTTATTTACTGTCACTTTTGATCTGTCCTTGCAGAATAAAGTATTCATTTTTGACCCAAAATCTTTGAACAGTATTTTAGCACGGTATTTCTTATGCATTTCTATTTTATTAAATTTTTTACCCAGACAACATTTTGTCAGTTGTTTTCATATAGCTCTATTATACGCCTCAGAGCCAGCTGACAAAGTAGATGGACACGTTTAGGACTTCGTATCAGTGGACTGTTTGAGAAAGTGATTTATTTTTTGTATTTTAAAAAATGCCAAGAATGCTTTATTTGTTTGGAATCAAGCGAGGTTGTGTCCTTTGAACCATGACCTTCTCCTGTTCTCGCCTAAGAGAGCCCTGTGTGTCTCTGCCAGCGGATTTCTTTCCCGAACAAAAAAACAAAGAGAGAAAGCATCTACAGCGGGCATCTTTTCTCTTTCAGTGCTTGAACACAACCCGAGCCTAGGCAGATGACTCACACTTGACAAATTAAAACAGACTTTGTTTTTCCATCCTTATAACACACTGAACAATCAAATAAGCCAGCAAACAGACACAATAAAACAAATATGTGCAAATGAACAGTTTGTTCTTACATATGGGGCTCTGAAGATCCCAGCCCAATGTCAAATACTCGCCTCTCAGAAACAAGCACTCGGCAGGGAACATGACAGTAGTACACGGATAAAGATGGAGCAGGACAGATTTGAAAGGATTGATTACATTTCATCCCTCACTCCATCAGCGGGAGAGTGTGTTCGCATGTCACTCAGTAAACCAGAAGGAGAGATGGATAGACAATGCCCGCATGTTGTGGTCTTCTGGAAGGGGTGAAGGGTTTGTTCTCTGGTGCCAGTGGCTGCACTTAGGGTTTTAGTTGCAGGCGTCTCTCTGGCGGGCAGGAGTTTACATGACACATGAAACTGACCACACAGTCCTTGAGCTCTCACCCTCCACCAATATCATGCAAACAATCACAGGCGGGTCATTAGAGGGCTCTGCTGACAACACAGACCACATCAATGCAACACTAGGACACAATGGCACCTACTGTAATCTGAGCATTTACTGTTAACAGGGTAGTGTGGTGTAGCAGTTAAGACTCAGGGCTGGTTCTTAACCCCAGTTTCTCCAGTAATGGGTTCACACACTTGTGGAAACGAGTTCAAGCATGTCCACATGCAGCAACATATTATATAGGCAATGTTCACACAGTCAGTGTTTTAAGACTGACAACAGTCAAGTGCTTCTGACAAACAAGTTCCTGAAACATACAGACAAACAGGTTTAGACCTCGGCAAACAAGGAGATGGAGGTGTGTTCATGTGTGTATAGGCCCATAGGGAACGCATTGACACAGACTGTAAACTTTCACACTGCCACAAAGACAAATGCCTTTTAAGACACCTGACATTTGTCAGCCGTTTTCTTCCAATAGATTCTGTATTAGGCAACCTCACACAACCTGACTGGTTTGAATGTTCGTCAAATACTGCATTTCAGTGCAATAAATACAATAAGAAATAATTATAATCTTGTCATTTTAAGACTAGTATTATATTGACAAGTATTATATTGTTGACAAGTATTATAATGTTGAAATTAACATTAGCTAAGATTAATAAATGCTGTAGAAGTATTTTTCATGCTTAGTTCATGTTAACTAATGAACCTTATTGTAAAGTGTTACCAACATTTCTTATAATCAATGTTGAAAACAGTCATGCTGCTTAATATTTCTGTGGAAACACTGATCAATTTTTGAACAAAGTTCAAAAGAAGAGCATTATTTGAAACAAAAATGTTTTGTAACATTATAAATGTCTTTTTTGATTGATTTAATGTTTCCTTGCTGAATAAAAGTATTGACTTCTTAAATTCTGAATATTTTAAAAGCATCAGTCTGTAATATAACTTTATAATGAGAACACTACTGAAACAGAATGTTGTAAATTATTTGTGACTTTTGTTGCTGGTGTTTCAGTGTGCTGTTACGGAAAGAGTGCATCAACAACTACATTCTGACTAGCATGGTCAAGTTAATGTGTGCAGTTGCATTTTTTTTGTGCACATGCATGTTGTAATATGTTTATGTTGTGTACATATCTGATTAATCTCACATAGGAATGCGTTTGGTGAGTTAATTAACCTGCTACCAAAGTGCTCCAGTTTCCTGTTGTTTATTCACTACTCAGCACTCAATTTTAACATTTGGAGCGAGAGAGCATCAAGTGGAAATATTAACAGTATTCTTAAGAACAACAAACACATGATTTCTAAATCTAAATAAACAGCACATGCTTGAATGCAATAAAATATTTGCTCAAGACAAAAAAAAAAAGTTTAATGATGATTAAGTACCTGTCTCTCCGGTTGGGCACATGGTGTCCGTTAGTGCTGGAGTGGTGGTTGAGCATCTGAGTTTTGGGAGGAGAGGGGGATTTGTCTCCTCTCCTCTTCTCCTCCTGCCGTGCATCTGCAGTCTCTTTCCACAGCTGCTGAAGCTCAGCAGGGATCAAACCTGTGAGTGAGACACTGCTTTCATTAGATCACTAGAAACTAATAAGACCTCCATTTCTATGACTACTATGTCTGCTTTTCCATTCAATCACCCATGATTATCATTAACCTCTGAAACCCCATGTGACGACTGGATTTCAAATAATCTCTCATTAAAAAAGGACACTTCTTGAAACACCTTTTATCACAATCAGGGGTGTGAAGTAACGAATTACAAATACTCACGTTACAGTAATTAAGTCGTTTTTATCAGTAATTGTACTTTTTTGAGTAGTTTAAAAATATGTACTTTTTTTTTTCTTTTCTTTTTATACTTTTACTCCCTTATTTTCCTCCGTTTGTGGTCGTTACATACTTATTTTAATTTTATTTTTATTCATCAACGTGATTGGATAGAGAGTAATAGGTCTCGTGACTTTCGTCAGATCAAATTGTGCATAGAAAACTTTAACCGCCAACTGTTTATCATGGCTGCTGGAAGTAGAATTTTTCAAGCATCAATTCAGTCGCATCTTCCTCTAACTTAATATGTTAAGGTAAATTTCGGATTTCTGCTTACTAAATGATTTGTATATATGCTTGCCTATCTACACAGCCTGAAATTTGGTGTGAGGTTGCAGGTATTGCGTACAGTGTTAACTCCCGCAAGTGCCACGTTCAGTAAATTCCCACTCACTTATAAGACGCGCGATCTGTGCTGCCACTGCTTTCTGCGCTGCTTTTAAAAAATTTAAACTTATTACAATCCGACTCATTTAGAAAGTGCACTCGCGCATAAACAATTTTCAAGTTCAACACTTTTTGTTCCGTTCAGTTGTGGATGCTGCTGATTCACCGAGACCGCCGCAGCTCAGCAAAGAGACATGCGCATGTGTGTGTTTTCCTTTGAAAAAGTTTCTCCAGAAATACCTCGCCATTTAATGCATTTTTCCTTACAAATTGTATTATCAGCATAACAATTTGAGTAAATGTGTAAAAGGTATGGCATGAATTTTTGCCATTACTTCTAATATTTAACAACGGGTGACAGTATTTGGCGTAAACGAGATGTAAGCAAAAAGTGATACAAGTTTAGTATTGATTTTGAGTTTTCTTTATTGGACAAAAAAAGCTCAAACGGGCCACAGTTTTGGAAGGTCTGGAGAAATGCGGCTCTCATTGGAACCCTATCATGGGTCTGTGTGATGCTGAATCTGAGTTCTAAATGGTTGTTTGTATTGCGGTGCACTGTTGACTCTAAACATTAATATTTTATGTGCACAACAGGCATATGCCATGTCCTCAGTGGCCTTACACGAGGAATGCATTTTAGACAGATTATTTTTCAAAACTTTCTGATTTAAAATGCGGGAGGATTGTAAAGGGAGAATAACTTTCATCTTTCTTTCAAACAGGCGTCACCTAAGGCCGAATACTGTAGTACGTGCTGTTGATGTATTTTAAAGAGTTGGCGGTCAAAATTAAAACTGCTGGATGATATTCTTCATTCTTTATGACAAGTAAGATAATGTGAATTACAGAATGTAAAACGTTTTTTAAATGTATCTATTGCGGTTTACAGCGTTTATTATGAGGGGGTAGATAGAATCCACAGCTCAGTACTCACTACTCACTACTCATGAGTACTTTTAAACAGGCTACTATTTTACTCTTACTCAAGTAGTTTTTTAGACAAGTACTTTTACTCTACTCACACAACATTTTTTGGAAGGTAATGGTACTTTTACTTGAGTATATTTTTCAGTACTCTTTCCACCACTGATCACAATAGGCCATCTTAAAAAATAAAAAAAATTGCATTTTGATGGTTTATGTTGTTCAATTAGATATGTTGTCGTTTTATTATTAATTGGTTTTGTATGTGTTAATTTTACATAAAGGTTAAAATAAATAAATAGGCTGTAAGATTTTTTTTAAACCATGCTGATTGGTACAGAGGCTCTGTAGATTTGCACTTAACAATCCTAAACAGACAACGAATGAGAGAGAGATCAACTGAGCATGTGCGATTACTTGCATCTGTCCTCCAGGCCGAGTCATATATTTGTGAAAATAGGTTGTCATGTCCAAGGAAAGCGAAATCTCTGTCTTAGCATCGATGCATAGCTGGTCAGCTGAGCCTTCTAAAGTGGCGCTCAAAGTTTAAAAAAAAATGATTTCGCAGGTGTAAATATCAATAGAAAGTCTCTTGTCCAGTCAGATTAGAAGATCAGAAAGAGCTGTTATACATATAGGCTAACAATAGCCTAACAATCTTATTGTCAGGTTCATGTCTGTTATGTGGAACGTTATTTTGTCATTCTCTTCTGTTTACTTCACTTCCTGTTTCAACGCCAATTGGGTTCGGTTTCATTGTCTTCTGAATATGACCTCGTTAGCTATATCGTAACACATACACAACAAAAATATACATATATATATATATATAGATATATATATATATATATATATATATAGATATATAATGTGTGGGTGTGGTATGTAATCTATATGGCAATAATACCGCATTCCGCGCTATTGAGCCACTCAAAATTACCACAAGGGAAATTCCCTCACCGCGACAGCCCTAAACAAGACTACAGTGACTTGGTGACCTCCAGTATCCTCAGGATGCATTCTTTAAGGGGGTACAATTCCACTGGTCTTATACTGCTATATCATGTCTTGTGGCAGTGAGGTGTTCTTACCTTGAGGCAGTGTACCAGTGAGAGCCGACGGGACAGACAACAGGCCTTGTCTCTGCAGGTTGAGCAGGTGCTGCTGTTGAACGGAGAGTAACTGCTGCTGTATAGCCATCTGCTGGGCCATCATCTGCTGTTAGAAATACAGAGACAGAAACTTGACACTCACAGTACAGTCACTGCTGATGTCTTCGTTCACTCATAGCATCATTGCACAGCCGGACTTTTTTACTCAAGTGAGTAAAGCTGCAGACACCACAGCCGGTGTCTTCACTTGCTCACTGTACAGACACACAAAGCCAACAAAAGAGAGAAATGTGGCAAGTGAAAAGCTGGCACAGATTGCAATAAACTGCTCTGATGGTCCTCTAGGACAGTGTTTCCCAACCTTTTTTTAGTCGCGGCACCCTTTGGAAATTTTAACAAACTTGTGGCACTCTACAAAATTAATTTTGTCACAATATTTGAATTTCTAACTTCGATATGATAATTTGACAAGTGTAGATATTCGGTACAACAGGGAAGAACTGCAGAATATAATGTCATACAGATATTTTATTTTTTATATTATTAAAGAATTTTGTCCATCAATGGTGGCAATCAGTAGGCTAATTTCTAATGAAGAGACCAATTTATATGACAGATTTTAATGTAGGCTTTTATACATATGTAAACATTATTTAATTACCATTATAACTAGTTATCTCACAAATTTTTGCTCACTCAGCGGTTTTTTAATTTTACAGTGGGGTAATTTGTGCAGTAGCACGAGATAGCTTGATTTCAAACTTTGAATTTAATAAAAAATGACAAGTAAGCAGTCAGTAATAAAATAAGAACAAATAAAGAAATTTAATAATGATAGCACAAATAAAAAATAACGGCACGCCTACAAATGAAATAAATAGCTTTTCAATTTTTCAGGTAGGTCTAACACACAGTAAGGCTATTAAGAGATTTTTTTTTTTAATTAATTTTAATTTTTGCTATACCAATTATCCAAATAAGGTTTAGCCTAAGGAAAAACAAAAAAAAAAGCTATTATTATCAGAACACGTGAGCATAATATAGCGGTTAGCAGATCAATGAATGAGAGGCAGAGTTACCAGAGTGCTCATTATACCACACCATGTTACAACACAGTTGGGTTATTGCAGACAGAAACAATACTGTACTACATCGATGTTTCCTGTCAGCTCAATTTTTGAGTGGACTTTGCTGTTCCGATGAGCATGAACGGTATACGAGTGGAGCGACTGAGCGGGGCACACACACACATAGAGCAGGATAATACGCAGAGCGTCACACCACGTGAAAGTGAAACCTGAGCGGTGAACTAATTTTCGGCAGCCGGAATTTCAGTGCATCTCTAATTATTGGCGACATCAGAAATGGATATTATATAATAGCTGCATTTTTTGAACAGTTTAGCAATTTAAAAATATAAAAAAAATGATTTTTTTACACGGCACCCCGGGTGGGAAACACTGGCTTAGGAGGAGGTATTGTGATGCTGTTACCTCTTTACTGGGTTTCCCAGCATGATGTTGCTGCAGGAGCTGCAGGTGGATTTCTTCCTGCTGTTTCTTATAGAACTCCTGAAGCTGTTGCTGAGAAAACATTAACACCGAAAACAAGTCACGTATCAATCCAAGTTATTTTACACACTAGTGAAAGACCGATATCTTGACCAAGTCGATAAATAAGCTGAAATTTGGGCATTCTGAGATCCCCACATCAGCTCATAATGAGGCTGCTTGGATGATGAACAGAAGTGGCAGTCAATTCTGCCATTAGCTTTGTCAATGGATAATGCACATTTTCTCTTTTCAAATAAGATTGAGTAAATATTTTGTTAAATAACTGCTTGTTAACTTCCACAAATTGTATAAATCTCATTGGCATTGTATTGGCCACCCTGCTCTCTAGGTATCAATATGTGGCACAGCAAAACTCAAACTGGTTGACTACAACTACACTAAGCTTTAATGTGAGACAGTAGTTCCTGAAACTTCTGGAATTACGAAAAAAATCATGGATAATTTAAAAAGGGGGGGGGGTACAATGCTGTTTCATGCATTCAGAGTTGTTCACACTTTTAAAGAGTTGGATTCTCATGCGAAGCATGGACAAAATTTCAAAAAACAGTTTGGATGTATGACGGAGTATTTCTGTGCTAAAAATCATACTTCCGGGTTCGTACAAGTTTCGGAGAGTTTTTTTTCCCGATCGTGGCTCTTCATGATGTAGACGAGGGTGGAACTCCTTATATGGCCATTTCTCCCGGAAGAGGGCGCCCGCGCACACATCAACCAGAGCGAGAGCGAGATCACGCCCATCAACGTGCTTCATTCAGCTGCGCTGCACGGGACTCGCTTGGGAAGAATGGCTCTAAAGAAGTGTGTTTTTGGTTGTAAGGGAAAGATAACTTTGTTCAGCTTCCTAAAGAACCCAGCGTTATGTAAACAGTGGACACAGTTTGTTTTTCCAGAGCAGCAACGCAGTTTCACAAGTGTGTTTGTTGACGAACGTTTTAAAAACAAGGCCCAGTTCGACGCTGGATTTGCACATCGTTTGATACTGAAAGATGGAGCGGTCCCAGTGATAAAAGATCCCGGTCATGATTCAGAACTGCAGACGGTAAGTGGAACGGCATCAAATGTCTGTTTTGTTGGCAGTCGGAGCTCAAGTGCTCGTCACTCTTTAGCCCCGCCCACGGCACGCCTCCAGGAGCTCGGCTTTTTCCGGAGAGAATCGTAAAGTTGTATCTTTCTTTTATAAATGTGATAAAACTAAAGACTTTTTGGAGATATGAAGGATGCAGTACTACTCTATAGGTACTCAAGATTAACATGAGATTGGGTGAAACTGTGTGTGTTATGTCCTCTTTAATATAGCAACACTCCCAGTTTCTGTTAATATAAAAATATGGGAGGGGGCCTGTAAAAAGGTTGTCTCTTTTAGTAAGCAACTACACTAAATGATACTTTTTTCGTTGTTGTGGTGCTGCAGATGCAGAACTGCACAGCACTGATGTGTGTGTACCTGCTGTAACATGAGGGCCTGTTGTTGCTGCAGTAACAGTTGGAGCTGCTGGGGGCTAAGGACCTGCTGCTGAAGGATCTGCTGAATCTGCTGAGGGGTGATGGCCTGAGGAGTTATCATCCCCACTGATACAGCCACCTACAGACACACACATACAATCACTTCATTATTTAGCATACAGTAGCTGTTTATTAGGCTTGTCCCAATATCAAAAATGTAGTAGCCGATACCAATACCAGTTAAATTTCATGATTCTCATGATACCATAACCAAATCTAATACGTTTTACTACATTTTAAAAAGTAATATTTAAAATATTTAATATAAAATATAATAATATATTTTATATAATAATAATATAAAATATATATTAACATTTACAAATTAAAAACTTAAAAAGGAATCAAATGAAAAACTACTAAAATTATTGCCGAAATCCTGATTATTAGTGATAATATATTAATCACTAATTCAGCACTGTCAGAATTTAACCTAGAAGCAGGTCTATAATAAAAAATAGCTGTGCATTTTCTTCTCGTTCAGCTTAATGTTGCGTTAATACTTGTTTTTAAATGACTTAAAGTTAGTAAGTTTATTCAGCCGAATGCAGAGAATGGTTGCCTATTATTCTTCAATATTTCCGGGAATTCATATTAACACCATAATATACAGCAGCAGGTTGATTAGGCTGCATTTACACTGCAAGCTATAAAGCACACATCCAATACTTTTAACAAACACCCAGTGTTCTGTAACACATATTTATATTCACTAAAGACATAACTGACTGTGCTTTCACTAATAACAAGACACACATTTTAATCATACACACAGCCACTGATGCAATATGTACAATATGTCAAGCTTTAGGATGAAGAGACATTTATTAGCCTCTTCAAAATGGTTCAGATTGATTTCATCAAGTTGAACACGACTTGAAACACTTCATCTGCACACCTTGTGATGTAAAAAAGCACATCACAAACTCCAAGAACAAAGGCCTCTCCAACAAACCCAATTTCAATCCTCTTCCCCAAGGATGGTAAACACTTTGAAGCTAAAAAGAGATACCAGAGTAAGACTATGCCAGACCTCTGTATATTTTATTGTTTAGACATTCAGGGAATAGTTTCCAAGTCCTCTGGGCCTCAACGGTCAACATCAACAAGACCAAGTAAACAAATACACAATCAATTTTGAAACCCACAATGCTTACAGTCCTCAATAAAATCCAAGGACAAACCCCTCAGCCTATGATTGGAAAAACGTATCTTACAAGCATTCATTTCAGTTATCTCAGTTTAATTTGCCCATAAACCAAGGCAAACAACCAGTCAAGATTAAAAAGACAAATACATTATTCATTTGTTCACAGCAGCTCAAACACTGGCATTAAAAATGCTACCAACAAAAACAGACAAACAAAAATGCCCACAACAGAGGCGAGTGTTTTAAATGTAAATGCACTGGATTCACAATGAGTTAGCCCATGCTTCACTTGGCCTCTAGCAATTACCACATCTCAAGCCAAACACACACACACACACTCTCGCGCTGCTTTTAAGATGGTTACAATAAACATAAACAGAATAATTAAAGTCACATTTACAGACTCATATAAATAATACATACTGGGGTACACAGCAACTGTAAAAACAAAACTGGAGATCACATTTTAATTAAGTCTGTGAAACACAAACAAACACAAATTTCCAGTAAAGAAGTCTGTGTTCAGACTCGTATAAACATACTGCTGGACTGAGATATTGCAACTATGAGAGAACAATAACAGCCGACTGTTGTAATCACAAGATTCCCATACAGTCAGTGTGTGTGTGTGTGTGTGTGTGTGTGTGTGTGTGTGTGTGCGCGCAGAGGGGCTGCTCATGGCCCAAAATCTTGAAAATCGAAATAGTTCACCGGAAAATGTCAAATTTAGACATTATTTACTTTTATAACCTTCTCATTGATGGAACACAAACAGAGATATCCAGCAGATTGTTTATGCTGTTCTTTTTGTACTTGGCACAGGGGAATGGGAATTGTAAATAATTTAAATGATTTGTGTTCTATAATGACTAAATTCTATTAAATAATGTAGAATTGCATTTATTTCCAAATATTTTATCCTCAAAAGTACTAAAATACCTAGCAGTCTGTTGCCAAATGAGATCATTCACGTCTTATGCACCGATACATACTGTAGTATTTGTATTGCAATACATTGTGGCACAATATATTGTTACACCCCTAGTTTACAGACCTTTTAATGCAGCACACAGGTGACAAAACAGAATGCAAAACCTGGTCTAAAAATGATTTCATTACATTTATAAAAGCTAAATATTATTTATGGTAATATATTTTAGTAATTATAACTATTTATGTATTTAAAAGGAATGTAACTTTAATTACATGCTGTCATAACAACTAGTCTGATTTTGCCTCATGAAAAACACAAAACCCAGTAGGCCTCAGCATCTCTTGGTTCAGTTAAGAGTCAGACATGACTAAAATGAATAACTTGTTGTGCAGTAAGCGAGTCAGATTAATTCAGTAACTGCTGCAACTGATTCATGGGTGCTTTCCTGGTTGGCTGTGTGTGGCATGCAACAAAAAAAGTGTTTATTTTTATTGTTGATATTGTAATATTTCATATCGCAAACTCACAAGTCAGCTGAAATATGACTGTTGTGATACTTTGGATTCAGCGGCGGCCCACTGCAAAGTGGTGCAGGAAACGTAGTGCTCTCTCTTCATCAGCAGAAGAATACACTTTTAAGAAGCATTAATGCAGTGTGCCATATACTATATTGTAGACATGACCAAACATCACAGGGAAAGAAACAGTACATTTTACAAATTGAGCTTCAGAAGTACTGCAAAATAAATAAATAAATAAAATAAAAAGCCTAACAACAAATTAAACATTTGCTTGTGAACGAGCTCCAAAAAGACAAACTACTATGCCTTCGAGTCTCAACACAGAAATATTTTAAATGTCAAAGCCTGAGAAGAACATAAGCATGCCAGCAAATGAATGTAAATATTCTCTCTCGGGGGCACAGTAAGCACTGATGAGTGTTGTCTCCATGACAACAGACAAGTCCAAACATTGTTTTGTTGTTGTTGTTATTGTTCTTGCCAGTGTGTCAGAGAACCAACTCCCCATGAGTGAGTACATGTCAACAAGCGATCGCTTCTGAAAACACAAGCCATAAATCAACAAGCTTCAGCAGCCCAAAAACAAATAGAGCCCGTTGTTATTCCCCTTCAATACCTTGAACAATTTTGGTGTGGTTCTCCACCCAAAGTAAAAATAACATTCTTTCCTGCACTGTGCATCTGGGTAAATATAAATTGCAAAGGCAAAGGGGAAAAAAAACAAGAGGGGGAAAAAAGGCTCAGTTCTGTGAACACAGCCTTTAAAAAGACAAAGAGAAGTAATTCAGGGAATAAAATTACAGTCCAAAGACAGTGAGTCACAGAAATAAGATTCCAGTGACCATTCAAAGCTTTCAGCCTTTTATCAGATCGGACATCATGGACCCTAGTGGTCATTCACTTAGTTAATCACTCCCTCTAAAGATCCAAAACAGTCTGGAACAATTCTGAAACACTTCTACAATGTCAGCAACAAATTCTCAAAATCCTCACCCTCAATTAAGAATACATTTTCAACAAATGAACACACCTAACTGCTTTTTAAATTTATGATCTCCAAGTTAAAAATTAAAATGTGAGTGTAAAGAGAATTAAAGCGATTTAGAGATTTCAAAATCAATCGTTGGGGAAAATGCCATAAAAGCTTTATATAAAAGCACAGTGGGGAAACAGAAAATGCGTATTCATTTAATTAACTGCCTGAAAAATGCTCATAAAACTCAAAACAGACATCAAATACCAGAACACAACAAAGCAAGCATTATACCTGTTGCCCTCTCCGGCTAAACTAGCAGAGCTCGTCTCAGTACTCACAGACCTTGATAACTCCATAAGCGGCAGGAACAGAGAGCTGCGCAGAATGTTTGAAGACTAGTGAGAACACAAGTACCCTCCTACTCTTCTTTCAACTACCCAACCCCACTGACCAACCCACCGCCTCCAATAACGCTCTTACTAGGATCCCAAACCTAATGTAACCATCCAGTCACACGGCTCGGGTTAGTAATCCCGCCCCTTGCACTTGCCATAGTGGCATGTTGACTTGAACTACTGACTATCAGAACCCTCATTTCACCACTTGCATGCACATTCACATGTGACGCATGCAAAACGCATTCAATTCATGATGAATAAATAAAGGCAGCTGTGCACTGGGTAGCATACATTATGTCTGTTTGCAGCTAAAGCTCTACAGCTGTCTAATTCTCAACAGGAGTATAGCCTTATCTGTTAACTGACAAGACAGAAAATACTCGTTTTACAATAGGCTACATGCACAATAAAAGAGAACTTGTAATCTTCCATCGTAACAATATGTAATAATAAAACACACCCTGATTGCACCATCTCTTTATGATCTGTTGAAGGCAGCATAAACAAGTCTGTTTGTGTAATAGTGTAAACAACATGGTTCTCTGGAGGTCTATGTATGTGCTGTGGGTGGAGGAGGGTATGGCTCTACCTGTGCGTCTGCCTCTTTTTCTGTGCTCTTGGGGGACTTCTCACCACTCGGTTGCTGCTGCTGCTGCTGTTGTTGCGGCTGTTGTTGTTGAGGCAACTTTGAGTCGCCTGAAAAGTGCCAAAAAAACAATAACAAGTTTCTGAGCTGCTCTGCTCTCCCAGGACTACTCACATTGTTTTCAAGAACACAAAGGCAAAGGCAACATATTTCGTAATCTAGATTGATTGATATTTTTTTTTGGTTAAACTGTATTAAAGAAAAATGGAAATTCAACAAAAAAATTGAAATTCTGTCATCATTTACTGACGCTCGTGGCACTGCAAAACCTGTATGCTTTCCTGGGAAAACAATGAAGACACGACTAACAAGATTTTAGGTCAGTCGAGTTATTTTTTCCATTTACTTTTCATTAGTTCTTAAATTGATTCTTTTGTTGAAAAGGATACATTAAATTGATTAAAAGTGACAGTGCAGATGTTTAAAAAAAAGATTTCAATAAGCTGTGCTGTTACATTTTTTAATTCAAGAGTCCTATAAAGTATACCCGTTTCCAAAATATTAAAAGTGCAGCACAACTGTTCAACACGGTAACCTAAAATATTGCAAATCCGCATATTAAAAGATGTCTGAGGATATTGCCCGGAAGACTGGCCTAATAATGTTAAATGCAGCTTAACAGAAGAAGAAATTAACCCTTTAACATACAGTAATAATACAACTAATTAGCTTACATTACAGTTTAATTGTATTTTTTGATCAAATAAATGCACCTTTGGTGAGATTTTTCAAAAATCATTAAAAAAAACAAGCAAACACACATACAGGAAGTTTGGAATGACTGGATGGTGAGTAAATGATGACAGATTTATTTTGGTTTACACTACTCTGTAAGATAGGAGTGACGTGACATGTGGCCAAGTGCTCTGCATTTAACCCATCCAAAGCGCACACAGACAACAGTGAACACACACCGTGAACACACTCCCGGAGCAGTGGGCAGCCATTTTTTTTTTGCTGCGCCCCTGTAGGTTGGTGTTGGTGCCTTGCTCAAGGGCACCTCAGTCGTGGTATTGAAGATGGGAGAGAGCGCTGTACATTCACTCACCCCCACCTACAATCCCTACAAAACCTTTGGGTTACGAGTCCGACTCTCTAACCATTAGGCCACTACATATATCCAAGCAAAAGTCTATTTAGATCGTTTGATAAAAATTATCACAGCCATATAATGTAGTCTCTTAACAAATCCTCACAGAACAAATAAAGTGATGATTGTGCAACATTTTCATTTAATAACCTGTGAACATCCTGCTATAAGAGTTCCATACTGCCTGTGCATAAAGTGCAGAGGATTCAACCTTTGGCTCTATTAACAGCCACAGTCCCTTGGTGATTGGATCCTATCACACCTTCCTCTGAAGACTATCACATTACTATCACAAAAGCATTAGCATAAGTCTTTGCATGAGACATGCATGCTTTTTATTTAAACCAGACCATTATATACCTTCTGAAATGGAAAAAACAGTTGTCAGGAAACAGCCACAAAGTAAACACCCCAGCTGTGCCAAAGCAATGAGAGGTCTCCAAAAGTTGTTGAAAGGACGTCTCTCTCACTCACTGTTGCTTTTGTCTTATTTTCCATTGTGAGGCCCTCCAGATAGAAATCAAGGAAAGAGAAATGCAAATAGTGCAAGCGAACAATATCCACAGCGGTGGGACCATCCTCTCGGATCTGACCTCTTACACCTCTGAAGGGTCACCCATCTGGCCCTGTGGAACTCCCCTTCTCAAAAAGAAGGGTGGAGAGACGAGCAAACGGATATGGGAGATTTTAATAAAGAAGAATTAATAGAAAAGGGAAAGCAGACAGATCATGACACGGCAAACCTTGGGAGATGAAAACAACATGGGAAAGCATTTACAGGAGCGTTTTAGAGCCTTCTCTCAGTGTTTTAATACAGGACGGTGCCCTGAACCCACAGCTGCCTGGCCGATATTCCAGAGGTGACATCACACATCTGGAATCTGAACATGGGGCATCGGGGCAATGTGTGGGTCTTTCTCAACATTAATCTGCAGTACTTAGTCACTGCTGTCACAATATTAGCATGTGCATTCATTTTACACACACATACACAGATGAAAGCATGCATAAAGATTTTTATTGACAACAGGACTATTTCTGAGAGACAGAACTATATCACAGAGCCTCCGATTTACATAAAACATGTCAATGATTTAAATGAAGAAGGGTGTGTCATACAATTGCTCAATTTATTTAATAAGTAACAAGGCTACTGTGTAACAAATGTTGACATACCAATACAAGCTTACTTTGAGAATGCACTTCCTGGAACGCTTTCAACATGTCAGTCTCATGCAAGGCTGGGTACCGGCTCAGATTTCACAATTCGTTTCCGATTAAACTCCAATTTCGATTCAATTCAATATAGATCTCTTTATGACTTCACTCACCTATATGACTTCCTTTGAAACATTCATGAAGATGGTTTTAATATTCTCTCATTCCGTTGAACTACGTAAATCAACATTATACCATATTTACCATTACAGCTTTATACAATATTTACCATATTTGATGAGCTGTATGTATGCTCATATTGATCACTGTTTATGTGTGAATAAAAGCCTAAATTAAATCTGTTCATATAAAGCGATTGTGTCTCTACAGAAGACATATTTTAAACTGCATGATTCATATGGATGACCTATAAGATGCCCTTTTGATTACACAGAATTTCAATGAAGGAACAAAAAAAATGAGAGAATATTAAAAATATCTTCATTTGCATTACAAAGATGGGTTTGGAATGACATGAGGGTGAGTAAATTTATTTTTCATTTTTGGGTGAACTAACATACAAAGTAAGTATAACACAACCGTAGGAGACAACAGTATGTGTACTCTTTAAAACTCTGTTTAGCTGGTTTAGTGGTATGAATTACACACTAAAAGTGGAGGGTCACATGTTCACGCCCCATACAAGTACTACTGCAATATTATTTAACATACTAGGTTTATTATAAAGCAAATCAAGTATCAATTAATTACATTTTATTTTGTAATTTCACTGACTTGATGAACCTGTAACTGTACAGGGCAGCATTTCCCAAAAGCATCATAAGCCTAAGCTGATCGTAGAAACAAATGCCACCAGTGGTCTCTACCACTGGATTACAATCCTTTTGGAAAATGCAGCCCAGAGCTATTAACACTGAACTTTGGCTTTTGAAATTTTAGAAGTCTTGACGTACAAAAGAAACAAAGCAATGATAACAGACTGGCAGCAAATGTATTAAGTTAGTTAAGGTGCTCACCTGAGTTTGAAGGGTCTGGGCTGTGGCTGATGGTGATGAAGATGTTTCTCTGGTTGCTCTCTTCTCACTCTCTGAGCTCTGGCCTCCCTGCCCACCTGGACCGCTATTGGTTGTTTGATCGGTCTTGGACTCCTGCATGTCGATATAACAACCTGAAATACAGGAGGGGGAAAATAAGACAGCTGCCAGCGAAACAAATGACTTTTGACATAGAAGCCTTTTCCTTTCTTTCTCCACCCACATAAGCCCACAGACTAGATCAAGACAAAACATGCGCGTCAGCAGAGTTGGCATCACAACACAAACATTTGTGTTTGTACAGTTCACTAATATGATAGCTGCATTATAAACAAACAATTCTGAGAATAAAGCATTTGATGCCAACAGACATGCTAATGCCAATAACGGACAATCATCTAAGGCAAATCTATATCAATAAATATCTGTTTTGCCCTTGAACAATCAATATCCTTCATCTTCCTCCTTAAAGTTGACAAACATCTGTGTGAAACAGCCTCTCACATCAGTGTGTTTACAAAAAAACTGACACGAACAAAGACAACATCCCTCACAGCCTGATACAATCAGAAAAGAGAAAGGCCAGACTTCACTTTCAGTATCAGAGATGCTGATGCTGGTTTAGTAATTAAAATGTTAATTTGTGTGTTAATTATTGCGATTAATTATGATAACGTAACTAATAGTGCCTCCTGACGTGCACTGAAAATTCCATAAGAGATTGTTCTTGCCAGATCAAGTACCACCATCATGGTTTTACACCTTAAAAACGTGAGGCTCATGGTGTGAGACCCTGAAAAAACAACAAGACATGATGCAGCGGTCAAAGACGTTAGTTTAGGAGTCAAAATTGACCAACAATTAAACCAAAAAATATGAGTTTTTATAAATATAAACCAAACAACGTAGTTTCGCTTTCACAACGTAACACAGCCTCACACACGTTGGCCTAGAGTGAGCAGCGGCGGCCTAGAGTGAGCAAAGGCCGGGGGCTAGAGTGAGGAACGGCCGGAGGGCTAGAGTGAGCAGAGGCCGGGGGCTAGAGTGAGAACCTTCCGGATGTCTAGAGTGCATAGGCCAGTGGGCTAAGAGTGGGAACGCCGGAGGGCTAGAGTATTGGGCAGAGCGCTCGGGCTTTAGAACGGCGGCCGTTGGATTCGTCATCTAACGAGTCGTCCTGAGGGATTGCGCAACCACATTCCTACGACCCCAATTGTCTGGACTCTGCTTCGTTCACTGTGAAAGCCGATCCGGTGATCCACAGCGCAAAGTTGTTGTATTTCCTCAGCAACCAGCACGGATCAGCTCCAGGCATGACGAAGCAGATATCATCCTCTTTTGGAAGGCCAATCAAAGTAGTTTTGCCATTGAACAACATACTCATTGGCTAGAACAAGTTACGCCTTCTTTCTTTGCGTGCACAAACAATTTTCGTTTTTTTGGGGGGAAGGCCCGGTTTTTTATCGAGATCTCCCACATAGTTATGTAGATATGTGGGGGTGTGTTAGAATGAGCTGTTTTAGGTAGGAGTGGCTGACTCTTAACTTTTTTTATAAAGAATATCTCTTTGGATTTGATGCTTTAGTCTTTGCAACTTTACAGATGTTCTTTTTGCACCAAGAGCTTGTAACATTCCAAAGAGAAAAGAAAAATTGGAATCGCATCATATGACCCCTTTAAAAGATTCCATTTATCTAAAAAAAAAACCCTTTGGTTTTATTTTTCAGCTTGTTGATGTTTATACAAACTTAAAGACTCATCTCCTGAGCCACTGCATAAAGGAACAAAATGTAACCAACACAATAACTCTTCAATAGTTTTAATACAGGCTCAAATATCTTCATTTTACCACATCTTGTTAGGCTGCGTTTGCGCTAGTGCGTGTTCATTTTAAAAGCTAGCTCAAATGCAAAATCATGAGTTGTCTTATTAATATTTTTCCACTGATTACTGTGATTACGTATAGCTGGGGCTGTCCAGCACGTCTGCCTTGTGTTTCTCTCTTCCATGACTCGCTGCGATCGACTCTAACACTATATTTATTTTTTCAGCAACATTACATAGCCAAAACCACCTAGATGGCAATCGTGAAGTTATTACAAACACCGGTGTGGTTTAAATTGAGTTTGAATAAAGCGAATTTAAAAATCTATTTTTTGTCTTATGTACTATTATGCTACTGTTGTCATGAATGGTCACATACAAACGCGCTTTTGGTCGTTGATAACGGTAGTATGAACGGACCATCTTTCATATGCTCGGCAACTCCACGCAGGCTCCTCCGCGCTACTCTCCATTGGAAAAATTATGATGAATGACCGCTCTGTCGCTTGTCTTTGTCGAGATAGTGGGAAGCCGGGCTTGAAACGCAGTGGAAACAGCCAGTATGACGGGATCGCTGTTTCATTTTAAGGAACATAAACGCCCAGTGTCAATGTACCTTAACATCTCCTGGGCTGGGACGCATCACTACTACAGCCCTCTTAGGTGAACCTCGGTACACTAGATGTATTGACTTGACGCGACCGCTGGCAGTGCAACCGTCCTTGTATTACAGTACCACTAGAGCCTAAAGAGATCAGACTGCCATGCGTCTTTCGAATCGCTTTCCCGCGAGGTCAACAGTGACTGATTCGAGCCCCTCTGCTCTGCGCCCTCTCTTCTATTCGAACACACCGTTCCTATGCTGCAGCTTATTGGCTCACTACCCTGATGAATTGATCCCGCTTAGGTATCGAAATTTGACCGACGACAACCGTTTTTCGATACTCATGGCTCGCTGCCATTTGGTCTGCGCCAAAAACTAATCGACGCGATACCCAGCCCGACCGACCCGTGATCTACAACAGCGGACGCGAGCGGCACGGCAAAATACTGTAGAACCACTGATCTATAATAGAGATTTGTTATATATAGATCAGTCTATAGAACTCATTATAATCAGTGATGCTGTCTACAGCTGGATGCTGCGCGGCGGCAATTTCAATGATTTTCATGGACAGCTTTTGTCAGGAACTTTAGCTGATGCGGCGCGACATGATAACTGTCGCGTCCGGTGTAGACGCGGTGTAACGGTTGCCTGTTACATTAAAGTACATAAAATTTCATTTACCACATAAACAGAGTAAAGAGAGATGACTGATAGAATGATTGCAAATGATTTGCAGATCCTGAGCACCAATGACAAACATATAATCTTGTCAAATGTGTGGTAGGTTTTTTTTTTCATGCAATGACTGGTTGTAACATTTTCTACTTATTGAAGAGGAAAGTAATAGTGCAGTATATTGACTTAGAATGCCCTATTTTACTGTCATTATGAGTGAATATTGTCAAAAAAATACCGCACTAAAAAGTGACTAAACACGACCCCTTTTAATACATTTTAACCAGGAGTCACTCTCATTTATAATCGCGGCATTGTCTGATAAAATCTACATGCATCTACACTAAAGAGTGGCTTTGCGGTTGTTTTGGCTATATTACTTTTTTGTCGTGCGGATTCATAGAGGTCTGCGCGGGACTATTGTTTTTTAGTCCTGCTCCCGCAAGTTCTATTTCCGCTCCCTCTATATCTATTCACCCTCTTTGTTCACCCGCTGGTCCACCTTCAGAATAATTTTCTTCCAGATCTCCCACCGGTGGGGGGGGGGGGGGGGGGGGGGGTCTCGCTAATTAATATCCGCGGTTCCGAATTCACATTTAAATGTCAACTACTGAAGAAAGAAGATAGGGGTAACTAATAACAAGTGTAGGCTCTGCACCAAATTGTCTCAACTGCCGGCTGCTAACATCGTGATGTCTATTATGGCTGTCAATACTGAAAAACAATTCTAATTTCTACTAAATATTATTCAAAATTCGTGAATTATATTCCAGGGCGCAGTTTCAGTTAGGGGGAAAAAACTTTTGGCTTCGTGCACCTGTGGGCAGCAAGAGGGCACAGTCTTTGTGCAAATATTATGCACGTTTCTGTCAAATCATAATAAATAAGCAAAATATCTGTGGGAAAAATAGTGCATAATGTTTAAAATAATTTTTATAAACCATATATAATTAATAAAGTTGCTTAAACAATTAGAAAAAAAAACAGCACCATGCATGTATGTATAGTTTAATACAAAGGACCGAAAACCAATCACAAAGAGTAATTTCTTCATTTAAAAACTTGAGATGCAGTAGAGTGGGGAAAAACCGCCAAAGCCTTGAGACATGTTTTTTAAAAGTTGAACTTGCATTAATTTTATATGGCTTTCTAAACATGCGGTTCTTTTGTGCGAGATGCAAGTGCAACGCTGATAGATGTCCCTCTAAAAAATGTGATAAATATGCATTCTTCTGTGTGAACGACTTGGTTTCAGTTTTGACATAAACAACATCATCTCCACACTGATGCTCTCGTTTTCCGCAATATACTGAATGAACAACGTAGCAGCGCCGCATCTAGTGGGTTCAACTGGATAGGCTAACAAAAGCATTAAAATGCAATGACACTTACATCGTCGTCGCATTTTGTGCGCCACTGATAAGGCTGCCTGAAGGCTGACGCAGACCTAAAATTCGAATGCAACATTTTTAGCATTCGACTGTGGTTTTTTTTTTGTTGTTACATTCGACGAAGTATCACTGAAAAATTATTGACAGGCCCTATGTCTATGCAGCCCTCATCGATGGACATGTATAGTCTTGTCTGGAGCCCCCACCCTATGTTATAATCCGTACAATCACTATGGACATACAGGCATTCAAAGCTTGCTTTCCTAGCTAAATACTATCAGATTGCACTCATGCATCTTATACACGTACCAGTATGCGCAGTAGCACGTCCGGGGTCCTGTTCTATAACCGCAAAGAGCTTTGTGTCGTTTCATTGACTCGGAAAGAGAACAAAGTCTACTAGATGGCAATCTGTTATTCTGTCCGAATGTCCTTTAACCTTTACCCTC
This sequence comes from Sinocyclocheilus anophthalmus, assembly GCA_018155175.1. Classification (NCBI taxonomy): domain Eukaryota; kingdom Metazoa; phylum Chordata; class Actinopteri; order Cypriniformes; family Cyprinidae; genus Sinocyclocheilus; species Sinocyclocheilus anophthalmus. The sequence goes on from JADLZN010010322.1 coordinate 146,042, forward strand.
AGCCAAGGTTCTCTAGCGTATTCGCAGTTCGATTTTTAGGCTGAAAAAACTCGTAAAGCGAGGCTCTTTTTTACTCTTTATAATTATATCATGGTTAAGGATTGAATACTAATCTGGCATCGCAATACGGCATTTAATAGACTAAATGTGCCCATATAAAGGTTGGAGACAACATTAATTTTTATTTGAGTGCTGTGTTGTTAATTTTAACTTTTAATATTATAGTAATGTGCCAAATGATTGGGTTCCCTGTGTAGTTAACAGCATCGGTTAGGAGAGATTCTTTTCCTTAAGAAAATCAAACTATCGGTATTGGCAGATATCATTCCGAATATTCGGCTATCGCTTTTGGCAGAGAAATTGAGTATTGGTGCATCTCTAGTAAATACTGACATACAATACAGAAATACAGAAAACAAAAAGTTAAAGCATGTCAGTTTCAGGAAACACAATTGTAAGAGGCAGGTTCTTATGAATATTGGTATAACCTGTCTGCCTGCCTTCCACGAAGCTTAAAATAAACCATTTAAGACAATGCAGCTGCGTGGGCTATGTGTACAGTTAAAAAACATTGACATTTACAGTTCTCTTTTTATCCTATCCTCACGATGGCAAGAAAAAAAAAACACTTGTTTAAAGATGAACTGGTCAACTGAAAACTCAAGAGTTACATAAGAATTTAGATCTTAACTTCATAAAAATACATTTCTCCCTTGTCTGGCTGCACATTTTCTCTGGTTTGTGTATAGTTAAACACTCTCCCACACAAGGAAGCAGGGGCCGATATTTGTTAAATAACTGATTGCCACCATGACTACAGTAAACACTGGGGCCCTGGGTTTGGTGTTTATTAACAAACACATCTTCCTTCTGGAGCAATTTAACATTAACCAGGTGGTATGATCTGCAGATCTGGCAGGTGCCATAATACACAGGGAGGGGCCTTATGTAAACAACTGAGAAGGGCGGGGGAACGGCTCGAAAAGCAACACAGCTAGAGTAAACAGCGAAGAAAATCTCTAGACAAACAAGCAACCCCTCTCCTGACATGAATGTGAACCAGAACAGAGCTTATGGGATTTGAGTACTTGTTATTTAGTGCTGCTAACACTGTTTCAGACTGCTATATATATAGATAGCCTAGCTTTATTATGTTTTTCCCCCCTCGCGGCGAACCCACACCAGCGCTGCCGGTGCGTGATTGATATGACCTGTGAAGCCTCATGTTCTGTTTGTTTTGCTCGCTTTTGAGCAGTACATTAATACCCCTCAATGTGCAGATGTTTAGTATTGTTTTAACGCGGGTTCCCAGATCCCTTATCTTTCTAATTTATTAAATTCTAATTTAAAATAATCGTTCCGCGGCATGGTTAACATGTTAACAAGGTACGAGCGTCGGTTGGGAAAATAACAGAAATGACCTCCCTAAAGAGTAGATATATTATGTTTATCCATATAAACATTAGATTTTGTCACATTACTGTTGTTATAAGAGGTAAAAGGAAAAAAAAGGGACTTAGCTGTTGTATGCTTGTTCCCCGCGAGCTCAGTGCATTTACAGTCAAAGTAGTACCAGTAAATAAACGCTTTTTATTACCATAATATTATTATTAACTGCACTTATTCTATGCAAAACATCGTAATTTTAGGAATTAGAATTATCTTTTTTGAATACCTCCCCCACACCACCCTCCCAGTCATTTTTAGTCTAGTTTTTAGTCATGAAAATTGAACATTTTAGCAATAATTTATTATTAATTTACCGTCCAACGTATTAATTTGGCGCCATTTTTAATTTAATCTCACTCAAGATGTTACATTTTTGTATCCTTTTAGACAAACCTGTTTTGGTTTATTCAATGATGTAGGAGTCATTTTAGTCAGTTTTAGTCCATTACATCTTAGTAACCTTTTCGTCATTCTGTAACTTGTTAAAATGGCAAAAATGATTTTTCGCCACATTTATAATCCGGAATGATTGTTTTCATTGAGAAATTTACTTTTGCATTTCAGGTATTGCACTTTCACCAGTATGCACAAATCAATAGAATGTGGACACACTCATGGTGTATTTTACCTCATCTAGTGTTCTGATTTATTATAGGCTTTTTATTATGTAATTTAATACCAAAGACTTATGCAATCTCTCGGTCTACATTATGACAACAGTTAAAACAAACGAAAAATTCAAAAAAATTCCTAGTAATTTCACTAATTCCAAAATTGCAATAGCCTATTTCTCTATTAAAAAAACAGCGGTTGAGTAAATGTATTTATTCAGCAACCACAATCACAAAAAAATATAGTCGAGATCTCATGACAGAACACAAACCGGCTGAGTCACATTTTCATTTAGATCGCTAAACTCCAGCTTGTTTGTCGGTGTTTTCATATCATCGTCCGCGGCGCTTCAGCAATGAGGAGTGAGCGCGTGCGCATGGTTGCCAGATTGCTTAAAACAAACAAAACACACCGGGCAGAAAATGTAGCATTTTAACTAATTCGGGGATTAGAACTCTTGATATCTGGCAACCGCACTCATGAAAGCTCGCGTAGTAGAGGCGTGTAGATGCCGAGTCTGTAATAATATTTTGGTCTCCTTTTTTTTGGAACAAATAAAAGGAGGTTTTTGGTAAAGTTTCTATCTTTTTGAATACATTTTAGTCTTGTCTTATTTCGTCAACGAAATTGCATGTTGATATAGTCTTAGTTAACGTTTATTGACCTTATTGTCGTCTCGTCTTAGTCATGGGAAAAAAGCTCATCAACTGAACATTTTTTGTCATAGTTTTCGTTAACAAAATTAACACTACATTCTAATTAGCTGAAAGGTTTAATTACACTATAAGCACCAGAGGCATCCTGCATTGTAAACAAAAACAAGGCTACGCTAGGCAAGATTCAAAGTGTCTGCAACCCCTTTAACCAGGGCTGTACATTAACTTTTGTTTGCACATAGCACTGGTGCTACAGAAGTTGAAAATTTTGTAGCACAGGCCAAACCGTAGCACAATTTAGGGGTATGCACTGATGGCAAAATTTCAATCACCTTTTATTCAGGAAGTACACGATTCCTGATTTTAGCACAATTCTTTGTCTATTTTGGTTTTCCTATTTTGCAAGTTGCTGACAGTTCGTCCAATCTAAAATAGCAAAATAAAAAGTCTTTTCAAGGTACACAACCGAGAAAAAAGAATGACAGACATTTATGCCAAAGTGGGCCAAGATAAAAATCTTTGTTATTATTTTATCTGTTATTAGAAAATAAAAACAAAAGATACACATTACAACTACACATAATATACAAATACAACAAACAGTGCTTTATTTTCAGGTACAGTAAGTGTAGCAGTCACATAGATATTATATACTGAAAAGCAACTATAACCGATAGACATCAATTAGCCTATGTATTTTAATCACTGATTAAAGTCATGCCGTCATGCCGGCAGTGATTGATTTTCTCTGTTTTTTATTTGTTAATATTAAAGGGTAGTTTACCGCAATCATTGAAAAATCGGTCTGTCCTTCTGTAATAGTGTTTGCATTTTTATACCACATTTACCTCACTCCTCAAGTTGTTTTCAACCTGATTAGTTATTTTCGTCCTTGTTAACATAAAAAAAAAATATTTTTGAAAAAATGTGGCAGCCAAACAGTTTGCTGTCCACAGTGACGTTCCATAGTATGTTTTTTCCTACTGTATCAAGTCAATGGTACCAACAACTGTTTGGTTACCCACCCCACATTGCTGTCAAAATATTTTTCTTTTTGTGTTCAGCATAGAAATTAATTTAATACCAGGTTTCTGTGACGCACAGGCTGAGTGAGTAAATACAAATTTAATTTTTGGCGAACTATCCCTTTTAATAACCAAGACGGCAGCATGGTTAGTACTGTCGCTTTAGAGCTGCATTCTTCCGTTTCTCTTCTACTGTTTACTTTATTTTAAGACAGAGACTGTGTTATATGTAAACCGTGTGTGCCTTGACAGTATTAAACGCAAAATCAATCAGACGCGAAAGACAACTTATAAGTTGAGTTAAGTCTTAAAGTTAAGTCCAGTAATGAGGCGCTTTTTGAAAGTGTGCACGCGCTTCATGTGTATGTGCTCAGAAGCACGTCAGAACAGCACGTGAATTAAATGTTTAACCGGCAGAGATCAAAGTAGTGTATTTTATGTGACTGTTGCAAGTGCTCGTAGTCCGTAAGTGTACTCTGCGATGTTACACTGTATGGGAATGTATCTTGCATTGTACAGTATATTGATTCGGCGGCGCCAGCATTTCAGGTGATAGAATGTGCGCTGTAGAACGATACTACGATATTTCTTCAAAAGCAGATCATGGAGACATTTTAATCGTCCACCATCAAAAATAGTCATATTGCACACCCCTAAACCAAGTATAATCAATCTCACACACACAGACAAGCACAACGTAATCACTTCACACTATTAAGCGGCTGTGTTATGAACATGCAAAACTGTATCACACGTGTGCTACAGTGGTACATTTATTCATCACACGAACCAGTTTTTTCATCGCACATATGTCGTACTGTACAGCCCTGCCTTTCACCCTGATATATTTCTTTAATTTGTTCGTGACTAAATCAGTTTTATAAAACGTCCACTCCATAATAGACAGTGTTAAAGTAATCTTACCTTGTTCATCACTGCCAATATCAGATGAATGTTACCTATTTCATATGCTGTGTTGATGTTGGATTAGGGTAGAAAAAAGGTAAGAAGAAGAATATGGAAGGCATGTTTCCATTCTTAAATTATCAAAATGTCAATCAAAACTTACTCTTCCAGTGAAACACGCCTACATATGAATCATGCACACATCTGTGAGTTACACCATGTCATTCTGTCATAAGCTGACAACAGGCATGTTTGCTCTAAATAGATGTTTTAGAAATAACTACAAAATGCCAATTTGAACTAGTATTGGCCTATTTGACTGTTTAAAAGAACGCTAATGCATATTCGTTTGGGTTAAACGTTCTTACATTGTCAGAAACATGAAAGGGAACAAAAGCTCGTCAACAGTGTAACTGCTAAAGAATGTTTGTGCATGTTTATTTGACTTACACTGGCATCGGTCTATTTGCACAGATGATAGGCCTTCATCTTATGAACGTTTCTCTGCATTCCTAATGCCTTATTTTCCCATAGACACAAACTTTAGCCGACAAGCAACACAAACATGAGGATTTTAGGGGAGCGGTGAAGCCTCTGAGGACTTCAACTGTCAGGAAGGGAAAACATACACCAACCTGAAGGAATGCCTTTGAAGTCTCAATGAGGAGATATTGATACATAACACAAAGTAGGAGGAAAGTAAAGTCATAAACGCACACTCTAAAGGTGCTTAATATGACGCAGCATCAAGACGCAGCTCCTAAACTGAATTAGAGTAATAAAATTAGCAAGAACATCAACAAAGAAAGGTTGTTTGTTGTGTAATAATGACTAGGTCTGAGGATGCAATTGAACATTCAACTGGACAATTAATATGCCCAGGCACGGCTGACTAATGTTGTTTACTTCTAGGTATTGATTGTATATTAATCAATTCACTAGACCAAGTAATGATATAAAGAAAACAAATTCATCAGACTCAGTCTACCTATTAATTCTCCATAATAGCACACATGTGTGTTTTTCACCTTAGTAGGGATGCGCCGATCCGATATTCATATCGGGTATCGGCTCCGATAGTGCCATTTTTCTCGGATCGGGTTATCGGTCAGAGAGAGCCGATCCAAATCCGAGAACCCCCCCTCCCGATTGTGCAAATTATTCTGTGTTACTTCTGAAGCCATACGATAGCTTAATGTGAGCTACATGTGAATATTTAAGTCCTTACATTAAAGTTCACACAAACTCTTTTCTCCGCTGTGGCTGTCAGTCGTTCGTTCAGCCTTTAAACCCTGGTCGCGTTCGGTTACAGCAGTCAGCTCGGTAAAGCTCGCTCCGAGATCATTCTGTGTTCCCATTATACTTGATTTGTAAATACATGTCTATGATTTTGCAAAAAGGACTTTATCTTCTTGCCGGAGTTTAATGTTGTTTTGTTGCTACCGGGTGTCTGTGAGAACAAAACACTGCCGTAGAAAAGACTATAGATTGTTTTTAACGCGCACAATAACTGAAATTTAAAACTTAAAAGAAAAGCTCAACTGTTGTACAGATATAATACACTACTCATCAATATCTCTTCCCTTTGTGCTTTGAACTTTTTAACACGAAGCGCTTACAATGTGCGCACAATGCGCTTTATCAAGGCTGTGACGCCATGTTGCTTCAAGGCATCATTCTGCGCACCGGATGCGCACATTGTAAGCGCTTTGTGCTCATAGACTGTATAAAAACAGTTCGTGCTGCACTGTTTTTGTTTTGTCCTATTGTATCTATCATATGTTGTTGCCTTATAAAAAATATGCTATACATTTAAAATAAATGTATTTTAATTTTATAGTATATACTTATATATAAATACATTCATGTATGTTTTTAATGAATGGATTTTATAATGATACAAATAGCAATGTGTAACATTTTTACCATATTTAGTGCAACACTTTTTTTTTTTGTTCCCCACAAAATATAGTTTTTTTCACTAAATGTTTGGATTTCTAAAATTATTGTGCACTGATTTTTCTAGAAAAACTTTTGCTGCCAAATTATCCACTAACCTAGTTTATAATAAATTTTTGGCATAGATTATAAATATACATAGGCCTAAAATTTTTTTATTTTGTTTATAAGAAGTAGTCTGGATCCTACGTAGATGTGAAAGAAGAATGATTATCATTTCGCACAACACCCCAAGGAGAAAAATATAAATTCTACATTATTTAATGGTGGAAACAAATCTTCACCGGTATCGGTACTCTGTATCGTTATCTGCCAATACCGAACCTAAGGTATCGGATCGGATATTTGGAGGTGAAAAAGGCTGGTGTGTGGTGGAAAATATTGACGACTTCTCCAACAGTTTTGTTGACTGTGTCTGCTGCTATTTAATGTGGCACCAATGTGGATAAGTTACAACAGTATTGTAACATCTCAGCTGTGTGACTCACCTCACTGTGACCCAAAGTGATGATAGATTAACAATATTATTTGAAATATACAAGAAGGTGACTCGTTCCTAAACAAACTTTTCACTACAACAGCTTAATGTTCACCTGAGAACACCAATCCCTAAACTCGTTAATTCAGTTACGCCCACTTCCCGAACTTTGTTTTGTTTCACTTTTATTACATGAAAACCTCATTTGGTTGCCAGTAAAGAGTCAAACAATTTGGTTGAAATCACTAACTTAAATGGGTATGTCTCCCGGAAAATGAACTTTTTGTCATGTTACGCTCCCTCATGGTCGGACACGACTTGTATTCTGTTGTTTTTGACCCAAATTTCACGATTGATTCGCGTTCTCATTTTCACAACGTGCGATTCGTGCGATTACCAATTTGATTCACATCGATTTATTTTGGATATATTTTACTTGTACTGTCAACCTCTACATGTGGGAGTAAATCACTCGCATTTGCCGAACTAAATCTTACTCGGGCGATAAATATTCTAACCTTAGCCATGGCTAATAAGTCTTACATTTTACAAACGCCATATGTGTTGAGAGGTGTTCAACACAGATTTTTCACAGCAGTTCGATAACACCGCTGACTGAGCGTTTTATAGTGGCGCTCCTATTCTCCGTCGAGCGATCTGTACTATTTGGATGCGCTGATACATGATCATGTCATGTACTCAATGGATGCACAATATGTAGCACGCAGCGCACGTGCATTTGACATACCGTAAACTAGTGTAAAGGCGCACGACTCGCCGGCTCTTTACTGATAGCGCTGTGTTTCTCACACATGCAATGAGAGAGCGCGAGAGTCTTGCATACCACTCTGAATCGACGCGGCCCTCCAGTAACCTGATTCTGGGGTGTTGTATTTCCTCAATACATGTCATTTAGAATTATCAGCTTTACATGAACAGCAGAAGAGATGCCCGTTTTCACTCGCAGTGGGGCGGAGCTATGCTCGGACAGCTATCGTTGGTTGTAGTTATCTATTACCGTTTCGTTTTTATTTCAGCAAATCAGTTCAAGCGAACGCTGACAACGTGATTAATATTCATGAACCCAGCAGATAGTAGTAGTATCTTTTAATAATAATTACTATTACCTATGACCAGCAATATCTTAAACACCACCACCAGTCATTAAAATGACAAATATGCGTTCATTCATGGTTTCCAAGTTTTAGTTCTAATCACTAGTTTTATCATTAAATAGTGCTTAATTATCATGATATCATAATATAATGCTTGATTGGCTGAAGTTAAGAGTGCCTATTCAGTTATTTAAGAAGCTGTTCCATTTGACAAAGATAAGCTGATTGGGTGAATCATTTGTGTGTGTGTGTGGTACCACTTAACCTATTTGGGTACAATTTGTGAGCAAAGCCTGACAAAACCCTCAATTTGTGGGGGTTCCTTCATTTTAAAACTGTTATAAATAATGTCAACAAAGTTTGTTTTGTTTACTTTTTGAAATTGTAAAATGCAGAAAGTTTCTGTGAGGTTGTAGGGTTAGGGTTGGTTTAGGTTAAAAAGTGTTTAAGCTATCTGGTATATACAACAATAGAAGTCTATGTCATGTCCACATTTAGATAGCTAAGTAAACGTGTCTGTGTGTGTGTGTGTGTGTAAAATAGTCTGGCGAGTAAACAAAAAAATTTACTAGCCAATGGCGATTATATTGCCAAGGTGTCCGTAGAGGGTTGTACAGTACAGCCACATTTTCAGTTGGAAGAGAGTCAGTTGGCACTACATTACTATAATATTGAAGGTTAAAATTGACTTATTTTTGTTACAATTAACACATTACTGCAGTTTTTAAAATAATAACGTGTGACAATTACATAAAAATTTTCTACTGTCATCTATTTGTTTTAAATATAAACATAATGGTGGCTAGACCTATCGATTCTTGGGATTTAAGAATCAATATTGTTCCGTAAACTTGAGAATCGATTAATATCGAGATATCGATATTTTTTACCCAGCCCTAACAACTTGTATTACTTACTTTCTTCTTTGCATCCCAAAAAAGTGATTTAAAAAAAAAAATTCTTGACTTCCGTTGTATGAACAAACATTTTTTTTTCAAAATAGCTTCTTCCTGTTCACTTTAAAAACACAAAAACAAAAAAAACAGCCATACTGGTTTGGAACAACATGAGGGTGAGTAAGTGATGACAATTTAGTTTTGGGAGAACTTTCTCTTTAAGACAAGCAAGTAAGAAACAGTATACATGCTGACTCAAGTGTCATTACATTACATCCGTATTCCATGAAGTTTACGAAGCAATCAATCATTTACCTGTAACCTGTACAGACTTATTTTTAAAGGCTAAATTCAAACACTCATGAGAGTTGTGGTTTATGAAAACTGTGTACAGTCTCACTTCATTCACAAGGCACTTCAATACTCCTGAACCCGTCTAAAACGATTATTGAATGTGCAGAGAGCTAAAAATCAGAATCTTGAGTTCATTCAACCAAGGTCTGACAGCCAGACGAGGCTGATGGGAGCAGCTGGCAGAAAGAAGGGGCTAATGGCACTTTGTAGTAGGCTATAGCATGGTGTCTGGATGCATGGGTCTATTTTTAGAGAGGTTTCTGAGATAATGGAAGAGGCAGCCCTCATAGCATATCACATTTCATAGCCGGGCTACGAACACATGACAAATTACGCAGATACACAAAACCACACTGTACGGACACAAGCCAAGTAAAAGATAGGCAGGCTGCATCAGTGAAATTACAGGGCCAGACAATATTATCTTGAAAATGTGTGACAGGCTTAGTACAGAGTGCAGTTTGCTATAGTGCCTGCTTTTCATTCAGGTGTACTACTATGTAAATACACTTTACTGAGATGGAAATGATGTGGTTTCTACAGAGACTGAACATCAGGGTGATGAAGGCTTGTCAAACATTAAGACTTTGAGTTCATTAAATCTTTTTTAACTTCACTAACAGTGTGTGCAGATTACAAACAAAAGTCAAGGCTGATTTTTGACAGGAACATAAAAAAAAGATAAAGACTGTAGTTTGGTGATAATCACTTTTTTATGTATTTATTCATAGAAGAAAATGTATTCAAGACAAACTGTGTATAATGAGACTTCTGCTTGATTTCTGAACAACAACGTTCTTGCGTGTCCTAGGATTTGTTCTTGAATGTACAATATTACAGATGCAACAATATGAAAACTCTGGATGATACCAATAAACCAATAATTATTTCACATTATGGCCTAATGGAATAAAAAGAAATAAAAAGAAATTAATACTTTTCAGCAAATATAAATTAAATTGATTGATACATTGAAATTAAATTGTCTTTTGCTCACCAAGGCTGCATTTATCACTTTCGTTCCCAAATTTTTGTATAGTAGTGTAAATAAAAACTTGAACTAAACTAATTTGTTAATGCTACAACTGAATTTAGGCATCACAACATTAGGAAAAATTGTATTCATTTTGAGACTTGCTAAAGATTAACTTGATGACAAAATATGTAAAAAGAAAAAATGGTTTTTTTGCAACCTACAGTATTTCCAATAACCCACAGGTAACCTCAAGCAAAATAATCATATAAATGAAACAGGCCTGTGGCATACGCTTCTCTACAGATCACATCAGTTGCACACAAAGTGCTCAAACTCTCCAGGATGGCAAACACAGATAGCACAACCACACTTTACTGTTCCGGAAGATTTGAATAGGTGTGCGAGTCAGTTGAGATAGGGCAGCAGAATTATCCCCATTTCCATATCGATTACACCGATAGACAGCATAGTGTGACAAGCAACTCTCTCTCAACTCTTCAGCAACACCTTCCCAGTCCACAAAGTAAACTTGTGCTTATTTACCAGAAACTGATTACCATGTACACACATCATGAGCTATTAGTTTTGTTTACTTCAAAAAATTAACCCACACAGATGACTAGACTTATTCACTACACCAAATGTTAACGGGAAAAGGTAGTGACTAAATAACACTAACCAAGAACGAACAGGTCACCTTGTCCAGTCAAGCAACCAGCCATTATGCTTCCTCACCACAACAAAGTTTGCTCAATGTTAGTGCACTCATCTGAAACCCCTTTACCTGAGGGGAAACCCTTGGTGAAGCCAGAACATAAGAAAGGGGAAACAGAATCTAAAACTCCCACCTAAAAAGGAAATATCTGTCACATTTATCTACACATCCACGCGTGCCGCTTCCTCGGAAAGAACAAACCGCATTACACTTACTCCTACATTCTCTCATGCTCGTGGCACTCCTTTCAACTATCACATCAGCCATCTCACAAGTGCAATATAGCAATTTATGTACTATAGATTGTTGTTTATTAGGCAGTCAGCCATCACAGCAGGATGTCTGAGTATATGCCATAAAGGTGTTTATCTAGGCATGTCAAGAAAACTGTTAATCATTAATCAGATTATGACATTGACATTACAGGTTCCTGACTATCTTATTTACTGTGTAGCAGGAGGTGGGGGAAGTTATGTCATTAAGCAATAAGAAATCACTTTTGCTCAAGTCATTAATGCCGTTATTGCGCAAGCATGGCAAAATCTGTCAATCGTCGCATTATTCAGTCAGATACTAAAAGTGACAGACAGAAACAGACAGCATGCAGTTTATAAACACTATTTAAAGTACAATAACTCTTTATCAATTACACAATTGTGAAACACAGGCTGTCACAGGTTTGTTAGCAATATGACGAAGCTCCGGGAACAGAAAAATGCCTGGAGGAGAAAGATCTGAAAGAAGAATATACTAACACAGGGTTTCCCAAACAGGGGTTCATGAGTTGAATGCTAATATTATTTCAATCGAATGTAACATTAAAAATAACCAATGGGATTGAACAATTAATAAAGCTGAAACAGCTATATCTTATATTTATTTGAAGTGAAGGTTTCTGAGTGAAGAGTGTTCATTTATACGTGTGCAGCTCATATCACAATCAGAGATGCTCCGATCCGCCTTTTTCGCCTCCGATACCGATTCCGATACCTAGGGTTTGGTATTGGCAGATACCGATACAGATACCGATACCAGTGAAGTTTTTTTCCCCATTTAAATAAATGTAGAATTTATATATCTCTGTGTGTGGAACTGATAATCATTCTTTCACAATCTACTAGATACAGACTACTTCATTATAAAGAAAAAAAAAATATAGGCCTATTGTATATTTTAATATATCTATGACAAAAATGTATCAATAAACAGGTTATTGTGGATATCGGGCAGACAATAAGTTATTCTCGAAAAATCATTGCACCATCATTTAGAAATCCAAACCCTACATTTAGGGAAAAACTTATTTGGTGGGGGAACCCAATAAAATGTGTTGCACTAATATGGTACATGTTAGCGCATTGCTATTTGTATTAGTTTAAATCCTTCCATGAAAACATTCAGCTTAGACGCAACCTGGCTCACAGCCTGCATCCACGCGCATCATTCTGCACACCACGGATGCGCACACTGCAAGCGCTTTGTGTTTAAAAACTGCAAAGCACAAAGGGAATAGAAATTGATGAGTAATGTATTATATCTGTGCAACAGTTACTGACCCTTTCTTTTAACAGTTTTAAATTTCAATTACTGTGCACGTTAAAAACAATTTATAGTCTTTTCTACGGCAGTGTTTTGTTCTCACAGACACCCGGTAGCAACAAAACAACATTAAACTCCGGCAAGAAGATAAAGTCCTTTTTGCAAAATCATAGACATGTATTTACAAATCAAGTATAATGGGAACACAGAATGATCTCGGAGCGAGCTTTACCGAGCTGACTGCTGTAACCGAACGCGACCAGGGTTTAAAGGCTGAACGAACGACTGACAGCCACAGCGGAGAAAAGAGTTTGTGTGAACTTTAATGTAAGGACTTAAATATTCACATGTAGCTCACATTAAGCTATCGTATGGCTTCAGAAGTAACACAGAATAATTCGCACAATCGATAAAAAAAAAAAATAATAATTCTCGGATTTGGATCGGCTCTCTGACCGATACCCGATCCGCGAGAAATGGCACTATCGGAGCTGATACCCGATTTGAATATCGGATCGGCGCATCCCTAATCACAATACCGTGTTTTCAGAGCTGGAAAACTGCAAAACTGACAACGTTTTTGTGGACAGAGGTTTAAAGCACTTCACCAATATTAAACCAAAATAAAAGCTTAAGAGCTTGAACATCTTGACAAATATTTGTATTGTAACTTGTGGTGTTAGCTTGTTCTTAAAAAGAATGACATTCAAGCAAGGGTGTGCGACCTGACAAATTTGTATCATGATCGATCTTGAAGACATCCACAATCTACTTTTCAAAAGAATCATAGAGATTGTGACCGATAATCTTGACTGAACAATTTTTGTAGCTGTAATAAAAATCTATTTATATTTCATTCATACATTCAAGTTCAATATTAAAGTTATTTTTTCATATATACAGATAACATGTATGAAGTTACAATATATATAATATATATATATAATATCTATAGTACATATATATATTTTATTTGTTTACCTGCATGTCATGTGACCATTAACTGACATCAGAGAAGTGTGGATATGCAAATGTGTTAAATTATTGAAACTTAAAATCGCAGGTACTTCAGGTAAATATTTTAGGTGTAATGGGTTTGGCATTTAAAAAAAAAAACAATTGGAACCCTCTGTACTAATGAATAAAATCCTCTTAAATGCGCTACAGAAGTTGTGCTGAATGGACAGATCTTCACAATGGACCGTAAAGTGAGCGAACCAGATCCTTAGGGCAGGTAACACCTGGTTTAAGAACAGACAACTAAAGTAAAAAACAAAGACAGAATAGGATGCCTGCAAAGAGCTCCAACAAATGATTAACTGAATTGTAAACGCTCAGAGGCAAAAAGGAGAAATGAAACCTGTCAAGGGGCGTAGCTTTTCGGTTTGTTGTAGTTTCAACAAATTCAAAATCAAACAATGAAACTCAAGGAGAATTTTTTTAAAACTCTTTAGTACATATATGAATTACTTAATGAAACTCAGCAAAACAAGCAGACAAAAAAATACTGGCTGTAAAAATCTAGTAATCTGCCAACCTAGGCAGCACTTTTGTGCATTATAGGTGGCTAAAAATACAGTCTAGGTAGGCACTTTACTAGGCTGTGAGACACAAAGTAACACTCCCCTATGAGAGGAAGCATGCGAGTCCCTGTTTAAACCTGCTGACCAAAATCAAACCACCCAGTTAGGATTAACACTCAATTGAAAGAGATTTGACTAATGCCCACTGACAAACATTGTAATATAGGCTGCATAATTACAGTGTGGAGCAAAAAAAAAAAAGATTTAAGAATGCATTAAGTCAAGATTTAGAATGGGTACAGATTTTATGTTCAAAAAGAAAATAACTGATTTAAACATGAACAAATTACTACATTTTTTTTATTTTTAGCCTAAATGCATAATAATTGGGTAACTGAAGAATTGTTTACTTAATTTCAGAAAAAAAAATATTTACACTACTGTGCAAAAGTCTTAGACCACTAGTATTTTCCCCAACAAAAAAAATGGTTTTAAGTCAGTTATTTCTATCATTTGCTGTAGTGTGTAGTAAGAAATATCAGTTTACATTTCTTTTGGCATTAATTGTAATAATGCAGTGAGATGTGTTTGCACAAGGAGTCTGAGAGCAGCCAGCGCTCCACACAGAGATCTGGTCTCACCATCATCCAGTCCGTCTGAGATTACATGAAGAAACTGACTAAATCCAGAAGAACTGTGGCAAAGTCTCCAAGATTCTTCAAGTGTCCTACCTGCAAAGCTACCTGAAAAACTATGTGCGAGTGTACCTTGTACAAAAGCTGTTTTAAACGCAAAGGGTGGTCAAACCAAATGTTGATTTGATTTAGTTAATAAACGTTAATTGATAAACAAAATCGGTTTATGACACTATTTTTGAAAGCATCCTCACTTTACAGCATTTTTACACAAGTGCCTGAAACGTTTCACAGTGCTGTAGCTTGGTTTCTTGAAGCGTCATGTAGACGTTGCCACAGTTCTTCTGGATTTAGTCAGTTTCTTCATGTAATCTCAGACGGACTGGATGATGGTGAGACCAGATCTCTGTGTGGAGCGCTGGCTGCTCTCAGACTCCTTGTGCAAACACATCTCACTGCATTATTACAATTAATGCCAAAAGAAATGTTTGGAAATGCAAACTGATATTCCCTACAGACACACTACAGCAAAAGATAAAAAGAACTGACTTAAAACTATTTTTCTTTTTGGTGAAAATACTAATGGCCAGACTTTTGCACAGTACTGTATATAACACTTTATATTTTGTCTACCAATGGTCCAGTAATGTATGTATATATGCACAGTATGTTTATCTATTTGTATATGCTGTGCTAAGATTTGTTTTGTAATCGTAACAGTTTAATAATAAATAAATAAAAAACTGGAGATTTGGAGGTTAGACGTGATTTACGACAGACTTCATGCAGTGTCTTGAACTAAAGTTAACTTACTAAGTTACTCAGGCTGTTTTTGTTCTCCACATGAACTGAACCAAAGGCACATGTTAGCCAGCTAACACTCACATGAAGGGTTTCAATGGGATGCTACGACGATTGCCAAGTGTAATGATAACCACCGACTTTGTTCAAGGTAAATTCCTTGTTATAAAATACTAAATAAATGGCGATAAAAGTGTGGAGCGCTTTGAAGGAGCTGCTTCCTCCTCAGCGCTGCCGTTAGTTCTGATGAGGCTAATAACTAGCAAATCAGCCTCGCATGTAAATTACGAATAAACACAGAAAAGGAAATTTGATAAAAAAAATTAAAAAAAAGAATAAACTCACCGGGAATGAAGTGGTTTCTCAACGGACAGAAATTAAAACTTTAACGGCGACCCTGGAACGAACTTTTGCGAGCTGGAAAGCACAGTGTGTCGGTGTCCCGTGAAGCTCGCGCAGCTGAGCGCTGGCAGCCGCACTGCCGCCTGCAGCACAATGTAAACAAGTGTATCCTTCCGCAGTGCGCATCCCGGGGACTACTTTACGGACCACGCGACTGGATTTTGCATTTACCGTTGACCGTTTACAGCGAGCGGTGAATTACACACGATGAACGAGATTAACTGGATAAAGTTGGGGTGTGTGAGTCGTGTTAAAACCGAGTTTTGAGGTGAGTTGGAGAGCAGAGTAGCTGTTGGGGCGTGACGTCACGTCCACCTGCTGAGGGCTGTAGTGCGTCGCGCGCAAGACGCGAGGAATAAATACTGTTGCGCACTATATATAGGATTCATTTCATGAGGCATTAATCAATAACATATCAAACACGAGCTGGCGGGAAAGATATGTGGCGCTAATCTGGTGAAATGTGAATTATATAAAGGTATTGGAGATGCAGACATGTGAAGACATTAACAATTGCGTTTAAAGGGTGTGCAGCGCCACCTAGTGGTTACAGCAAACAGCACCGCTGCAGACTACGTTAGTATTTCCTTCTTCATAAATGCATGCATTTGAAATGAAAGACACTACATTTTTGTTGAAATAACTGCAATAGTCATATTTCGAATTCTGCTTTGTATTTATTCAATAGTTAAAAACCTATAAGCAAAAGAAAAGAAAAATAATAACACAACTGATTAAATACATAGAGTTAAACAGAACATTCTATGAGTGAAACCCTGGGAGAACACAAGGCACCATTCCAGGAGATTGACAATCAGTTTGAGGTTTCAGATCCTGATTGGGAGCCAGGAAAACCGACACAAATGTCAAGAAAACAAGCCCAAAAATCCACGTTAGTACTGGCATCTCATTGAGAGATTAGTGATAGGTAGGAAAAGGCTGAAATATGAAAGCTCAGCTGCATGTACAGGTTATTTTGCACATCCCTGCCCATAGGAAGGACAAAATCATAATTGTGCTTTTTAGTGCATTAAGGTACCTGGATCATGATGCAGGTCTTTTTGGGCTTGAAGTTTCCGACTTGACACACCTAAATAAAAATCGCCACACAACATAAAGTGAGCTATTGAAAAGTCATCAGCAAAGACAAACCTACGATTTTAAGTCCCTCTGTGCAAGTTCAGAAGGACGCAGACATGTGCAGATCTCAGACGATGATGAATTATAACATAGGGGCACAGAAAGGAAATCTCTTTGGTACTGTAAAACTAAAAAAATATATGCTCTGATGATTACACAGGTCGTTTTCAGTTTCATAATCTGACAACATCTACACTAGCTCCCCTCGACTCGCAAGTTTTCCAACACAGCCATCCATCCAAACACAATAAAACAAACTACAATTAGCACTCTGAAACAAGACACAGTGTGATTACAGTGAATAAAAAGGCAGTTAAGCAAATGCATAAGTTAAAAAAAAAAAAAGACGATTTCAGACAATGAAAATATGAAGCATTTGGACTATTTTGACAAAGACGAGACACTAAGCGGCTACAGCAACACATAGAACAAAATACAGGATATCAACCACAAGGCAGAAAGCAAAAAAGAAAAGAGAAGTTCAACAGTGCTTTGACGCCATTCTAAAACAGCTTTCATATACATAAAATACTACAAGAGGAAGTCTGGATACAGTTTTCTAAACCATAAAAGCAAAGCTGTTTGCAAGATGCAAGAATTTACCCTCATTGTGACTACTACAGGATTACTTTAATTTACTTAAATGTCAAGTTTAGGGTGAAAACGAGGAATTGCATATGCATTTTGCTGTTTACTTACGGTTATAACCAAGGTTGTTACACCCACTTACATTTGCTCTGAAATCATTAATAACCTCCAAGCCAGACAGTTTTTTTTCCAAAGAGAAATGTGCAATACTTTTGCATAAAAGACAGTTCCCAGAAGCAGATTAAGCTTAGCCTAAGACTTTTTTTTTTTAGTCTAAGGTTATGCCTAATGTGTGTCTAAGAAAAACAGCCCTAAAAAGTTTGATCCTAATGAACGCTCTAACTCTGTAAATGAAATGTCTAACACAACGAGTATATACTTTAACAAGCAGCAACTGTTACTGGACTGCACATTAGATCTAAAAACTTAGAAATGGGGGGGGGGGACACGGGGAGGGGGGGGGGGCAATAACAATTGGCAACATTGTTCTCTTGTGATGATTTATATTACATATGCTACTGGCTATGTGATCTTTATTGATATTGCCTAAATATCTGTTATGAGAAAACTCCTCACGAAAGGCGTGGAGGGATCATCTGCAACGCTTACAACTTAAAAACAGGGCTGTAACATTCCCTACGTGATATGAAACCACTGCAAAACCCGAGTTCTGTTCGCACAGGAGGGATGATTTTTTCAGTTTTCAGTCCATTTTCTAGGATCAGTCCAAAAACAGGAAAAACTGTGGTGAATGTGCAAAGCTTGCTAATGTCTTGAGCGACCACCTTCAAATGCATGGTGCTCCTCGTGTGCTGAAAAAAAAAAAACGTTTTGAATGAATCACTAACAATTTTACAATATTCTTGCACTTAAACTGTGTTAATAAACTTAACCAAATCTATAAATACAATTAATTTGAATGAAAAATCTGTAACATTGTATCAAGTCATGCAACGGTTGTTACAACAATAAAAAAAATGAACTCTCGGCATGGACAGTGCGACATACTGAGAAGAATGCAAACATACTTACGTTTATAAAATACTGCTTTAAAAGATATCTGCGGAAGAAGTTCGTAGATTCTTCCTAAGACGTTTGCCTCATTGGCAAAAGAGGCGTTTCCGTTCCAGACCTGAACCACATCTTCTCGTTCTCTCACACTGACACTTACTCCTACCACCTCATCCTCTAAAAGACAAACAGATATTGAATTATTACATTGAAATGCTATTAATAAAATAAACAAATGATGTAAATCATTTAATAAAACATATTTCTACAGTACACTCACCTGATGCACAGTAATCT
Source organism: Sinocyclocheilus anophthalmus (assembly GCA_018155175.1). NCBI lineage: Eukaryota > Metazoa > Chordata > Actinopteri > Cypriniformes > Cyprinidae > Sinocyclocheilus > Sinocyclocheilus anophthalmus. The sequence continues at coordinate 165,119 of JADLZN010010322.1, forward strand.
GTGAACTGTTCACCAATTGTAGCCAATAGCAGCTCTTTCCACACAGCTAACTGTTAGAAAAAAAGGATACGGACAAATTATACTTTGGCAGCGATTAAACAAACCAGAACGTATAGGAAAATACTGAATTTGCATATGAATTTTATGTATTTACATAATCCATTCTACAAGTCAAAGTGCTTTAGGCCTGAACTGACACCATTAATAAACTAGCAGACTTACTGTACTCTCCTTTGGCACTTTCATTTTCCAAACACCTCCCTTGGCATTGCTTTCCTCTTCCCTGTGTAGACATAGAAACAAATATAAGCAAACAAAATGGTTTACGTGAATTGTCCCAAAGGCACTTCCCAAGCTAAGGACAGATATGCATTCCAGTTAAAAAGTTTGGGGTCTGTAAGATTTCGTTTTTGAAAGAAGTCTCTTATGCTCACCAAGGCTGCATTTATTTGATCAGAAACATATTCTGAAATATTATTACAATTTAATAGTATTTCTCTCGGATTATATTTTAAAATGTAGTTTACTCCTGTGATGTCAAAGCATCATCACTCCCGTTTTGCATGATTCTTCAGAAAGAAACCATTCTAATATGTTGATCTGCTGCTCAAGATACAATTTTTATTAACACTTTCAGTTTATAAACAGAATTTTTTGATGTATAGAAAGTCTAAAAGAAGAGCATTTATTTGAAATGGAAAAGTTTAATAGCATTATAAATGTCTTAGCTGCCACTTCTGATCAATTTAATGCCTTGATAACAAGTATTATTTTTAACAAAATTCCTACTGACCCGAATAGCGGAGTATATCGATAATTGGCTGAATATGATGAAAGACTAACCATAGTGGTCTTCTTTCTCCTCGCATTAAGTGGTAGCTACACCTCAGAGGGAGGCAGGACACAGGAGGGATGTTGTTGTACACACTCCAGAAACTCTTTATGTTATGAAAAAGAGGTGATGCACAATATATCAGCGACAATATTTTTTTCAATTACCAACAGTAAACTTTTTTCTGCTAGTTTACAAAACTATTAAAGACTATTACTGTCCGTTATAATGTTTTGGTGCCTAATTTCATTTAAGGCATATACAAATATAAATAGAAGCTAAATGATCAAGCAAAATATTGATTCTCAGTCCTAACATACATTTTTTTTTTGTTAGCATCTGTCAAATTTGGACTTGTCAAATTTTCATGTCACAATAAAAATTCCACAAAAACAGAAATTTCACCACACCTTCGATAGTATCAAAAGAACTATTTTTTCAGGCGGATCAGGCAAAAATTATAATTATGTCAATTAGAAAAGATGCAACAATCACTCTTGAAGAAATCCAACTTTATTGGTTAAAATACATGTGACGTTTACCAATAAAGTTGGATTTCTTCAAGAGTGAGTGTTGCGCCTTTTCTAATTGCCATGACTTTTTGATTTTTGGTTGCACCTCCTCTTCTGTTGGTAGAGTACCTCTTTTTCAGCAATTTTTGTAAAACTTACCTATAATTATAAAATTACAATTATACAAATACTAAAATAATAATAGACCAACACATACCTGTACAGTGTGGACGGTGTATATCTTTTTCAGATTTGACTCACACTCTGCTGCCGTTGTACCTGGTAATGACCTGGAATGTATAAAGAATGAAAAAGTATTATAAAATGTACACTGATAGCTTTAATAATAATAATTCACTATAAATAAAAACTCTTGTCATCGTTTACTCGCCCTCATATCATTCCAAACCTGTATGACTTTATGTCTTCTGTGGAACAAGGGTGAATTTCTGAGTAATATAATCAAAAGAGTGGCCTAGATAATGAAAGTGAATGAGAACTGTTGCTGTAAAGCTTCAAAATGACAGATGGTTGCTTAAAGTGCTGTGCTTTTTGTCATTTTGGAACTTGTCTGCCTCATATTATGTGCTAAAGAACGGTCAGGACATTCTTCAGAAATGTACCTCTTGTGTTCCACGGACAAATGAATATCATCAAATTTTGCAATGACGTGGGTGAGTAAATAAAGACTTTTGTAAATAAAGAAAATTGTAATTTTTTGGTGAACTATACCTTTAAACAAGCCATTTTGCTACACTAAGCTTGGTATATCAACCATATCTGTGTCATAAATCATACATTCAAAGAGGTGTTATTGTTATCTTCTCCTGTCTTATGTCAAGTGCAATTCAGAGCTTGAGATCATGCCATGAGATACAGAAAAAAAGCATTTCACAATCATTATGGCAACCAAACGTCAGTTGGACAGTAAACAGGACTTCAACCCTTTGAAAATCATTACCAAAATAACTGGAGAGAATTTTATATACCTGTATTATATATATATATGAAATGATCAATCAACTTAGATGTGGTCAGTTCACCATCTCAAAAGTTATTTTGCACTAACAGTGTCCTACATTTTAAAGCTCAAACAAAATTTAAATGGGCTCACGACAAAGCCTTGAGGTACACCCTTAGCATATTATGCTCTATTACACAGAGCTTCAGAAAGAACATGACATCTGATATTAAATAACAACCATGACCTACAGGTGACTCGACCTACTTACTAAGTTAATATATCAGCTGTGCCTTATGACAGTCATAAAGCTTACAAACACTAAATACAGGCAAATACTGAACCATCTATTAGAGTTACATGTGTTCGTCTAGAAACTGAAAATAGTAAAGTTAGCAATAAAAAATGAGAAATACCAATCTTGGGCCTTTGTTCACAAGCATTGTGAATATAAAATCTCGAATCCATGATAACAGTATTATGCCAGCATCAGCCTACCGATCCAGCCAGAAGGTCCACGGGGAGTGCAGCGGCAGCGAGGTGCCGTCCTCGATGTGGTTGGTGATGTTTTCCAGCTCTCTCTCGTCGATGTGGATGTCGTTTTCTGTTGAGTTCACAGGGCTGCTTTGTCTCGCTGTATTCAGCTGCAGGTTTGGGGCAGCAGGAACCGCCATTTTTGCTTTATTACAGCTAATCGATGTGTGCGGGTTTTGCTGGGAGATCTGTATTAATCTCCACATCCACAGATAGGCAGATTATTGATGCTGACTCATTTGCCGTTCGGCCGGCTGGACTTGCCGCGTCACCGACACAACAACAACAACAACAACAACAACAACACTGGGGAGGTGACGTCAGACGCAGCGCCTCTGTCTCAGCCGCACTTCAAAATAAAAGCTTCCAGACAGGGCTTAAAGGGGTCATATGATGCTATTTCATTTTCTCCTTTCCGCTTTGGGTGTTACAATCCTTGGTGCTAAGAAGATCTGTAAAGTTGCAAAGACTAAAGTCTCAATCCAAAGAGATATTCTTTATAAAAGTTAAGAGTTAACCACACCTACCTAAACTGCCTCATCACAACGTAACTCACTATGTGGGAAGATTTGCATAACGCCGCCCAAATGTTCACGCAAAAAAAGAAGGCGTAACTTTTATTCTCGCTGTTGCCACCACTGCCATGTTGTGGAGATGCTGTGTGTTTAGTTGTGAAAGCGCAATTACTTTGTTTGGCCTTCCAAAAATGGACACGACTAGATCAGTGGTTAAGTTGTATTTACAACACTGTTCCAGAACAGTTCAACCCAAATATTCAGATGAGTGCTGCGCATTTTATGGAGGACTGTTTCCTGAACCAGTAGCCAAATGAGGCTGTTTCTATAAAGTGGGGCAATTCCAACTTTGCAAGGACAGTCTGGCACTTCTGACTCACAGCCTGTAAGTACGTTTTTTTATATTTAAAGGATTTGCCTCTGATGATTCAAACGTGAGTTTTGGGTAGTGTAGAGTAGCGCTTGTTGTTTGTTCTTTTCTCCGATCACAAATGCAGACAGGGGTTTATGTTTATGGAGGAGAGGATTTGCGGGCTCGATACGCAATGCAATGCGTAAAAATACAGTATAAGTCATTATAATCCATAATTATGTCCCCACTGGATGCAACAAATGCCTCGTTTGTAATGGGTTTTATTGGTTTTGTCTCGTCTAGTGATGTCCGGATCGCGAACGAATCGTTCTATTTAACCGGATCTCCTTAGTGAACCGGCCGAACCAGTTCACCAAATCGAACTGAATCATTTGAAACTGTTTGCGTCTCCAGTACACACTAATCCACAAATTACTTAAATTATTCGGTTTATAAACATGCCTGACACTCCCTCTGATGCGAAATAAACCAATATCCCGAGTTATTCAGTTACTCCTAACAGTACATTCACTGACTGAACTGCTAAGACAACCGATGATGGGATGTGCATGAGCAGAGCAGCTGGACTGAGTCTCATCCTGCTGGGAGACGGCATTAGTGTTGGGTCGTTCTTGAACGATTCGTTCATTTTGAACGAATCTTTAATGTGACTTCGTGATTCGTTCAGTCGCGCATGCGCAACATCATATAGGTTCTGTACTGGAATTAGTCAAGTAGTTCACCTGTTTCGAGTCTTCGGGTTTTTCCGAGTCGTTCGTTCATCACTTGACAGCCCCATAAGCTTAACCAATGCAGTCTGAGCCGAAAGAGAATTGATTAGTTCATCTCTCTCGAGTCTTCGGGTTTGAGTCGTTCGTTCCGTCGGTCTGTCACATGATGAACGAACGACTCAAACCCCAAGACTTGTCAGATAAGAGGTGAGGTGAGCTAATTATAGACTGAAGACCCAGTAGTGTGATCAGAGTTTGCGTAAGTAGTAGATGTGTTAGAGAAGTAACACGTAACATTTTAATTATATTTTGCTAAAATGAACGAAATGACTCGAAAAAAGATTCGTTAATTTTGCTGAACGAGACTCAAAGGTCCGAGTTGGTAAAATTATCCGAACTTCCCATCACTACCAGCATCAACAGTATGTGAGGGCCGTAACATTTCCGTCACACGCTTGAGGGTATTCGGCCAACAACGCACCTCGCTTTTTTTACATTTACATTTACATTTAGTCATTGAGCAAACGCTTTTATCCAACGCTTACAATGTTGGGGAACATAAAGCGATTCTCTTAAAGAGGCAACAGACCCAAGAAGTGGTTTGTGATACCAAGTTTTAGGCATTGTTCAAATAAGTACAATCTAGAAAGGGAAGGAATAAATAAAGATAATTTTTTTTTTTTTTTTTTTATGATGAAGTCAAGTAGCTTCGCAAGAGATGAGTTTTCAGCTGTCGCTTGAAAATTGTCAGGGCTTCAGTAAAAAAATTTAAAAAACATTCCGGATAGGGGTGGGAAGATCGGTCCACCAGCCAGGAGTGGTGAACGAGAATGTTTTGGAAAGTGATTTTGAGCCTCTCTGTGCTGGTACCACGAGGCGTCGCTCACTAGCGGATCTCATACTTCTGGAGGGGATGTAAATTCGTAGTAGTGAGTGGAAGTATGCGGGTGCTGAGTCTGTGGCTGTTCTTTATGCAAGCATCAATGTCTTGAACTTGTTTCGGGCCGCAACCGGTAGCCAGTGCATGGAGATAAGGAGAGGTGTAACATGGGCTCTTTTGGCTCGTTGAAGACCAGTCGTGCCGCTGCATTCTGGATCATTTGTAGAGGTTTGATTGTGCTTGATGGGAGTCCAGTCAGAAGAGCATTGCAGTAGTCCAACCTAGAGATGACAAGGGCCTGGACAAGAAGTTGTGCAGCATGCTCCGTTTGAAAGGGCCTGATCTTTCTGATGTTGTTGTGCAATGCAAACCTGCAAGATCAAGCGGTCTTTGCAAGGTGGTCTTTGAAGGTCAGCTGGTTATCACAAGTTACACCAAGATTTCTGACCGAAGTTGATGGGTAATTGTAGAAGAACCTAGCTGGATGGAGAAATCATACTGTAGAGTTGGGGTGGCAGGAAAGACAAGAAGCTCAGTTTTTGTCAGGTTGAGCTGTAGGTGATGTTTTTTCATCCATGCCGAGATGTCTGCCATGCAGCCTGAGATCCGTGCAGCTACCGTTTGATCATCTGGTTGAAATGAAAGATAGTGCTGTGTGTCATCAGCATAGCAATGGGAGGAGAAGCCATGTGCCTGTATGATGGGACCCAGTGATGTAGTGTATATGGTGAAGAGGAGGGGTCTAAGAACTGATCCCTGAGGAACCCCATTGACAAGTTGATGTGTTTTGGATACCTCCCCTCCCCAAGACAATCCGGGGGGGGGGGGTGAAAGAACTACCAGTGAGATAGGATTCAAACCAGCTAAGTGGAATCCCTGTGATGCCCATTGAAGAGAGGGCAGACATGAGGATCTGATGATTGACAGTGTCAAAAGCAGCAGAAAGATCCAGCGGAATAAGGACTGATGATTGGAATCGCTTTTGCAATCCGCAGGCTTCTCTGTACTGACTTAGCGCAGTCCTCATGTAATGGCCCTCCTTACACCTGACTGGTTAGGATCCAGTTTGTTGTTCTGTTAAAGAAACAATGATATCTGGTTGAAAACATCTCTTTCGAGGGTTTTCGTTATGAATGGAAGGAGAGAGACAGGTCTTTAAGTGAAGTGTTTAACGTAGGTTTTTTGAGCAGTGGGTTTATCCGAGCCTGCTTGAATGCAGTGGTGAAGGTGCCTGTGAGGAGAGATGTATTAATGATGTGTGTGAGTGTTGGTAAAAGTGTAGGAGAGATTGCTTGGAGAAGGTGTGAGAGGATTGGATCTAGAGGGCATGTTGTAGGATTGCTTGAGAGCCGCAATTTTTTTAAACTCTGTCTCAGTGAGGGGACAGAAGTAGAAGATGGGAGTTTTTGCAGTGGGTTGGTTGGTTTGAAGTCCTGTGTGTGTGTGGGGCTGAGAATTTACTACTGATTGTTCTGGTTTTGTCTGTTTTAGAAAGATGAACTTTGTAAAAATCGACGTCGTTTCAGAAAGGCGGGGCGTAGAGGAGAAACAATAATGTACGGTATGTGGGAAATAATTTGTTTTTTGAACCTTAAACAGCATAAAAACTTTGCATTACACCAAATACACAACATAAATGTTATTTTTAGCAAACGTCATATGACCCCTTTAAAATAGTGATCTAAGTTTTAAAAGTTTAAGTGCGTAAAGGGTCAAGTATGTTGCTAAAATAACAGTATTTTTTTGTATTATTTGTTGGAATAAAATGGGTTTTATGGCGGTTTAAGTTGAAAAAACACATTATTTTCCCGTACTTTCATTATTGTTTCTCCTCTATGCCCCGCCTCTCTGAAACGCGTCGATTTTTACAAAGCTCATCGTCTGAAAAGCGAGGTGTACTCTGATTGGCCAGCTATCCAGTGCGTGTGATTGGCCGAATACCTCAAGCTTTTGCCGAAATGTTACTTCCCTACCATACTGTGATGCCTGCGGCAACCACATGTGACGACCCCGGCCTGGATTCCGCTTCGTCCACTGTGAAAGCCGATCTGGCGATCCACAGCGCAAAGTTGAAGTATTTCCTCAGTGACCAGCACAGATCAGCTCCAGGCATGACGAAGCGATATCGTCCTCTTTTGGAAGACCAAACAAAGTAGTTTCGCTTTCACAACGAAGCACACATGCGCCTTCACGACATGGCGGCGGCAACAATACTACAGCGAGAATAAAAGTTACGCCTTATTTTTTTGCGTGAACATTTGGGTGGCGTTTTGCAAATCTTCCCAGATAGTGACGTAGTTATGTTGTGGGGCGTGTTAGAACGAGCCGTTTTAGGTAGGCGTGGCTGACTCTTAACTTTTATAAAGAATATCTCTTTGGATTTGAGACTTTAGTCTTTGCAACTTTACAAATCTTCTTTACGCAGAGAAAGGAAAAATTTAAATCGCATCATATGACCCGTTTAATATTAGTAAATGATAATGTTGTCGCAGCAACGTTCAAGTTAAACTAAAATAAATTAAAAATAATAGAAATATGTATAAAAAACCCTAATAAAATGACAAAAGTACATAAAATTACTAAAAAAAAAATAGAAATGTGTAAAACATAAAAATGGCAAATACGTCAAAAAATAAATTAGACAAATCACATAAAATTACTAAAATCGTGAAAATATACAAGCTACTTTACTGATTATACTAACTCCTTTATTATAGTAATTATTTATATTTTGAATTAGCTTTTAGTTTTGGTCAGTGTTTCACTTTATTTTAGTCTAGCTAGTCTAGATCACTGTTTAGGTTAGGGTTAGATATGGTAGTAAAGTTGATTTTTGAAGCATGGTAGCAGCTGATGACCAGTTCAGACTAGCTAGAAACCAGCTATTATGTTCCAAAACACAGCTAAAACCAGAGGGTGGATAGGACAGGTTACTGTATCAATATCCTTTGTTTACCCTCTGATTTAAGGGTTAATGGGGTGGGATTGAGACCTACAACAATTCATTGATGTTCTAGTAATTAAAGGAACAGCAATAGATGTTGATTGAAGAATATATAACTTCACACTGTGCAGGTTTGCTAAGACAGTGGTAAATTCAATGGATATGTGTAAAAAAAAAAAAAAAAAAACCTTTTTCAACATTGCAAGGTCCATTTATGACATTGTGATTAAACATGTCAAAAAAAAAAAAATGCATGGATGACCTGTTCACAATAAGACGCATTTAGAAAACAGATAGGGCACATTTTCACTTCATGGCGACTTGAACACATTAAACGCTGGATACTACACAAGAAAAAACTGGTTGTAGAAAATTTAGATGATCACATCAAAGTGACCAAGATGCTTTGAGATGGTAATGAGTTTCAGAAGAATTTTATTAGTTTTGCAAGCTTCTAGATTTTTAACAAAGGTCAGAATGAATGTGTAAACCTGTGCAAAAAGTCCTTATGGGCGAGAAGCAGCCAGTTCTTACTACACAATGCTATATTGGGAGTATTTTTCTAAATTTTCAGTAAAGATCTTGGTAAACTGTAAATATACTGTATGAAATCTCACAAATAGATAAGCTGCTTCATATTCCAACAACTGCCGGTTTCTCTCTTCACACTTTCATTGCCATGAAGTTGAATAATAGACAGTACTGTGAATCTTGATATAATTTTACAAGAAATATGCAAAGGTTTAAAGTCTAAAAACAGAGCAAGATAAAGAACAATATTCTAAATACTCTTTTACCATCTTGTGAACCACAAAACATGTCTACATGGTACACCGTATGGATTTCAAAGTTGGCCTTGTATTTATAATACTGTAAACTCACATAATCACAGTTTGTGTTTCCACCATGTAAACACACAAGAGTCATATGAAATAATAAGGGAACAGATCTCTCTGTACACGGTGGTCTAGCGTGATCTTTTTGTCGAGAACTCGCTTTCTACAAATAGCCGCAGCAACAGATCGTTGACACAGAGCTGTATGAGAAATGGAGGATTGAGCTCAGATACTGTACATTTAGCATATAAACGATTCTACGTTCTAAACACAAAGTCAAAACAGCCGTCTGCACAATTGAATGACAATGAACAATAATAATGCAAACTTGGGAGTGCTGATGTCCGTGGTGCACAAACATGGATTATATCTGGTAGGAGTAGGGAACAGAATATACAGTGGGTCTCGGCCAGACAGTGACTCACGTGAACATCAACATATCAATCTACAAAGTGGTGCTCCACGAGGGTTTTTCGACAGGTACACTTCTGCCGATGTGTCACGATGGACATTGTCTGAATGGGTTGAAAAGATCCCTCTTCCATGTACAGTTACGAGATTGGCTATAGGAGCTCCGGGCCTCGCCAAGTGAGATTGCGGTGTCTGAATCTCTTCCCCTTCACATGGTCTCATTGTGCCCAGAAGAATGGTCTCTTCTGGGGGTGGAGGCACGGGATGACCCCTTGTCCGTGCTCTCTGAGCTGGAGCTCAGGTGCTGTTGCTCAGAGCCAGCGCTGGAGGTGACAGTGGAGGAGGAGGTGGAGGAGGAGCGGGTCTTCTCCTTAAAGTCTGTGATGATGACAGTCACATTGCCCACCGTTATAGCGAGCTGCTGAGCCGAGCTCCTGTCCACGTTCTTCAGTTTAGGTCTGAAGTGTAATAGGGAATAAAGGAGGAATTAGACATCAACTGTATTACTGCAGCGTTCATTGCATAAAGACTATTAAATGGATAGTTCACCCTGAAATGAACAGTCATCAGTTACTCATAACTGATACTGAAATAAACTGGAAAAATAGAAAATTTAAATAAAATAAAAACTAGCTAGTTGCCAAGGCATCATTTATAATATTATTTAGTTTAACTTTAAAGTACTAAAACAACTAAAACTGAAATAAAAAATTAAGAAACATTTAGACACATTTAAATAGGCAGTATATATATATATATTTATACATATATATATATAAAACAAAGCTAATTATACAGACAACAAAATTACTACAACTTTAAAATTAAAACTATATAGACAATCGTTTTACACAATGAACAGATTTAGTTTAGGCTTTTATTCACATATAAACATTTATATTAAACTAACCCTTTAAATATAAAGCAAGTCAGCAACGTTAAAAGGTTCGACCAAAGCTAATTTGACATTGTTTACTTTTGAAGCACTGACAGATGCTAGATTTGCTTTAACTACATGATTCTGAGACCAAAAATTATCTTTCCAAAACCCACAACCCCCCCCCAGACCACTGCCAGCCCCATTAAGCAAGTGTGCATGCCCAGCATCAAGCAAAAGCAAATGTTTTTGTAGCCAATCATTAATTTACACTGCAAATAAATGCGCCTTTTAATAAGAAGATAAAGAGTATTAAGCTTCATGTGAGGACATCCATTATAAGTAGTCTCTTATGTACAATAAAACTACTTTTTCTAGGCAACTACTTTCATATGCTTTTGTCATTAGTACTTTTCATTTAATTGAATAAATGAGTGTATCTTTAAATGTTTCATTCAGCCCAAAAGTTCTGAATATGAAAATCTGGTTTTAGCTGTCTACACTGCAGCAAGTTAAAGAGCCCATGGATTATGCAGCCGCTCTATTAGACGCTCATAGGATTTCCTCTAAATAACTCAAAAGCAGTAACAGTATAAATTGAATATGAAGTCATTAGTAGGAATCAAAAATATTCTAATGCAGGTAAAAGCCTACAATGTAACAGACATAGCAACAGATCTTTTTTTTACCTATTGTGATGTACATCCTGATGTAATGGATTATTGAAAAAATAAAAATGTAAGGCGGGGGCTTGGTTCTATCCATTGGTTGTTGACTGGAAGGAGGAAAATCTGAATGCAAGCTTGCAATCTACTGTGGAGGGCCAGGTTTAAATGGACTAAATGACTGGAGACGTCCAGCATACGCAACCAGAGAGAAGTCTCCCATTTTACAGAAAAAACAAAACAAAAACAACAACCACAAGATCATTAAGATGCATTTAGAAAATAGAGTGGATTTCCACTTCATGCCAACTGTTGAAGAGCAGATCAGTTCTGAACTTACCGTGAAATTATAGATTTATTATTCTTCGTGACAGACTTGCCAGCCTTCATGCCGTTACTTTCCCCAGCTGGACCTTTCTGAATGAGTTTGGGCCTGTAAATGTTGATTCAATATGCCATTAGTAACAGACTATTACCATACAACATTCCCCACACTTTATGGACTTAATCATTCATGTATAAATATATTTTTGTAGCTGGCCTGCAATTCTAACACTGACATTTATTAATTTAGTAGACGCTTTTACCCAAAGTGATTTACAAATGAGGAATCACAAAAATGGGTGCTTTTCTCATTGAAGATTAGCAAATGAAATATCACCAATTATTCATTTATTAAATTATCCAATAAATGAATACTTGTGTGATACTTGAACAGCTCCTGTTTTAATCAGCTCTGAATAGAAATAACAGAAATGACAGCCGTCCACTTCTCAGTGGCTTTGGCTCCAGAAGTTTTTTTTTTTCATTCATTTTTCTCATAGGGATATTAAAAATATGTTTTTGTTAAAGAATTGCAAGGCATGAACCAAACAAACCAGCTACAAAGTGAATCACAGCATTACACAGCATTACAAATCGGACAAAAAGACAAAGGTGCAACACTTATTGGCCTTGATGACGGAAATAACTACAATCCCATGAAGCATTGCAAATGACAATCAAATTCAAAATGGAGAAACTATTGATTTTAATGGTGCTTATTGTGCTTATTAATTAGTGTTTATAGCAAAATATGCATATGTATTCAAATATTTTAGTAGTTTGAAAGCACAGAGAGCGTACCAACTCAATTACATGATTTGCAGTGCTTCTTGGGAGTGGGTGGACACTAAAGTGTTCTTTAGACATTATTTGCTCATTTTAATTCTTTGATTGGTGGAGATTTATTTGTATAATCATGGGTAATGTTGGTTTTCCGCCAGAAATTCCACTGTTAAACAAGATTTTAAAAATTAAGTTGAAATAATGTGGACTGATGGCTTCACCAAAAGCATATACCATCTATTAACATCCTCATAGCTCAATTATCTGATTAGAACAAACTAAAAGTAAAAAGACCACTTGCAGAGCATGGCTGCATAACAACACTCACTTCATCTTCTTAGCAGTGGGTTTTTTACTGGGCGTGAGGCTTTTAGGTCTCTCTTTGTGTTTCTCCATCATGGCCCTCTCTATTTTTCCTTTTTTGAGTTCCTCTCTCTCTCCACCCATCCTCTCTGCCGGCTGCATCCCAGAGCCTGTCGTGTGCGGATGATCTTTATCCATGTGCTCTCTGTGAGGCTGAAGTTTGTCCAGCATTGCTCGGTCTGTGTGCTCTCCGTCTGTTCTGTTGTGCTGCTGCTGCTGCAGCAGGTCTGGGGTCAGTCCTGCTCTCTCAGGCCTCCTGTCTGTATGGAGCGGCTGCGGTTTGTCTAGACCACGTTCCTGTCTCCGATCCTTGTGAAAATGTCCACGGTCCAGCTGACCCCCGTCCAGACCTAATCTCTCGGGATGGTCGGAGTCAGGGTGGAGACTGCTGAGTCTATCCGAGTCGGAGTTGTCCATGTCAAAGTGTTCGTCGTCAGGCAGGTCTGTCCTTTCCCTTCTTTCTTTCTTGGCTGGGGGTGGGGCGGCGTACTGTTGAGCGACCTGCTGTGCCACGAGTTGAGAGTTTATCCTAGGTTTTCTGGAAAATAAAACGTTTCCAGAAATCAAGTGCATTGCCAACACTGATACCAATATATAGAGAACAGGACATCAGATGACCAAAACATGCCAATATGTATATATGCAGGTAAAGTGGGACAGTTTCTGCTAAAATATGATGACTTTTAAAAGCTTAAATTCCATTCTGACCATTTTAAAACCTTACATGCCCCACCGATTTTCACCCTAATATATGTACAGTAAATTTTGGACACACCTACTAATTCGTTATTAAAACTAGTTTCCCTATTAATATTAATAGTAAAATGAATATTATAAATAATTGAAACCATGAGACAACACAAATAGATGTATAAGAATTAGGTTAATTGAAGAAAATAAGTTTATTTTTTATTGGAAAGAAATAAATACTTTTATTCAGCAAAAATTTGTTATAATGATCAAAAGTGTCATTAAAGACATTTATAATGCTACAAAATATTTCTATTTTAAATAAATGCTGTTCTTTATAACTTTGTTCATCAAAAAAACTTGGAAAAAATGTATTAGTTTCCACAAAAATGTTTATCAGCACAAATGTTTTCAACCATAATAAATATTTTAGCAGCAAATCAGCATATTAGAATGATTTCTAAATGATCATGTGACACTGAAAAATCATGCTTACGATCACAGCAAATCAAATTATTCATTTTTCTTTTTAAAAATATTATTACCACCCCCCCAATAAAAAAAGTGTTACAGTTTTTTTATTGTAATAATGTTTCACAGTATTACAGTTTTTACTGCTTTTTTGATTGAATAAATGCAAACAATCAAATAAATATATTTGGTAAACACAAGAGACTGCTTTCAAAAATATTACCAATCTCAATTTTTACCTGTAGTGTATTATATGGGGTATTATTAACATATTTGAAAATGTATATTTTCCACTGTTAAAGGCAAGTGAGAACAACTACCATTAAAATTGTTAAAATACCATGCTTATTGACCAATGCAGATGCTTTTAAAATGGCAATTACTTGGCTGAAACATTGGTCTATCAATAATTCCAACACATGAAGTTCGTGTCTCGTATTCTCAATAATTGTTCATACTGGCATAGCAGAAAGCATTGAGAGATTCACTCTGAGCAACCAAGTTATGCGTTAAGGATATGAGTGAGGGGTGTATTCTGGGTTTGAAACACAACCTCTCCGAGTGAATTTCAGTTCAGGGAGAATCACAGTAAATACACACGGACCGGAGTTAATAACACCCTGCTGGCAGTTCATGTCTTTGATTGGCGGCTCTCTATGATGTTCTAATTACATTACTTGTTCCAGATTTAACTTCATACAGACAGCACATAATCACCATCCCCTAATCTTATTAAAACAACATTGTGTTAACTTTGCTTAATAAATACAAATTAACATTCTCTTTGCTGCAACATCATAAACACCAATTACTAACATAAACCCTTTCCTACATCCCCTAGACTGGAAACATTGCATTTTTTGCATCAATTAACTGTGATTATGGAGTATAACCACAGTTTTGAGTTATGCAAAAATCCTCTTTGACAAGTGAAAAACTACTTTGACTTTTTTTTTGCTTTATTATAAGTGTGTGGTCCACTTCACAGCATAAAAACATAGCTTAAAAGCGAGAGAGAGAGAAAGGGTTTCTGTGCGAGTTTGTTTGTGTGGTACCCTGCTGATTCCCTCAGCTGTTGCTACTCTGGTGTGTAACTGTGGCCAGACACAGACGACACAGACGACACTCACTCAAGTCAGCAGAAGCACATCTCAGAACGGCATAATAAACCCGGCCTCATCAAACAGCCTCTCTATGAGAGAGCAGGGACTGATCCGGTTGCCTCAACAAAGCCAGAAAATCAACATTCAAGCATGCAATTTATGCCGAGAGGAGATGCCTGCATACTTCACGGCATACACAATACATGAAAAGACTGTCACTTTGGCAGAGACATGAACACCTGCGATAAATCTAGCCACATTCATCCCACTAGAAGATTTGACTGAAAACAGGTAATGGAGAGAAACTTCAAAAGGACATAGGGTTTCTTTCATGATCTGTCAATTTTAAGAGCAAACCGTTTGAAAATATGAAAGACGAAATACTTTGCATACACATTGGGGTCCAAACGTCTGAGAAAATTATTCTCTGAAATTTAAAAATGTTCATAATTTAATGAAACATTTTTTCATTCGAATTATCAGCATAAAAATGAGTTTAATTTTAAAAAAATGGTAATCTCAAAAAGCATCTATTTCGGTGGAAACATCTGATATTTTCTACAGAGTTCATACACTCAATGCCACAAATTTGCTTATTTGATTAGTGACCTAGAAATAGTGTCAGAAACATCCCTGCTGCATCCCATAATCCACTATTGGGAAATCTTAAACAGCTAAAATAATTATACACTACCATCTGTGCTTCGCTTTTGCAAAACAAGTACGCACATACTGAATATCTACTACAAAAAAAAGCATTATTTTTCACCATTGGCCTATATATCTGATCTTTAATTTGACAGACAGACTCCTTTTTCTCATCCAATATCATTTCAGAGACCATGGCTGCATGGCATAGTGCTAATAATACCCTAAATTCTAGAACATAACATCATCAATAGGATAACATCAGTGCATTATGACTCATTTCCACCAAGTGACCACAGCAATGCATCAAGCTGCAAAAATAACGGCCATGTGTTTAATATTTTGCACAGTATTGAACAAACAGCACGGCATGCGCAACAGAACAACAACACTGCACTAGCAAATCTGAGCTGTTTAAAGCCTTCATCTTGCGGTTTCCCATTTCCTATAGGATCACATAATGGGGCCCTGCACACAGACCAGGATACTTCCACAGCAGCCGGATCCTGTCATTGAAATTCTACAGGAATCACATTAGGTCAGTATGGATAAAGACATAATCCCCAATCAACATGACAAAATATCAGTGTTGACATCTTCATTGCATGCACGTGCAATGTGTTAGTGATGGTTATGAATGCATAACTCCCTCTTTTAAGCTGCAGTGTCACTTTACCTTGTAGATGTACCTTTCCGCACATCACATATACTGCATTTGAATGCCTCTGCACTGTTTTTGAAGGTGCAGACGCTACAGTCCCAAAATCCGTTGTCTGCAGAGGGCTTGGCTTGTCTTTTTGGCCTGCAAGATTTAAAGGGAGAATTGGTTAGGGTGTTTAAATCGCATGCTGCACCCTAATTAGTGCAAGTGTCATCAAGTGCACTAATTCTACGTGCTGTATTCAGACGCCCGTCCTCCACAACACACTATCACACTCGCAATCTGGAGATTGTGCATGCCTAAAGGGCAAACGGGCTTTAGCTGTTGAAAAAGGGCGAAGATAAAAGAAGAGAGGAGGCGTTTCCTAAATTCTCTTTGTCTAAAGCTGGATACCGGGAGTCAGGCAAGGCTCCGTGTCCGCCATGGCTGCGCTTTTTTCTGTTAAATCCGACCAGGACAAATAAGTAGACTTCAACCGCATCACGCGGCTATTCGCCAGTGTACACAAACGCGCAAGACGCTTTATGAAAAGACAGAGCGAATGAGATGGTTCTATACCTGGATGGGCTTTTCTTGTCGCCCATAATGGGAGAAACACCGTCTTCCAGAGGAGGGGCTTCTGTAATGTACAGTGTGAGCTCCAGACAGAGCCACTGCTGCTGTTATCGCACACTTGCACTCGCTGACCGCCGCAGCGCGAGGCGTCGCGCCGTCACGTGACCTCGTCCTGAGCCAATCACGACTCGCGCACGTTTAAAAGTCTAAATGTTTTATACAGAAGTGTGCTCATTTGAAACTGTGAGTGATCATTGCAAAGGGCATAGCTTTACTGTAACTTATGAAGAAAAATAGCAACAATTAAAAAAAAATGATGGCATGCTTCATAGGATATAGGGCCAGTCGCATAAACAAAGCCACTGTGTTGAGACCGTGTCTTAATAAGAACTAGTTCGACCAACTAGTAGCTAGCCAAGAGGTAATCAGACTTACTTTTTTGGATTCAAATTAGACCATTCTCCCTTTTTTATAACTGACTTCTTATAGAAAAAAAATTAGATGACTAACCTTTTAAGAGGTTTATGCAACCGGCCCAATTAAGTGGAGTCCAAATAAGTCTGAGACTACACTACACAAATTGAAAACCAGATATCAAACCAGTACATTTGTGACATTGATCGTGTGACTCCTTTGCACAAAAGGTCAGATGTGCTTGCTTCCACTGAAACACTGGAAAAACTGACAGCAAAATCCCCATCAGGCACACGCACTCATGTTTGGGGACATTACAA
>JADLZN010010322.1:185000-338800 GCA_018155175.1 Sinocyclocheilus anophthalmus
TTTAGTCGTATTTTTCATTACATGGTATTGATAAGTGCTATTTAAGGCAACCTCATAAGCAAAACATAAAACATCAAAATCAACCAGAACTGTTTTATTATGCGTTTTCTGGACTGAAAAACCACTGCCTCTGCCTAAACAACTAAATATTAATATGCATAAATGTTACTTGTAATTTTACCTTCAAGGTCTTTAAAAAAATAGACATAAGCACAAGGGTTATAGATCAATATATAAATAAACACACTTAGAAGAAATGATCCCTTGCTCGTCTATTTATGCAGAATGAAGAGTTTTCATCAACGCGAGGACACGGCGCATGCGCAGCAGCAGCAGCAGCCAGGCGGCCAGTGACGTCACCGGCGCCATATTAAAGATCTGCTGCTGTTTTCTCCGTGTCGCTGTTGTCATCTTTCTGTTTCCAGCTGGACTCAGAGAGACCAGAGAGTAGCAAACATACCTCCACAATGGAAATCGACACACTTCTGGGAGCATTTAGAGGTACCGCAGGCACCACCTGACCAATAACGGTTAACAGAAAAGGTTCGGTAAATTCGTTAGCTTGTAAGCTAAGCTAAGCTAGGAACTCAAACTAGCAGGCGATGCTAGGCGCTGATCCTGCGGGAGAAACCGTTAAATATCACGAGTAATCGATATCGGTTGGTTCTCCGCAGTACACAGAAAAAGTGTTTGAGTTGATTGTGTTGATGTTCCCGGTCGAAAGTTGATAAAGTGCTCTGCAACCCAGGAACAGGTAGAAAGCCGGTTAGCTCTGAGCTACACTGCTGTTACTATGCGAGCACTGAATACACTGGTTTTGTCGCTTATTTACTTTCAGAAACTTCTTACTTGCATCAACTTCGCTGCTTAGTCAGCGAAAAAGTTTCTCGGGCGCTTATTTGTGCGACTTAAACAAATGGATTATGGTATTAAAGGGGAGCCAAAGTTACTGAGTGATGCCTTGAAACTGTCATATATCATTGATGCTGATTTGGTTTATAAAGTCAAGGTATGAGATTGTATACAAAGCTTTTTCAATATCAATAATTCAGTTTTCCTCCATTGACCGTATTTTAAATTCTTCAATTCAATGTCTGCAACAAAAATGTCGATTTCAAAGTGCTGCATTGGCATTCTTCATACAAAAATTGCTTAAGCGTGAATGCACATTAAAAGCAATAACAATAAAATAAGGTGCAATTAGTCTTATTAAACAGAATGTGCGATATAATAAAAGGATAGTTCCACAAGAAGCATTATTATTTTCTTTGTTGTTCATTGTAGATTTCGAGAAGAAAGGAGAAAAGGAAACCTGCCCAATTTTGGATCAGTTTCTATTGCATGTTGCAAAAACAGGAGAGACCATGTAAGTTCAGCACTCTCAGACACATTCTACAACAGATGCTGTTGTTGAGGGAATATTGCTTTTATAGGCAAGTACTTTCAAGGACACTAGTCTGGTTTAATCCTCGGAATAAAAAAGGTAATTGTGACTTTTCATCACATAATTGACTGTATTTCTCATAATTCTGAGTGCATTTCTCAAAATTGTTTTTATTTTTTGAGTATATCTTGTGATTTTGACCTTTTAACATCTTACAATTCTGATTTTATTTTTCTCTGAGTTGCAAATTTATATTGAAAGGACATGCATGGATCATAAAATGTATTCTGTGAACAAAATGTTCATTTCATGAATTTAATATGTGAATTTGACACTTTGTGCATAAATATGGAAATTAAATAAAATTTATACAAACATTTAGTGATCCAGACAGACCCTTTTATCCACAAAACAATCGCACTGATTGTGAATTCAGAGAAAATACATCACAACACTAAGTCAGAATTGTGTGATTTAAAAAGTCATGAGTACCTTTTTTTTCGCCCCCGAGGCAGAAATGGTCTTCTGTAGGGCTTCTTGAAACCACTAAACAAATTAGATTTGTTTACCCTGAGTGGATGGTTGCAGGGCGAGTATGTTTTATTAAAAAGGTGTATACTGAGTTTGATTCTCTAATGTCATTGTTTTAGGCCTAGTTTCACAGACAGGACTTAGATTAAGCCAGGATTAAGCTGTAATTTGGACATTTAAATAGTGTTTTAAAGGGGTCATATGATGTTGCTAAAAAAGAAAATCATTTTGTGTATTTGGTGTAATGAAATGCGTTTATGCGGTTTAAGGTTAAAAAAACACATTATTTTCCACATACTGTACATTATTGTTTCTCCTCTATGCCCCGCCTTTCTGAAACGTGTCGATTTTTACAAAGCTCATCGTTCTGAAAAGCGAGGTGTGCTCTGATTGGCTAGCTATCCAGTGCGTTGTGATTGGGCAAATACCTCAAGATTGTGACGGAAATGTTACGCCCCTTACCATATTGTGATGCTGTGTCCCGGCGTGACAAGACAAAACCAATAAAACCCATTACAAACGAGGCATTTGTTGCATCCAGTGGGGACATAATTACGGATTATAAGACTTATACTGTCTTTTTACACGTTGCGTTGCGTATTGCGCCGCATAAACATAAAACCATGTCTGCATTTGTGATCGGAGAAACTCAAAACTCGCCTTTGAATCGTCAGTGGCAAATCCTTTAAATATGAAAACGTACTTACAGGCTGTGAGTCAGAAGCGCCAGACTGTCCTTGCAAAGTTGGAATTGCCCCACTTTATAGAAAACAATCTTTTGTGGGGCATTGTAGTCTACTCTCCCAGGTTCAGGAAACAGTCCGTAAAATGTGCTGCACACATCTGATTATTTGTGTTGAAGTGTTCTGGAACAGTGTTGTAATACAACTTAACACGTTGCGTTCTAGTCGTGTCCTCTTTTGGAAGACCAAACAAAGTAGTTTCGCTTTCACAACGAAACACACAGTGTCTTCACGACATGGCGGCAGCAACAACAATACTACAGCGAGAATAAAAGTTACGCCTTCTTTCTTTGCGTAAACATTTGGGCGGCATTATGCTAATATTTCCACCTAGTGACATAGACATGTGGGGGCGTGTAAGAACGAACCGTCTTAGGTAGGTGTGGTTGACTCTTAACATTTATAAAGAAAATCTCTTTGGATTTAAGACTTTAGTCTATGCAACTTTAGGGATCTTATCTATGCACGAACGGCTTGTAACACTCCAAAGAGAAAGGAAAACTTGAAATTGCATCATATGACCCCTTTAAGGTCACCATGAAATCAATCTGCAATTCTTATTTTTTATGGAATATTTGCAGTGTTATTATAAATGGTTTAATCCGTGCACATCAATATTTTTTTGTCACTGTCACTCGCATGAGATCGCAGCAATTAGCAAACGATGGACATAATCCTGTTGAACAAATTCACAAAATCCTGCCCTATATTTTCTCTCATTCAAGAAGCTGTTACACCCTTGGATATACGTCACAATAGAGAAGAAAAGATGATCACAATTTCCTTTTCATGCTGACATTAAAAGCAATTTTTGCCTATTCAGAGTGTGCTGTTTGTGTAAACAATTACAAAAAACTGTAAATGTGAAGTTTCTCATTTCCATGATTCTATTTCATCATAATTATCTTCATTTTAATTCATTCTTTTCTAAATCATCAGGATTCAGTGGTCTCAGTTTAAAGGTTACTTCCTCTTTAAACTGGAGAAAGTGATGGATGATTTTAAAACCTCATGTCCAGAGCAACGGGGACCTGCCAATCCAAACGTTGAGTACATTCCCTTTGAGGAGATGAAGCAGAGGATTCTCAAAATTGTCAATGGATACAACGGGTAAGGTTCAACAAACATATTCCACAGTCCCTTTGTGAAAATATTTAAATTAAAATAAAACACTTTTTTTCAGGATTCCTTTCACCATTCAGCGTCTTTGTGAGCTTCTTACTGAGCCAAGAAGAAACTACACAGGAACAGACAAGTTCCTCAGGGGTATGGAGAAGGTATGTTGCGTTCAAGGAAATAAGCAATTCTTTGCGAATGGATTTTATTTGTGCCTTGTTTTCTGAAGGTCTTAAAGCAGCTACTGTCTCTGCTCAGTTAAAATGAAATATTTTTATTTTTTTAGAATGTGATGGTGGTCAGTTGTGTGTATCCTACCTCAGAGTGAGTTAATCTCTTTTTCTGCTCTGTTTTACCGTTTTGTGATTGGGCAGATTTCAATACCGTTTTTTAGTGATGCATGGAATGCGTTCAAAAACCGTTCTGATGTTCTTAATACTTTAATTCATCTTTTACTTTTAAAGGAAAAAAGGGTCAGGTTGTGTGAACAGAATGAATGGTGTCATGTTCCCTGGCAACACTTCAGCGTTTCCAGATAGGTGAGTTTATCACTTTAACCAGCATTGTAGAAACTTTAATAATGGGTCACTCATGGGTCACTAAATGGATTCAGTAATTGAACCGATTCAGTTTGAAATGTTCATGCTCACTGTAAAGAGAGACTAGTTGGACCTAATTTTACTGTCCGTTGGCTTGATGTGTCTTTGATTGTCTGTGATAGAAATGTGAATGGTCCAGGAACACCCAGGCCACTGAACAGACCAAAACTATCCCTGTCCAGCAGTGTAGCTACCAACGGTCTTCCTGACAGCACAGAAAGCAAAGATCAAGCATCAGAGCAATCAGACAGAACAGTCAAGTAAGTCTGAAAGGCCAGGATGTGACACTCTTGTTCAAACCATGTAGCCCTACTGTTGACGAATGCAGTTTTTCTTTTTTGTTTGTATTCACTACTCAAGCATTTTTGGAAGAACTCATTGGTCTTCACTGCTGTTATTTTACATATCTAAATTCTTAAAATGTTCAGTGTCATGCAATAAATTCAGTTTACAAGTGATTTACATTAATTTCGTTTTGTTCCCAGGACATTTCATAATTTTTCATTTCATTTAAAGCTCCTCATTGACACTGTTGTCTCCTTGGTAAAGAAGTACTTTAGCTTTTGGGGGAGAAGAAAAAAAAATCGTGACCCTTTTTCTGAAGTGACACCACAATTTATTGATAATTTTCACATAATGAATATTAAAATGGTTTATTTCACTCTTTGTTTAGATTATTATTGTTTAAAGATGTCATATGATGTTGCTAAAAAGAACATTATTTGGTGTAATGCAATGTGTTTGTGGTTTAAGGTTAAAAAAACACATTATTTTTTCACATAATTTACATTATGTTTCTCCTCTATGCCCGCTTTCTGAAACACGTTGATAGTTACAAAGATCATGTTTTGAAAAGCGAGGTGTGCTCTGATTGGCTGAATACCTCAAGCGTGTGACGGAAATGGTACGCCCCTCACCATACTGTGTTTCCATCATACAGTCTATGGTTTCCATGTGTCCGGCGCGACGAGACCAAACCAATAAAAGCCATTACAAAGGAGGCATTTGTTGAATCCAGTTAGTGGGGGACATAATTACTGATGTTTTACGCTTGCGTTGCATATTATATCATATACATATATATATCTATCTCAGTCTGGCGAGTAAACTAAAAAAAAATACTAGCCAATGGCGATTCAATTGCCAAAGTGTCCATAGAGGGTGGACTAGGTTCAAAAATAATACAAGGAAAGTGCTTTTAAAAGTTCTCAAAAGTCAAGGTAATTCAAATTCAAAATGATGAAGAGAATACACAGTATCGAATAGTAGTTAAATAAACTATTTAGATATATAGTAGTTTCTGTACAGGTTTTTATTCGATTACGCTGCTTTTCCGTAGTTTTTTCTATGTAAACATGGACGTGTTTGTCTGTTGTGCTCACGTCTCTTGTAGCGTCTCATGCATGAAATGGCATTCTAAAAACGCAGCACTCAAGTTAAAAGAAGTTCAACTCCTATCTTCCGGCATTTTTTAAAATCTATTCCACTGCCCGTGTCACATCTTTGTCAACACAAAAGCGCATTCTGTGTGAGAATTCCAGTTAATCACATGCGCCGGCGTCATCAGGGCCGGATCCCCTTACTGTTTTTCATTTTTTCCATGGCTAGTTTCACCTCTGCGATTTGTGATTTGGGGTACAGGGCCGAGGGTATGCGGTGGGCTTGGTATCGGCGGATGCTGAAATTCCTCATTACAGATGCTAGAAAAATACTCCGACCACCGTTGTAAAATGGATGAAGTCTCACAGGATTTGGTTCTCAGGTCTTTTGACTTGCATGACATTTTGACTTGCATGACATGGCCAGTGTCTTGGGTGGAGCCATGGCAGGACTTGGCGAGGCAGTAAATATTATTTGCCGCCTCTGGCGTGTCCAGCTGATTATACAATTCCTGGTAATGGTGGCTCTTTGTGCCGCCCACTGCCGGCTTCGCTGCTGATTTCAGCTGATTTCGATATCAGTCCAAATCGGCACTAAGCCGATTGTTCCTCCAGGTCTTGAAAGCCAGCTTTTTCTCTCGATTTGCCCATTGCACTTCTTCATTCCACCACTATGTTTGCTTGTCAATGAACTTTCAACCTGGTTTGGTCTTTCCCACGATCGTTTCTGCCGCATGGTGAATATTTTAATAATACATAGATGACTTTAAAACTTACATGGTATAAAGGCCTACAGAACTCAAATTATGATTTCATGGTCTGTAAAAGTGTGTATTTGGAGTCTAAGAAGTGTTTTGTCTTTTTTTTTTTTTTAGTGAGTCTTCAGCATCAGAAGCAGAAGGTTCACATAGTGGTCCAGTGAAGAGTAAACATCGTGAAGAAGATGATGCTACAAACACTGAGATGCACGAAGCAAAGAGACTAAAGTTTGAAGAAGAGGATGACAATGAGGATGGAAGGGAGAAAGAGCTGGATGAAAAGCAGTCACCCTGCACATCGGCAGCAGAGAGTTCATCAGATGTACTGCAGTCCTCATCAGACGTCACTGCGGAGGCGAAGGACAATAAACCTGACGAATTCGTCACTGAAGACCAAGGTACGTTCTTTTTCCAGTGCACTGACTACCAGCAGAACTATGTTAATAGCATATTGGCATACACATAAAGAGATTTTGCTTCTAACATCCTGTGTGAATGGAGAATGTGAATATCAGATCAATTTTAATTGAAGCATCTGGACCTTGGCCATTCATTGAAGGTTATTTTGCCTATCATCAGAGTGGCTTCATCTGTTGTCTGGGACTGTCAACTACTTGTTTTAGGCTGTTTTCACATTTGGTTTGCTTGTTTGGGCCAAACCTGAGTTTCATTCCCCCCCCCCAAAGGTCTTTTTAATATTGTATTATGTGGCTCAGATCCACAATGCATTTGTAGTATCAACATGAGTACTATACGAGCGCTAGCGGCAGCTGTTTACCACTGTAGCTAGGTAACCGTTCAGGGGAACATGCCAAAAATGGAAAGTGCTGTTTGGTTCACTTTTTTTTTTTCCCCCACTCGTGTTTTTGTTCCTTTGCTGGCTAAACTAAATCCTAACATGCACGGCGATGGCAACATCTGCAGACATGAGCAGCAATGAAAAATGCATTATACTTTAATAGGCTTCCACATAATAAACCAGATTACTTTCATGTCATTTGCTAACCATCCTGGAGTTCACATAAACCCTATCCCACAATCCTATTTTGAAGGTTTGGCGCGTAAAAAGCCTCATTCAGGAAATGTACTTGTTCCCCCTCTGCCAGTTAGGTCTGGTGTTTAAACTGGAGATTTAGTATGTCTTTATAAAGCGTGTATCTGGGTAATCGCAGGGTTTTAGAGCTTTTTTTTATGTCTAGTCTTTGTTAAAAGCAGGGAATTTTCCACTATCTGATAGCTGATGAAGCCAACTGGATGAGCAGTGAATGTCAAATAAAGAGTAATTAACAATAAACAAATAAAGAGATGCTCTGTAATAAATGCTAATGGTCAGAAGTTTGGACACCTACCCATTTTGGGTTATTCATATTTTAAACATTTTAGAATCATAGTTAGGTGATTTAAAAAAAAAAAACACTTTATTTCAGTTATAATTTAACCTTTTTTTTTATTTTGTAGAATTTTGATTTCATAA
The DNA here is from genome assembly GCA_018155175.1 of Sinocyclocheilus anophthalmus. Lineage (NCBI taxonomy): Eukaryota > Metazoa > Chordata > Actinopteri > Cypriniformes > Cyprinidae > Sinocyclocheilus > Sinocyclocheilus anophthalmus. The sequence continues at coordinate 192,985 of JADLZN010010322.1, forward strand.
AGACATTTGATCATTCAAAAACTCATTTAGTCAGTGTGTCCAAACTTTTAACTTGGTGTATTTATTTTAATTTTTTATATATATATATTGTACATTCCTGGAATGTGGGTGAATGAAAATCATCAAAGACCATAGTATTTGGGTTCAGTCAGTGTAAAATAAGCCAATAATGTAAATTTTTCTTGTTTTATTTCAACCAGCTTGGTCATGTGTGTAACTGCTGTGCTAATATCTTTGCATATCAGCAGCTGTTGAGCATCTCTTTGCATACATTTACATTTTCTGCTCCTCTCTCTGCAGAACCCTCTAGTACACAGTCAGAGGTCGTAGAAAACAGGGTTGAGAAATCTGCTTCGGACGATTCACCCGACCCTTCCCACAATCAGGCGACTAGCAGCGAATCAGATCTACCAGAGCAGCGGTCGGAGAGGGAAGAGAGTGCCGAGGCTCAGGAAACGGACGAGAGAAATGACCCAGTCAGCAGTAGCAGCAATAACAGCAGTGACGAGGAAGTGTCCAGTGCAGAGACTCCATCTGCAAGTCCCAGCAGTTCCACAGAGCTGACAGCAGAGGGCAGTACCACTGCAGAAATCAGTTCGGACAGCTCAGAGACTGCGGATGACACCATGGAGCAAGACTGAAGTTTGGCCGCACATTATTGATTTTTACACTCTACTGTACAAACCCCCAAAAATCACTTATCCTGCAAGTTTAGCAGATCATTTATAGACCAGGAGAGGAGGGCATTCTGGGGACGTCTCCAAAGACCTCTCATGACACATCTACTCCTTATGAACCTTCTTAAGGCATCTTCTCTTAATATGGGCTGTTCTCCTAAGAACAACAAAAAAAACTGGAAGCTCATCTTTCTGGTGGTTGAGCGGAGCATTTGCCATTGAATAACTCGAAATCCTTGTGTCCTTGGTGGTTTTCTGTAATCCTGTTCTAATCATGGGCGTTCATAAACTCCACATCAATGCGTTTTAAAGCTGTCGGGCAAAACACCTTTCATTTCTCATCAATCTCTCTCCTGCTCTACTAAGAGTGAACAGGTGGCAAATCTTTGGTTTGTGTGAATATGTGCATATGTTTTTAGGGGTGCGGGGTGTGTGTGCACTTCCTTTAGTTTAGTCAACGGATGATCTCAGGATTCCCGTCGACCGGCAGACCAGTGTCTAAACATTCCAGGAGAACACCCCTTTTCCCTCATATTGCCTTCTGCATTCATCTGCTGGCTTGTAGCACAAAGTGCTCAATAGCGTTAGACCGATTTCCTTTCTTTGCTATTTCTTTTATTTTTAGGTCCTTTTGATTTTAACTGCCTTCCCAACATAGCACTGACATGTATTAATCCACTGATGCTGGTAAATAGATTCTAAAATGGACTAATGTGATTTTCCATGCACTAGATACTCGAGTGCTGTTGGTTGCAATGTGTAACTTAATATAGTGAGCCTGTCTTTTCAGCCGATGTAATATGCTTAACCACTATTTGAGCCATCCTTTTTTGTTATAAGATTTTCATTTTGTTTCATCAAACAATGGCAAACAGTTGTATAAAGGTTAAAATGAGCAACACTGTCAACACCAACATCTCTTAAACTGTACTTTTTCATGCTTCCTACAGGCATGTATACAGGCTGTTCTACCCATACCTATTTCCACAGCTCCTTTTTGATATGTAGAATTTTTAAATTAGATTTTGTAGATTATAAGTGTTCACTGCTTTTGTGAAAAGTGAAATTGTATGATCTCAATGTGAACTGAATGCTTGGGCTTTCAACAGTATTCCTGAAGAGCAATAAATGTTCACAATAAAAGCAGTGATATGCTTAATCTGTGACAACCGGAGACATTTCTAACCTTTTATCGGAATAAAAGTCTGGAATATCAGGTCATACACAATTCATTTTCAGCACAATGTTTAAGTGAAACCTGAAAACTGTTAGTGATTACATTTAATAAGTGGGTGATATGCAAGTAATGGGCAGTAACTGCAAATAAGAGCTGGAATTTCACAAAATTAATTTCCATCTGCTCTTACATTAAAATATTTCAGTACAAACTGCAATGTTAGTGCACCCTCAAGTTCTATAACGTATTAAGATGTGAAATATGTAGTTTGTTTGAATTCATCATCAATGGTATGTACTCCAACTGTTGTGTCTCACAAATCTGTAAATTTTCATACTTAAGTCCATAAATGACCCACCTCCTTAAATGAGGCTAGATTTTCCACACCAACCCTCACACAGTTTTACACAGTAAACTAGTAAAGTGCCCTAAACCAAGCAATCCCTTATACTGTAGTCACAGAAAGAAAGGAATTATATCGTCTTTTATCGTCTGTGGACATTGTGCCATGTGTCAGCAGCTCCTGAATGGTCATCCAGTTGTCAAATATCTTCTTGTTCCTCCTCTTCATCATCTTTTTACGGCTAAGCTGGATAATATCAGGCTCCTTGTTGTCCATTGCTCCTGCTTGTTCTTTGTTCTCTATGCAGCACTGCTTCATGAGTTCCCGCCTCTGACGCTGTTCTTTGGCTCGTGCCGCATGCTGTTTGCGCTCCTCCTTGTTCCAGTATCGTCCCAGTTTTAGTTCGCTTGCTGCATCGTCATCTGTAGTTGCGCTGCAGCGTTCTTCTTGAATGCACAAAGCTCGCTTCTTCAGAAGCTGGTCCCTGATAGGCCTTTTGGTGATGTGTCTTGTTCCATCGCTACGGATCTTTACCTTCCACCCCATCTTTGGCCTGGACTCAGTGGGGGTGGTTTCTGCATTCTTGCACAGGCTGGCTAAGCTGACTTGACTCTGGGCATACTCTACAGCTGACTTCTGCTGGATAAGTTGCATGTAGCTTTGATAATGTTGTGCATGAGCTGGGATGCAGGCGTTCTTGTATGTGGAATGACGTAAGGAAGTTAAAAGACGCTTCCTTGGGTTCTTTTTCTTACTCTGCTTTCTTTTCCCCTGATTTATGACCTCTGGATCTCCAGGTAAACTCTTAGTGGGGCTGATCTCTTGAATGGGAGAGAGGTGATGTTTGGAGTATCCTGCTGTTGAGTTGCGTCTATGCATGGGAGAGCCTTTACCCTTGTCTCCAGCAACCATCCTTTGGGAGTCAGGATGTAAGCTCCAGCAGCTCTCTCCAGTGTTGTAAGCACTAGTAGAGCCTTTATTGTCCACGTGGTTATTGATGAGGTCCTGATGGACTTGCTCAAAGTGCTCGGTACTAGGATTTTTGGCTTGCAGATCACCAACTTCAGCCTGAAGCCTGTGTGCTTGTATGATACTCAGGCACTCAAGCTCAATGTTCAGTAACTCCTCATTAAGCATCTGAATCTCTTGATCATCAGAGTCTACACTAACCCGCTTTCCAAATAGTGTGGCATCATGCTTCAGAAATCCCTGAAGACCGTTACCATTCACCAGAGATTTCAGTTCAAGCAGTTTCCGGAAACGTTCACATGCCGTGCCAGGTATACCAAGGAAGTTTCCACTGTCAACTAAAAGGAAGGAGTCATTGCTTAAGTGCATGTCCCCACTTTCAACAGTGTCCGGATTATTGTTGTACTTCTTGTGGTTTTCTGGGAGAGTGTCATAGAGGGAATTCTGGTCATCCCCCAAGATGTCCTGCTCTGAGCTTTCATCATTCCGAGTGCTTTCATCTGTGCGGCCTACACCGCTGTCTTTCTCATGCTGGTTGGATAGTAAAGTAGCCGTATCTGTAGTTCCTCCATCTTCTTCATTTGTGCTCTGTTAAATTGAGTGGGTAGAACTTTTAATAGCTTGCAAATCACTTTTATAGTGAGGATAGCACCTTTTAATTGGATGAAGTGAGCAATTCACTGTTGACTTGACCCTTATTAACTTGCCTGCTGCAGCATACTTGCAGTGAACTCCTTGACCTTGTGATGTTGCTGCTCCAGTGTGCCCATGTGCAAGTCATCTAAGTTGTATCTATCCTCCACCAACCAGCCAACATCCTGCAACCCATACCAAAATGCAATGTCATTCTTTAACTTAAATCACAAGTGTCCAAACCTGCTACAGAAGGGCCACCTTCATGTACAATTTTGGTCCTGTTAGTTGAGGTGTGTTTAAATTGGGTTTGAGCTAAACTGCAGAAAGGTGGTCCTACAGGAGCTGGATTGGAAAACCTTGACATTAATCAAATGTAATTTACCAAAATCTTTATCTGCAAGTGCACAGAACAGTTAGCAGACCTGACTTTCTGGTCGAGCCACTAGAAGGGTCACATTCTTACTCTCCACCTTGGTCAGAAGTGTCACTGCCTCCTCATGGCTCTGGATGTCCATTCCATTGATCTTCAGCATGTGAAGAATAAATACAATAAGCTTTCTTTTATATTTTAGCCAAAATAGATTAAAAAAAAAAACCAATGGAATAAATTCTACCTGGATAATTTGGTCTCCTTCCTGAACTCTGCCATCTTTTGCAGCAATTCCTTCTGGATCAATCTAAGCAGGGTAAGAACCGTGTATTTAGCCTTAACATTTGAGGTGCGAGTACACCGGAATACCTAAAGCTGCACTAAGCAAGTCTGATGCATGCACACACACTAAATCAAAGTTGTAATTGTTGGAAAAACTGCCTGAACAATTACTGTCTTGAGAAATTCCCACTGTAGAACCCTACCTCGTTAATATAAATGGCAGACTTCTCGTCATCCGTCTTGTAACATAACTTCAGGCCAAGCTTATCCTGAGTGGTTTTCCTCTGCAGATCCACCTCCTATAAAACATAGGTAATTGATTTTGATGACAAAGATTAAGCATTTTAGTCATTGTTAACATAAGACATAAGCCAAAGCCAGTCTGAGAATTTGTAGTGCTTGCTGCACTTTAGATGATTCATTTGCATGATACATCCATGTGCAATTAAAGTGGTCTTGGGAAAATATTAGCAGGTATATGAAATCAAAATTAAAATGACCTCAGAAGACATGCAGATTAAACATGATTTGAACGTGCATTGTTCACTAAGAGTGAGTGAATACAGTCTATGCAAACACAATACCTCATATTTCAGTCCTCCACTCTCAATGTCTTTCTGTACTCCGTCATGGAAGTCTGAGGGGTAAGGTGAGTCACGTCTTTCCATTTGATACCTTCAATACAATGAAAAAATAGCATTAACTGAAGCCCCATTCACAGAAAATCTCATTTTAAAATGAAAATTAAAAATGAAAAGTTTTTATGATACAGTTGGTGAAAGAAATGCTTAACAAACACTGATTAGCGCTTACTGTGAGGGTGAACAGAAACGGTCCAGCAAAGCCATACATGGTGTTGAAGGTGATTGTAAGTTGGCCAAAGTCTCTATTTGTTGCAAGGTTTTCAGCGTAATGTTGGTCTGAGTACTGTTGTCCATTCGTTGGGTTGGTTTAAGAGTCTTGCAAGTCTTTTGTGCCGTCCTGCGCAATACCCGAACCTCAATAGGGTCTTTAGCAGTTTGGAAAGCCTCTACTGCTTGATCATGGGTGGCGACAGAAAGGGTTCTTCCAATTCCCTACAAAAAAAAAAAAAAGTTTGAATGATTAAAAAAAAAAAGGAGACACGTGGGACAAGGTTTTCAGAGTAATAATACATAGTACTGGATGCTCTTTTACAACCTTGGCAAAGAGTCCACATGAACTTTTACTAACAGTATATTGAAACCTTGTTCGTGATATTGTAAGTTAACTTCTTTTGTGGGTCAGTTTGTGTGCTATCACATTTAATTATTTTAATGTTAACAGGTTTACATTTGTTAACATGTAAATAGTTGTATTAACATAAAAAGATTAAACTGAGCCATAAGATATTTAACAAACAGAAAAGGAATATCAAGTCCCTGAACAACTGGGGGTTAGCTGCTTTACGGAGACAGAGTTGCCAGTTCTTGCTGTAAGATGTCTTCCACCAAGGCACTTGCAAGTTCTCAAACATGTCTGGGGGGACACGGGGTTACATGTGGTTTGCCACTGCAAGGACGAGCAGCTGTCCTTCCTGTTGCGCTGTCTTAGGCCTCTTACATTAGGGACACTGCAGTGTATTTCTCTGGGCACATCTGCAGTCCTCAAGCCTCCCTGCTGCAGGACTATGGCATGTTCACACAGGTGATCAGGGACTCTGGTCATCTTTCGTCTGCTTTAATTTCATAAGTTATATTAACTATGATCTTGATTGCCTGCCGCCTGTAAACCATTAGTGTCTTATTGACTTTTCCACAGGTGCATGTGCAATAATTGTTTATGGTTCATTGAACAAGCATTAAAATATTGTTTAAACCTTTTCCAATAAATATTTGTAAAGCATATTTGGATCGTACAAAATAATCTTTAAAATATACTATCCTGAATAAGGATTTTTGATGAGTTTTATATACGTGTATAATTAATTTAATCCAAAGCATGCCTGCATGCATTTTCTCTGGGATTCGAACCCATGACCGTGACATTGCTTGTATCATGCTCTACCAGTTTGCATTCTACATGAGCTCTGCTTTTGCAAGGTTCACGTCACATTATACAGTAGTCTTCAACAGCCTGCAGATCTGCATGTACATAATGTAAGGAACAAAACCCTTATACTTCTATGAAATGCAGACTGAGCAGAGATTTTCAAGAATGCACTTAAAATGCCACTTTAATTGTATGCATTGTCATCCCAACTCTATAATATATACCAAACTTGAGTGCAATGTGTGGCTCGCTGTACATTAACCCTAAAACCAGATGTGAGGTCAAAATCCAAAAACCTGCTGATTTCTGAGGAGGGGATTCAGCATTCCAGATAATGTACAGCAGGTGGGACAGCTGAGGATTGTTTTATGCATTTTAACAAACTTAAAAAAAAAAAAAAAAAAAAAAAAAAAAAGTATAATAAAAATCCTCTGGTATAAATCTGAATATAAACAAACAGGTGTATGGTACAGAAAGACAAAGCAGGTCTAATGCCATCCATTTGACTCGGTTAATAGGCTTGTATTTCTAGCTGACTGGAATGAGAAAAACATATGGACACATAAGAACAGAACCTGCAAGATACAAGTTAATGATTTGGTGACCAAGAATGAAAGACTCCAGGCAAATGTTGTCATATGAAAGATTGACTTTTTGACCTAAAAACAGTTAATTTGGCTAAACATTGCAAAGCCAGTCCTGAATGTGAAGGACTAATTTACCGAGATATTTATGACTGGAAGTTCGGTTTTAACATTATCACACAGTTAGTGAGATTTCATTTATCGATTGAAGTCCAACAGGGTGTGTAAAAGCTTTTGAATTACAGAAGGAAATGGCTATGTGCCAGTAAGCTAATGGGAGAGAACTTCATTTATCAAAGCGAAGTAAGACTCAAATCTCAAAGCTAATGTCCTCAGGGACCTCGACTCAATCTGCTGTCTGTTCTGGAATCTTGCAGTGGCAATAACACACATGGGAGCTTTGTCGGTGTGCCCATTCATGTGTGAACTGACAAACTACTTTAAATTCACTCACACTGTTTCTCGAATGCCGTTTGGCACACAGGGCAAAATATTCACTGCATATACTTGTTTAATTCAATGAGACATCCTTTGCCTGACTACAGACACTTTTAATGTTGCATTAAAGCAAGACAAATTCTGTATGTAGTGATTCAGCTAGTTTGATAACCAATAACCTGTTGATCTTTTTCCGATTGATGAATTAATCAAATAAACAAACTTTATTTCCATCTTTTCATTGAAAAGCATGACATTCTGTATTTTGCCCACTTCTCTCCTTCATACAATGTATAAAACGTAGGCCAAAAAATTGTTTTAAAAAGTAAATGAAATACACTATCTGGAAAAAATTACATTTTTACTTCGAAACTGCTAGCAAATTGAAGCCTGACAAATAATTACAAAGAAGCCACAAGTAACGCACTGAATTAAACATCAAATTTTGAAGTAGAAAGACTGAAATAATATTTTCTTGTCAAATGTTCTCAAATAATCTTTTTGTTTTACGTACAACTTTGAAAAATGTGTTGTTTTTACACAGGCAACACAGTACTAAAGTTGCTTACCATACAAAAAAAACTAAATCAAACACTGAAATGTAAATGTATAAATATTAATTATTTCCCTAATTTAGCTACTTTTTGTTAAGTGATGCATTAAAATATAATAGAGTTTAATTGGATGCAAGTTAATAAGCCAGTTCTAAATGCACAACTATGGCTTGTATTTTAATATTTGCATTTAACATCAATTTTCCTTTTTAGCCTCTTTTAAAGAGTTCAGTTCACACTTTCAGCCATACAGGAGTTCAGCTGGAGGTTAAATTACAGTGGGAGCTAATTACACATAAACAAACACACATTCATTAAGTATTGTGATGACACGCCAAACATTTCTCGCTCTTCTTCAGTAGAGTGTGACCCTCTCATGACCCTGTCAAATGTACACAGTCTCCAAAACACATTCCTTCCTTCGGCAAAATAACATTTAGCAACCTTTTTTAGCATGCAAACAACCTCCAGAGACAAACCGTGTAACCTCAAAGGCATTCGAAATGTGTTCATTCAATTGTCTTAATCAAATTATGATTAATTCAATAAAAATGAATGACATTTCTTAATCAATTAGAATTTAATCAGACTATGAAGCCTTTACTCCCAGTGTACGTTAATGAGGAATAAACAAACCAAAATGACACCGACAAGTCAACCAAAACACAACCAAAACTTGACAAACTATGCATTTTTTTTTTACCTGACATTTGCCTTGTAGTAGTTTGTAGTGCTCATCTGACCGCTGTATAGTACAAAGACTACAGCCCATGGTGGAAACCCATCAGCAAATATTACACCGACTCCAAAATGTGATCATAAAAAGAGAGAGTGTCTATAGAGCCTGAAGCTTACAGACACAACAACTTCAGCGCGAGTCTGTGTTTGTGTCTGTAAGCCACGCATGTGAGAGCTTGTTCCCTCCTCCCATTCACTGCAGCCATCTCTCCCTCTCTCAGTAAAGTGTTGTCTATATCCTCAACTACGTTGTTTTTATAATCATAAAAACAATTCAAACCCGTAATCAACCATCCACCACATTACCAAAGATTATAATAACCACGTTCCTCAGGTGTGGCGCAACAGAGGCTGTTTTGTAATGTGCGGAAACAAGTCGTGAAAATGCTTTGTTGGGGGCCAATTAAAAAGCTCACTTCTCCAATTACTGGCACGAGCATGTCGATAGGAAAATTCTTGCTATAAAATGAGCAGTTCCTGTTATGTCAGAGTGCTCAGCAGCGGTACAACAGCAACCAGAGGGTGTTGTTATTTGTTATTCCTCCAAAAGTACATGAATGCTCAGCCTTTGGGTTCCAGCTTGTGATGTAATCTGGCATGTCACAGACAGGGTTACATGTGTTCATTGATTCGGACCGCATTACTGCAGAAATGAACAGTACTTAATGGTTCATGATATGAGGAATCCATTTTTCAATTATCTTTTCACATATAAGACTTCACTGTAGCATAAAAACAAATTTATTTGTAAGTTTCAGTATTCTAAATGTATCTACCAATGCTCTTTTGATGATCTATCCATCCAAGCCGTAAAAAATTACAGCCAGTAAGACTTTCTATTTTTAAAAAGAAATTATTACTTTTATACATCAAGGATGTATTAAACTGATCAAAAGTGACAGTAAATACATTTATAATGTGATAGATTTCTATTTCAAATAAATGCTGAACTTTCTATTCATAAAGGAATCCTGGAAAAAAATAAAATGCATGATTTCCACAAAAATATTAAGCAGCACACGTTTTTATCATGATATAATAATAATATAGAATAAGAAATGTGTCTATGGCACACATCCACTGCTGACAAAAATTTTTGTTTTTTTTTTTAGAATGATTTCTGAAGGATCATGTGACACTGAAGACTGGAGTAATGATGCTGAAAATTCAGCTTTACAATCACAGGAATAAATTACACTTTAAATTATATTTAAAAGGAAAACTTATTATAATAATATTCTCAATATTACTGTTTTACTGTAGTTTTGATCAAATATCTTGATGTGAACAAGAGAATTCTCTCAAAAACTGGATTTTTAGATTGCTCTTGAATTATATTTTAATCTAGAAATGTAAACATTAAGTTTATTACATTTTTATTTCACAAACTTCAAATCAGATTTCATGAGTAAGACTCATTTAACAACTGCTCTGAGTGATTTAGCGAGTTAATTTAGTGAAGAATTCATCTTAATTGTAAACAGTCTTGAATGATTTATTAAAAGATCCAGTTCATAAGAGTCATTTGAACCGGACTTCACTGGTGGCTCTGTATGTTTGTTTTTGACAACAGCCTGAAAGGACAAATTAACAGAGAAAGATGTAAATTATTCAGATTATTCACAGTCTTTAGATCACTTCTTGTCATTTCAGTAGTGGCGGGAGTTTTTATGGGGTGGGGTCGCTGGTCCCACGCCCAACCCTCCTCCTTTATCCGGCCTTGGGACCGGTATGTCCTACCCTGGACAGGTGGCAACCCCCTCCTTGCCGATCTTGACTTTGCCGATGATAGCATTGTTTTCGGCCCGACCCAAACTGCCCTACGAGATCTCACTACAGCCCCAGAAAATTAAGCAGCCAGTGCTGGACTCTGAATCAGTGGACAAAAGACCAAAGTTATTTACATCGGTTGCAAAACTCGAGAGTCCTGATTACCATCAGTGGACAACAGGTTAAAGAAGTGGCGAACTTCACTTATATTGGCAGCGTCATCTCCTCGCACAGAGCGCTATGTTGTCTGTCGCATCGGCAAGGCATCTGCCTGTTGGACGTTTTCCACCTCTGATGTCTGCGACACATCCTCAAGATCACTGGGACCATGTTACGAACGTGGACGTATACCGTCACGGCAACGCACGGCCTCTCTCCGTGACGTCACAGAACACCGTTTGCGCTTAGTCTGATACGTCTTACGCCTCCCCAACCACCGGCTACTTAAGACAGCAATACTCTGTCGGCCTGCACAAAGCAAATGAAAACAAGAATGACCAAAAATCACCTGCCGAAGGACTTTCATGGACGACCTGCCAGCAGCTAACATTCCATGGGGTGAGGCTGAAGTCGCAGCCGTTGGAGAACACTTGTCACCCTATGCGGAGGACTTAAGGTTAAGGGTAAAGGATTCAGTCTTTATCTCATTCAGCCTGCAAACTCACATTCACAACACAAGTTAAATATGATCTTGCCATGGAATTGAAGACTCAGCAGTAGTTGGAGATTCAACCAGCAGCTGGAGCTGTGACTCGGTGCTTAGCCCACATGCTCTGACACATTGAGCACCAGAGCTCATGTGGGTGATGCGAGTTTGAATCAAACGTGAGCTTTACAGATTCTGTTTCCTCCTCCTTATCATTTCCTGTCCTATCCAAAAGGGGGAAAATGCATATTTGCATATGAAAACACCAAGTTAAGTATGGTGAAAAGGAAGAAAACAGTATGGCAGACGCGGTGTAATATTGGTGGCTGTCAGCCATGCAAACACACATGACAACCAGACACATGGTGTTCTCTGTGGAAAGAAAAAGCAACATTTCCTCCTTCCGGATCCGTGACTGCATACAATATGTATTGGGCACATACTTAATACGTATGCAAACACTGAAGGAAGCACATGGTAAAAGCAGCGGTAAAGGGTTGAATGGCCCTTTACACTTATGTATGCTGATATCTAGATATCATTAAGCTGTTCCTCAGGGTCTATATAATCCTCTCATATGGCTCAGTGCTCCATCAGGCTAATGAAAATCTCTGCTTGAGGTTATGCATCACTGAGCTGCAGTGTCTGCCGCAGTGCATACAGCCAACTTAAAGGTGAAGTGTGGCTTTTTACTTGTACTTTCTCAACCAATGGCATGAGTCATTATTTTTGCAATTACGCTTGCTAATGCAAGTGGTGCAGAAATTAAACCCTTCTAAAAATAATTTAATTGCAGGAACCTCCAGTGTGGAATCAATATTATTCATTTGTCAAGAAATTTGTAGCACTGGTGTATAATTGAACAAATCTATTACAGAAACAAAGAGCCTTATCAGTTCTGTGCTTTGCAGAGATTCATAGCATCTTTGGACAGCTGTGCTGTAGTTCATTGTGGTCATATCTTCTATTTCTGCCTGTAAACTGAGGAGAGATGAGTCAGTTTGCGGAAGAACACAGTGTCAGGACTGAGTCACCTTTTGTGACTGTGCTGAAAGCTGCTCCGTCTCTTTTGAACATCTCAGGAAAACCATGACTCACTCTTCTGTTCCATTCTTCTATTCTAATCCATCTGGACTGTTATATGAAAGCATTATGAACCCTGCTCTATTATATACACTACTAATCATACACTACTGTTCAACTTGTAATATTGTGAAATATTACAATAAAAAAAATAAAAAAATTAAAATACAATTTAAAATGACCTAATATTCCTGTGATGGTAAAGCTGAATTTTCAGCAGCATTTCTCCAGTCTTGATGCAGTCAAGTCATGCATTTTTGTTCAGGCTGTTGTGATAAATAGAAAGTTCAAAAGAACAGTATTTATTTGAAATAGAAATACTTTGTAACATTATGTCTTTACCGTTACTTTATCAAATTAATGCACTATAGCTAAATAAAAGTTTTAATTTCCAGGCCAGGAAAAGGCAGAAATGACAAGTGCAAGAACCAGGGCAGAACTGACAGAAACAGAAGCCAGGGAGGAGTTGAAAGCAGGAGAAGTCAGGGCAAAGACAGAGGCAGGACAAGCCAAGGTGGAGTCGCCAGCAGAAAGTCCAGGACGCAGGCCAACAACAGAGTCAAGAGAGGGAGGAGCCATGGTGGAGCCCTACCAGGCAAAACCAGGGAGATCAGATGCGAAGGATCCAAGGAGTAAGACCTCAGGCATAAGCCTGAGGGCGAATCTGGGGTGATGGTGAAAGGTCTGAGTGCCGTGCTTGATATGGTGCTCGTTCCTTCTGGGCAGAGCTGGAGGGAATGAGGACCAAAGTGGAGCCGGAGGAAAGGAGGCGCCCGACAGAGCCAAAGGTGGAGGATGAGGCGTAGCCTAGAAGCTGATTACCTGTTTGGAGCCGGTCGGCAACTGACCAAGGCGGGCTTGAGTGATTGGGCCCATGGTGAGTCCGAGGACTGACAGAGATCTGAGGCTCCTCCACATTGCAAAGGTGGGTAACTAGGGACGAACCATAGCTGAGGGATATTTCAAGCGGAGCGAAAAGATTGGGTGGTTTTGGAAAAGGAGGCAGAAGAGGGAGGCTGGGCGTGAGCATCATCGACGACACAGACAGGGTTGAACCAGCAGAGACACAGGAGATTCAGGGCTGGGCAGAACCAGAGGAGACGCAGGACATTCAGGGCAGGGCAGAAACACAGACTCTAAAAGTGTGGTGCTGGGTGAAACAGACTTGGTGCAGGGAAATTAAACAGGCAGAAAACACTCACTCTCCCAATCAATTAGTGCTTCATCATCAGCCATTGAGGGGGTAGGGCTCCATGACATCCCCTCACAATACACCAGTAATCCAGGGAGATCTGTGGCTCTGGTGTTGCCTCTGGCTCGTGGCTCATCTGTGGTGGGCTCAGGCGTCGCTGGTGCTGGGCTGGTGGTAGTGGCTGGAATGCTAACTTCCTCCTCACTCTCGCAGATGGTGAAGGGGGAACCTTTGCGGAGGAGTAACCACTTCACATACTCCATTAAAGTCCCTAGAGGTTGTAGGTGTTTTGGCATTAAGGCTTGTCCGGAAAAGCACACACAGGCAGTCATCTTCATAAGGGACGAGATGGAAATTCCTGTGTGTGCCTCTCCAGGGACTGGTTCCCCTGCGAGAGGAGGAGGATTTTATTTACTAGATATTGTTTATTTTATTTGCTAGATCCATTTTGAAGTCAGTTCTTCTGTAACAAACAGTTGCTCAAGTTGCAAGTTGAGATCAGGATCTAAGGATCACAGCAATTTAATTTTGTTTACACAAACTCAAATCTGGAAACAGGAACTGAACAGACAACTGGATTAAACGCAACAAGAACTAACAATGAACAGAAGAAAACAGTACTTAAATACACAGAAACAAACCAATAAAACAGGTGCAGTAGGGGTGTGCGATAACACAATTTTTGATTGTGGATGATTAAAATGTCTCCACTATCTGCTTTTATAGAAATATCATAGTATCGTGTTACAGCGCACATTCTATCAGCTGCAGTTCTGGCACCTCCTTCTCAATATACTGTACAACACGACACATTCACATCAAATGTTCATTAAGGGGTACAGTTACACTCGAGGGATACTGCACTGATTCGCAATTACAAAAGTACATTATTTGCATGTGCTTTACAGTCCCGCCCCCCCCTTGCGGTTTAGAACGTTTATTTGGTGCTGTTTTTTGCAATGCACATTTTTCTTACGAAGCATTTTATGTTCGCAGAAGAAATAAATTCATTCAGGTTTAAAACAACTTGAGGTGAGTACATATAACATAATTTTTGGGTGAACTTTCCCTTAAAGAAGGGTCATATGATGCGATTTCAAGTTTTCCTTCTCTTTGGAGTGTTACAAGCCGATGTGTGCATCAATAAATACCTAAGTTCCAAAGAACTAAGTCTCCAAAACCAAGAGATATCTTTATCCGTTAGACGCTGCCACGTCCCCTTAAAACGGCTCGTTCTAACACGCTCCACATATCTAGGTCACTATGTGGAATATTTGCATAATGCCGCCCAAATGTTCATTCAAAGAAAGAAGGCGTGGTTTCAGTATCCGCAGTTATTGTTGAAGCAGCATGTCAGGGAGACGATGTGTGTTTCAGTGTGAAGCAAAAGCACTTTATTTGGCCTTGCGAAAGTAGATTGATTTAGGAATCTTAAGATTACTTACAACAGAACAGCAGTGCATTTAATGGACGACCGTTTCGTGAACCTATGAGAGGAGGTAATTCTGACTTTGCTATAACAATCTGGCACTTCTGAATCAGCTACTGTTTTTGTTATTTTGCTATTGACTGTTCAAATGTGGAGTTTTTTGCGCATCGTGTGTGTGCGTGCGTGCGAGATTGAGAGAGATCACAGTGGAGTCAGCTTTCTTAACTGTGGCTTGTGTACTGCAACACATACCAGCTTCATCACTGTGTCACGAGACTCTGTTCCCCTTTCGGGCTCTGTCTTTACATTACTTTGAAATCTGAAGCTGCGATTATGGTAAGGGACATTACATTTCCGACGAGTGCTTGCAGTGTTCAGCCAATCACAATGCACTGGGTCAGCTGCCAATCAGAGCAGACTGCGCTTGTCGTAAGGAGGGACTTTGTAGAAAACGAAGCATCTGAGAGAGGCGGGGCATAGAGGACCTAAAATAACGTATAGTATTTGAAAAATAATGTGTTTTTTTTACATTAAAGCATGTCAACACATGTCTGTTACACCAACCATCCCAAGACACCCAAAAAAAAATATTGATCTTTAAAAAAAGCCTCACTGACCCCCGTTAAATATTATACAAACAGCCCGTAAAAATCACGCGACTGAGAACTTTATAGCAAGTTTTGGCCTTTAAGAATCATTCCAAGTTATACATGAGTGTATATATTTTTTTAGATTTGTTCATCATTTCCTGTAATGCTACTGCTATTACACCTACTGTAACCTGACAATAAACCTGTATTGTTTCATTGTATATATTTTCTTTGTAATGTGCTCTTCTTGTTCCTTGTTTTTTTTAATAACAAAAATAAAATAATGACAAAGATCTTTGGCCTAAATGTCTGCCATTCTTTTTTATTTTATATTTTGTTACGTTGTAAGGCTTTGCTTTTAAAACATGGAAATTAGTTTGGCTGTACTGCTCAACTTGCAAAATAGTAGAAACCAACATGACAACGAATCGTGATAAAATTATCAATTTACGTCATTTTTTCGTCATATATGATATGACATTTTTGTCATATTGTCCACCCCTAAGGTGCAGACACTAATCAAATTAAAAAACTAGTGGCAGGAAAATAAGAACAAAGGAAACTAGGTCAAACAAGGAGAACTACAGAACAAAATCAAAACAGAACAGAACATACATGTGACAGAACTGTACCGTGCATTTAATTTTAGATGTGTCGTCTTGCAATACAGACTATCAATTTACGTTTGGCTAATGAACTTTATATAAGTTGTGCAATATGGCTTATTTTGGTTATTATTATTCATAAATGACTTTGTTTATTAAACACTGGTGTCTGCTACTGGCCATTTTATAGAAAAAAAATACAGTATATAACTGAAGGCTGTGCATTATTACTATCCATGTAGTGTTCCTGTATTTCAAACAGTAACACATGGCACTAGCAACAACAAGGTTTGCTTCCTGGCGGGCTATAAATGTACTCCTTGAATTGTAAATATCAATTTTGTCTTTCTTTTCACTCTTAAGTGTGATAAAAATCATTGTAACCTTGTGGTTTATTGCTTTTAATTCTAATGAATCATGATTCGTGACTACTCTTGCTTACAAACACAATGACTTTATCCCTCATCATGAGATACTCTCTCCACACATCAACCCAATTATCATAATAACACAGTCGCACTGCACTCACTCAGGATTTCCACAGAAGACACACTGTAACCTGTTTCACATCTGACAAGGAAAGACACTTGCACTTGCCACTTTGTTGTTCACTTTTAGGACAACTTGTTCAAGAAGCACCCACCAAGAAACACAATCATACTTAAACCATACAACCATCGTCCAGGACCGGCTTCAGCTGCTTTTACTAGTACACACATTGACTTGCAGATAAGCAGTAATGTTTCTGGAAATAAAACATTTTTTTCTTTTTATTAAAAAAAAAAAACCTGTTCAAACCTAGACTCGCCTGCTCCCTCACTTAGTCCAACACACAGACATGAAAACACCGCTTTTTCCCTTTGTCATCCCTGGTTTCTCAGGGCTACATGTCAATGCAATTGTACTTCTGTTAAGGGATAATTCATCTCACAAATGAAAATAGCCAGTTTGAGATGTAGAGCTTCTGATATGAGTATCCGTGACATAATCACAAAAACAGCTCTAAAGACTTGTATACCTCTTACATGGCACTGGTTTGCTTCACAATGTGTTTATCTCATTGCTTTTGTTACCACTATCAGTTAGGTTGGGTTAGTGTAGTTGTACATTTTTTTCAACGTGTAAAACTTTAGCACCACTCATTGACATTTCACTTAAAGTGTTGCGAACAAGCGGAAGCAATGCAATCATTAGAAATGTCGCCCAGGCACGTTTTTTCATATGATCTGGATTTGTTCTATTGGGTTGTTTAGATATACTAATACACCCAAAAGGTCTTGAAGTCACAAGTCATGAATGAAATGAACATCAGTTAAACAGTTACTGCCTAACGTTCCATCCTCCTCAGGTTCATGAGCCATCTATCTTTTTGTCTAGCACCGTCTTCACATATTGATCCAACAAAAGTCATACCGATTCCTCTAAGAACAATGGAGTATATTGATTTTCATCTCTTCTTAAGGTACTTGTCACCTAACATGGACTTGTCCACAGTCAGTGTGTGGGCATTATGCCCAGTCATCATTTTTAACACCTGAATTTCACATAATGCTTATAAAACAGGTCTGGTCTGTTTTCTGGCTTTTTTAATGAATGACTTCCAAGATGGAAAAGAGGTCTGCATGTCTTTAAGCCTGACACCTGGCTTTATTACTTGAAATACCTGCAGAGGAGAGCTGGTAACGGTTTGCTTTGCAAGCATGCCTTTCGTTTCATGCTCCGAACATAAACGCATTCACAGAATATCAAGAAGTTACTTCCTTTGAACTAACACGCTTCAGTGTTTAAATGCCTAAGAACATGGGAATAAACAATTGACACAACCGTCGTTCACTTCTTTCCACAAGAGAACGAGGAGCCAGAACGCAGTGAATTAAGACCACTCCCTTTCACTGGAGGTGAATTATAGCAGAGAATTCTGGTCACTTTACCTGCATGAATCTACAAAGACTTCTCAGTCCGCTAGAGGTGAAACTGAGAAAATTACGTTAAGATTTTATTGTCAACAAATTAATTATAGGTAGGACACTGGAAATCTGGCAGTTAATTTTTGTACATGAAAATGATCTACATAAAAAAAATTAGATTTTTACTCCTATTTTGAAGTTACTGTACTCTGCCTTTGCATTGTTGGCAAAAAGTGAGAAGTCACGCCAAGGCAAAAGGCAGCAACGGCCACATTATATCTCCATTTACAAAATCATTATTAACACCTGTATAAAATCTAGTGATTGCGGGCTGTCTCATAGGCTATAACATACAGTAATGTGATTGTATTAATTGTTTTTTTTCTGATTGTAACAACCAGACAAAACGTTAAACATGTGAGTGGATACCGTTTTGCAACCAATTTATTTGCAATGTTCACTAACGTTAAAGGTTGCAAGACATACTTAGCCTATTGCTTTTACATGGAATTGAATGAAAATAGCCTAAACTAAAAGAACGACTTGTGGATTGAATAATGCTCAGAATGCTTGTGGGTCAAACATCTCCAATGACATTCATTGCCATGGATTTTATCGGGTTACAAGAGAAGGTAGGATATGAATTTAAATGCAAACTGTTACTACTAATTTTGTGTGATCATGCTACGCTGTCAAGGCATTTGAGTTCACGCGCGTGCAGAAGTGGGCAGCCCTAGACTGACAGGCTGGCACTGAAAGAATAATCTGCATTATTAAAAGAAAGAAAAAGTTTCAAGATTAATTATTGTTGCCACGTTATCTAGTCTTTACTTGCTTATAGTGCTTTGTTATATGGAGCAGTTTGGAAGATCGCAATCTGTCTGCAATTTTTTTAGACAAACAAATTAGATGTATGAAATAACACAAGCTACACCGTAATTGAAACGCGGCAGGCTTTAATGGACAGTAAAACAAAGGCAGAATACCGTATAACTCCAGGCCAGCACAGTAACTTCATACTGACGCATTGCTAAACAAAGGCAGAGCACCGTAACTCAATTTGCCGCTTTGTTTATACGGTGTTCTGCCTTGGTTTCTCCTGGACTTTTCGAAGTTACTGTTAAGATAACCCATTATTTTCTCGAAAAAAAACAATGACACTGACCCAAGATACTTATTCACAGGATAAAGGAGGTCTTGAATGCCTCAAAAATATCAATAACTTATTTTCGACCAAAAACGAGGTTATGGTCTTTTGCCTTTGCACGGCCAGACAGAGTCTGTCTTCACATCACCTTCTGTAACAGAAAACAGACCTGTAAGACTCACCTTTTGGGATACACATGAGGAGAGTTGCAAAACACAGTGATTCAATATTTTTCTAGAACGAACAGGAACTTAAATACTTCCTTAAATGGATAGTTCACACAAAAATGAAAATTTGATGTTATCTGCTTACCCCCCGGGCATCCAAGATGTAGGTGACTATTGGCGCTTTTCCACTGTGTGGTACGACTCGGCTCGGCACGGCACGGTTCGACTCGGCACGGTTTGTGTTTCCACTGCAGTTCAGTCCGCTTTAGAGTGGGCGGGATTATTCACATGCCCTTATAGTTGCGGCCGCCTCTACTCCAAAAAAAAAAATTTTTCATTCTGCATCGCCCCATCAAGCTCTCGCTGGTCTGCTCCTCTGCTATCAACAAGAGAAACGTCTGTACTTCCTCAACAGACAAAGAAACAGCCACTTTTTGGTTGTTAAAAAAGTGTGCTCGTTCAAAACAGTTGCGTTCGATCCTTTGTTGGCTGTGCTGATTTAAATCTAGCGTTTTTTTTGTGTTTGTGTCGCAAGTTCAGTGATGCATGTAGTGACTATTCTCTCCGATCAATCCGTGATCAGCAGAGTTTACACATCAAATTTTGGTAACGGTACGGTTCACTTGAAACCCCAACCGAAGTGGTACTAAAAAAAGTACCAAGTACCAGGTACTGTACACAGTGGAAAAACCCCAAAAGTGAACCTTACCGAGCTTGGGTACCATGCGTGGAAAGCGCCATTTTTTCTTCAATAGACACAAACGAAAATGTTTCCAAACCGTTTGCAGTCTGTATTCAGATAATGGCACGTGATGGACTCACTGCTTTGGATAAAAAAACAACAACCAAATTACCCTGCCGATCGTGCGATACATGATGTGTAAACACTCAACGTCGTCTGCAAGGACTGTACATATTTATCTTGTTTTGTTTACCTCCGATTCCCGCAATGTCCGAACTGTCCTGACGCGTTCTCCCAGCCCCGGACCCTTCTTCTTGTTTTACGGCGGATCACAGACTTATAAGCAGAGTACTAACTTTTTGCCACACCTGCCAATGGCCAGTGACATGATAAAATTTACCGGCCAAAATTTTTTTACCGGCCATGTAACTCTCTTTTTGCAAAAACAGGCAGTTATAATAACAATAATTAAACATATTTACAATGTTTTTAGTTTGTCCTGCTGATGCATTTTTTCCCTATTAATTATAGCCATTCAACATTACAGAATATTTTTTTATATTATTTATTTTATAAATTTATATATAAATAGTTATATTTTTTTTATTATATTTTACATTTTAAGAGCTCTGAAATGTATAATTAATTTAATTGATTAAAACATCTTCACCCACTATAGATATTGCTATGCATAAACTATAGCCTACATATTCATCTTTATTCAAGCTAAAACATTTAATCAGCGACTAGAACAGTCCAAGGATTTCTTTTTCTTTTGTTCTTTGATTTACGTCAATGACAGACTTCAGCAGGTTTCACTTTAAAATCAGCGCTGTCTCTTTAAAACCTGATGCATATGACGCGGATCTGACACATATCCGATTTTCTCCCAACTCTTTACTGTCATTAAGGCTACGTTACCAGGTACCCGCCAAACTGCTCATTTTGACATAATTTGTGTGTTGTTTCAACTGCTCGACCGTTAGTCCGTTTTGTTATCCTTATTTGATTCGCTCTCGCTCTTGTCGCTTATGGTATACACTATCACGATCTTGTCTTCGGAAAATATTTTTTTATTAGCTTATGTCAGAAACAGCAAATCTCTTTAAAAACTGGCTGTTTTCACTTCCTTGCATTGTTATAACTCGCCAACGCCGATTTTTACTCGCATTTGGCGAGTGTTAATTTTAGGCCCTGCTTATAAGCGCATTACCGCCACCTATCTCTCAAATGGACCATTGACACTCTACAATCTCAATTAGGAGTGTCAATGAGCCATTTGAGAGATAGGTGGCGTTATTAATCTTTCAAACATGTCTTAGTGTGTCATAATCTATATTTAATAAAAGCAATCATGTCATGTATTCCGAGTCTTTTTTTTAGGTTTCTAAGATAATTTTAAGTATAAAACATTGCACTGCAGGCCACTGAGGGGGTTTCTCACATTTTTCCTTCCCTGAGAGGCACAAGCAGTCAAATCTGTGGAGCACAAGAGCTTCTCAGTTCCAGACTTTTCAAAGCGAGCTTGCCAAGCCAACAGTTCTGGCACTATAAACGCATGTCTAAATTTACCATCATACCACCAAGTTTTTTTAGTATCTAGTAGGGCTGTGCGATTAATCGAAATAGTCATAAAATTGCGATTTGAGCATGCGCGATTTCTAAATCGCTTTACAGCATGATTTTCCACGCCCCCGACCTCCCGCAGTATGGTATCCGAACCAATCAGAATGCAGCGCGCCGAAATGGGCTGGAGACAGAACGACCAGGGCAGCATACAAACAACGCCAGGTTTCACACCCAGTCTGTGGTGCGTATTTTTCCGCGCCAATGTTAAACGATCGAGCGTTCACCACCACTGCATGCGATCGGCGCTCGGGCAGTAGCGCTCCAGGTGTGCGTCTGAAGCAGTCAGGCTGCATTCTTTTTCCCGCACAGATTGTCTATCATTATTCGCAGTAAAAAATAACATTGATTGGCACGGAAATTGAGTAATTACGCCATAAATGCATATAAATTAAAAGTCTACCGTTTCACAGTCAACATGGCTTTTTGGCTAGATTTAAAACAAAAAAAGTGCACTTTTAGATAAACAAGGAAATAATAAATGGCACTCGTGGTGGTAGTTAAACAAAAATATATTTATTGAGTTTCATTAATATGGTCCTTAGAAGACTGTATTACGTACTGGGGGGGTTAACTAAAAAAGAATCCAAGCGGAAAGCATTTTTCAGAAACAGCGTTTTGATTTGAAATCAAAATAATGGATAAGTGTTGTGTTTGTGGTAAACAGTGACTGGGGTCTGTGCGAAGCAAATGAGTCTGTGCTGCTTCTGCACACTCACACATATTAAGGCCTACACGCACTGCAGCGGATACGTGTGAACCTGGCACAACAAATCTAGTTCACATCTGAGGCACGCCACAAGAGCTCTAGACCAATGCATGCAAAAAAAAATCCCCTGGACACGGTTTTTTTTCCCTCCTATTCTATTCTAGAGCATTTGGTTACACATGTTCATTAGTGAGTATTATTGCTTTGTCTATTCTAGAGACATTTTACAGTTTTTGATAAAGCTCTAATTGGGTTTCTTTTGGAAATATGTTTCAAATTCACACTGAATGCATTTATGACTGTAAAGCATGTCTCTGTGGGTGTCAAAATCGTGATTAAAATCGAAAACGCAAAATTGAGCAGAGATCCGCGATGTTTTTTTTTCCTCTCGCACAGCGCCTATATCTATGTATCACTTGTGTGCTATTGAAGCTGCTGGGAATGGGGTCATCCTAATTTCACTCCTGTATGTTATACACAAACAGAACAATAATTTAGGGCAATGTTTTTGTAAGTATGGTCACAAACAATGAAATCACGGTTACCATGGTAATTTTCTGAAGGAAATATACAAAGTTAACTTCAGTTTCATTAATTTCAGTTAAATCTGGCTATTACTGATTGCGTTTAATCAGTTCCAACAGACTTTTATCTTCATATCCATGATTTCATAACCAGCATATTTGTGTGCATGTGCAAATGTTTAATTTTAGTTCAAAAGTCATTTTGTTGAGTCTGTGAAAGGAGGAAGCAATTTCAATTGCTTTAGACATTCAGAGCAAAGAAATTAACTTGCATAGTAATGTATCATGATTTTGTAATTGGGGATCCCAGATGAGCACAAAATGGCCAAGAAAGACTTAAAACACCCTGATATACAGGATACACTCTGGCATTAAACATGTTGCCTCTCTTAAACCTTTGTGTGTACACGGGTCAATGACACATAATATTTACATCAGCTAATCTCTTACACAAGACAGCATAAACACAACACATGAATCATTTGATGATAAATTACCAGAGGAATGTTTATAGATCTGCCTGAATGATCACGTGAATGCTGACTGATGGGAAACTCATCTCCCTGGTTTTGTTTATGGATGTTTTGAGATTACTATATCAAATTAATCATCTAAATGTCAATTCTGCTTCTTTCATCTTATGTTTTATGATGGTAGGTACTACCATACATTATACCATATAATATATATATATATATATTAATCATTTATGACCAACAATGCACCACATGACCATTTTCAGGTGTGGGGGAGATCTGCACTTAGACACAGTAAAAATGCCTGCTGCCATTACTTCACAGCTCAAAAATAACTCTACTTTCAACTCAGACGCTTACTATGCAGATATCAGCATGCTAAAATCATACGATAGTATGTCATAAGATAGTCAAATTATGCAATTCAGACCCCAAAGTCTCAGACTTCTTGAGGTTGTTTCCAGTGTAAATGCTGGTGTTAAATATGCTGTCGTCAACATTTGACAGAATAGAGGGTGAAATAGGTCAAAGCTACCACATGTCCTTAAACGGCCCATCAGGGCATCCACATTTAACATCCCTGTGATGTTTCTAATCATATAACTCCAAACCATGTGTTTGAACTGAATGAATTGCTTTATGCTCCTTTTTTCAGGGTCTAATGAATCTTTTGCTGCAGCTGAGTGGAGTTGTACATCAGTTTTCAAGAAAACTGTCATGTAATGTGCCTTTGCTGAAACACATTCTTCAATTTAATCTCATTAGTTTCAAACACACTTAACTATAATTACTGTAAATGCATTGCATGTGAATACGATAAGAACATTTCACAGTCATCATGACCTGACTAGAAACGGCTTAAATATGGTATATGGTGCATATATATATGGCTTTGAAATTTTCTGCCATAAAACATCAGATGAAGCCAAAATAATTAACATATGAAAGTACAGTATTCTTTAACTCACCTAAATCTAACAGGATAAACCCATGTTTGAGGCAACATACTGATGAATTTTACATTTAGTCATTTAGCAGACGCTTTTATCCAAAGCGACTTACAAATGAGGACAATGGAAGCAATCAAAACCAACAAGAGAGCACGGATATGCAAGTGTTATAAAAAGTCTTCGTTAATTGACAAACTTTAAATGCTGTTCTTTTGAACATTCAATTCTTCTAAAAATCCTGAAAAAAAAAAGTGTCCCGCGTCCACAAAAATTAGCATTTTTCAAAACAAAGTTTTTGGGGAAAAAAATAATAATAGAAATGTCTCTTACGCGCATCAGCGTTTAGAGTGAATTTCTGAAGGATCACGTGACACTGAAGACTTGATATACTGATGCTTAACTCAGCGTTGCATCACAGGAATAAATTACATTATAAAATATATTAAAATAGAAAATGTTATTTTAAATTGTAATAATATTAATGTTTTTACTGTATAGTTGATCAAATAAATGCAGATTTGATAAGCTTAAGAGACTTATTTCAAAAACATTAAAAAAAAAATCGTACCAACCCCAAATGTCTGAAAAAAAAAAAAAAAAAAACAACGACCAAAAGCATCCTAAGGAACAATGTGGCAAGACCACTCATATGAAATAAGAACAGCAACTGCATTATGTAATTTACAAGCTGTACAAAAGCACAGTTTTCCGTCCTAAGGCTCAGCAGAGTTTGCATTACCTTCATTCACTGAGCTTGCTTTCGGCTCGGTGACCATTGTCAGAGCCCCGTTTCCTCATTTCTCTAATCTTTCCATGATCCTTTCTGATGTTTTTCTCTGTATCTTTAATCTAATTCACCACATGTTGTGATTATTCTAAGCAGCAGTTGGAGATTTGAAGTCGAGACAGGGTTTAACTCGCATAAACAGCACACCGAGATCAAAGTCGTCTGTCTCAACACTGTTTCTCAAATGAATAGAGTGAAATTGAGGTAGACCTTTACATAAAGCACCCAGGTCATAAACGAACATTAGACAATTAGACAAGGACACATCCTAGTCTCAGTGTCCTTTTGGTCCCACAGGCTTTTTGCTGATGGATCATAATCGGAGTTCTCTGAGAACACAGGAGCGATTTTCTTCTGAATCGCTTTTCTTGAGGGGAGTTATTTTGTGGTCTGTCAGGTTCAAAGACAAGGCCTAAGCTACTTAGGAGAGCCTGAGAATGACTATTTTCTTCAGGAAAATCAAAATCAAGTTCTAGAAAAAAATTCCCTCTAAACATATTTCTTCCAAACCCGCTCCGACCCGGATCGCTGTCTTCTACCCTAGATTTCCTGTAAGATGCAACAGACCCCCTAATGCGAGATGTAAGTTCAAAGCACATTTTATCAACTTTGCAGGCTAAAATATCATCACTATCCTGCTGACACTGACCTCCCAGGCTGGTGGTCTTAACCTCTGAATTGGCTCACAGCAATTGTTTTCGCCACACACCGGTGCGCTTAATGAAAGTAGCAGCGGAGGAATGCTTTCTTAACCCCACAAACTGAAGGAGGAAAATAATGTGCTTGCAGCTGTCCTGCCCGTGCATATTAACTCAGCAGAAAAACATTCCAATAGTTTGTTTTTCCAGATTTACAAGATGTCACAAACATGATTACTGTATGTGAATCACCTGGGTATGTCTTTTAGCATATGCAGGAAAGCCTTTAGGTAATCGGTCCACAAACACATCGAAATGTCAGTGCAACGTGACAGGGCAAGCAGATTTTACTGCTATACCACACACCTAACCTAAACAAACAAAAAAAACACAAGAAAAGAAGAAATGTTGTCTATTTGACTTTGTGAGCTCTATTACAAGTATTCAACGTACCACAACAACTTTGTATGAGTAAAAGAATGAAAATCAAGTCATTATTCATTAAAAATCCAATCTCATGGCTTCAGAAAACCTGCAATACACCACAGAATTCATATTACTTTTATTATAATTTCTCTTTTAGTGCTTCACAAAATAAATAAATAAATAAATAGCATACACGTTTAAAAGGTCATCTCTAAACAAGTTGTACTTTCTCCGTTTATGAAAGTGAACCCCGAGACCACCACAAGAGCTACATGGCTGACTTCCTCTTTGAAACCAACAGTTGGATCATGCATTCTTTGGGGAACAAATAGAGTACGATGCGCAGATTTCTAAAGGCACTGCTGCCATTATTATGTTCATCATGTCAGACAAACGGCAAAGAGCCCACATGAGACAAAGCGACTTAAGAAAGAAATCATCATTACTCTGCTCTGCTCATATAAGAGGCCAATGAAATGAAAAAGGCAATGAAAACATAGGTTTTTTCTTAGACATTCAATGACAAAGCTGATGTTTTAACAGCATTCTGGATGGGCACAGATGTCACATTTTGTAGATATTTACAAGCTACTATATCTTGATGTTGTGTTGTCATCGTTATGTGCCCTGATAGAAAACATTCTCTTTTATATATGAAACACTTTGTTCCTGTTGAATATCTGAAACGCTACTGCTGGATGAACAGACTAACACCCATTTTAAAGAAGTCTGCCCAGTGTGAAATCAACCTACAATGGCGCCAACATTGTTAGTCTGACTAGATCTGACAAATCTAACAGACAGACTGTGAAAACATTGGCACCAGTTGAGCAGCTCAGACTAGCGGTATGATGTCTATCTCCTTTGGCTTTCATCTGTCTAGTGGTTGTCTTGGTGACCTTTTTCTTCCACAGTGTGGAGTTTGAGCGCATCCAGCATTTTGGCCTTCATCCCATCTAAGAAAAAAACTTTCCAAACTTTGCAAAGGACTTACGCTACCTGCCATTTAAAAGCAAATTCTGCATTCATAAAATCAACTGACAAACCTCAATGATCCTGTCATGAACATGCAGTCCAGCCTTGTCAGCTGCTCCGTTTTCCACTATCTTGGATACATAGATGCCATCACTGAAATCCCAATGCTGCTCTGGTTCCTTAGATAGAAGCAAATGTTGAAAATTAGACTAGTTAATTTTAGTTAACTAGTAAAAGTTTAGCTGAAATTAGTTTAAATTCAGTTTGCATAAAGAAATCAATAAATTGCTAGATATTCTTCCATTTATGACAGAGTTTCTCAACCAGGGGGCCTCGGCAGATTCACAAGGTGGCTCTAGAATAACTAAAAAGTATTTAAAAACAAACACAAGTAAACATTTAAAAGTTTTAATAAAACGTATTATTGATATATTAAAATAATCGAATTCATATCGAAATGTTTAAAGTACCATAAACTATCAATAACTATTAAATCAATAACTAATAACAAAAGATCCATAACTATTGTTGTTATTGAAGAACATACTAAATGAATAATGCTAAATGCATAAACGTTAGGGATGCACCGATATGAAAATTTTGGCCGATACCGATAATTCTTTATTTTTGAAAGCCGATAACCGATATGTTGGCCGATAAATCTATATCCAAATTTTTTATATACTTTTTGAGAGCCTGATTACAAAAAAGGTCTCATCATTAAAAACCACATCCCAAACACTTCAACATAAGCAGCCTAGTTTGAACGGTGTATGTTTTAAAAAATAATTTCTCTCCCATTACCAAATTTAGTCATAAAAAAGTCTTACAAATAAATAAAATATTGCATAAATAATGCAAACAAGTCATTGGACATCATTACACGTGTAAAGAATCAAAATGAATGCACCATAGATCAATAAAACGGAATAGCCTCTGCACGGACATTAATTAAATGATTTTAATTACTAAACCATATTGCTGATGAAAATAATAATAGAAAATACAAGTGGTTGTTATTATTAATGTATCAATGATTTTGAAAAAGTAACTAGTTAATACCACTGTTTTAAATAGCAGCGTTTGAGCTGCGCGTGCTGAAGCTGAAGAGCTGAATGAACACGGTAAACTGAAGCGTTTTGCTGGCAGCTTATTTAACTCAAGTAAATGCATCCTGAGATTAATATTAATTCAACATAAACATAATATTACAACTTGTATATGTACAAGATGACGCAGTTATTGCGTGCTATAGTTAGAATGTGTGATCCTGTTGTGGATGTGCTCTTCCCATTACAACGCGCTGAAACACGGCAACTAAGCCCATAGAATTCACAACGTTTTATTATAATATTGTTCTCATTAGAATGTTATATACACTACATTCCCAATCATAGTTATTAATGTTGTGCACTGCTGTTTGAGCTGTGTGCGCTGAGCTAAAGATGATCACCGGTAAACTGAAGCGCTCTTTTTAATTTAACCAAACGCATTCTATATGAGATGAATCAGATATACATCAAATAAACACAGTATTACAATGTACAATTGCACAAAAGGTTGCAAATGAACAGCGCGCATCTGAAGTGTCTTTGAAGGAAATAATGCATTATTTATCGTCTTTAAGATATCGGCCAAATTTTCTTTTTGGGCCGATACCGATAACAGAAAAAATTATCATTTATCGGCCGATACCGATATGGTAGCCGATATATCGTGCATCCCTAAAAGTAACTGTAACATAGTTACAACAAAAGTTTGAAAACAACAGCTTAGTCATTATACATAAGACGCAGAAATACAATATATTAAATAAAAATATATTACCAATCTAGAAGGCTTCGGAACATAACCTTTGAAATATATATATCCTTATAATAACATAATAAAATCCTTCATATATATTCAATGTAATAAAATACATACAATGAAATAATAAAATCATAAAATAAAATTAGGAATGTCAAGAAGTGGAATTTGCTGAATTGTAATTCAATGAAATTTAAAACAGTCAGTCACACAACAGAAGATTCAATTAATTCAACAAAAGAAGAACAGATACTTTTCTATTATCGTGTAAGCCCCTTTCATGTTGTTTGGCTCCATTCTAGGAATTAAACTGAAAGATAAAAGGCACTCTCAACTTAATTCTGAATGGAACATGAGCCTGACTCAAGGGCACGCGCTCTATGCATAAATGTATGTACAGCGTGCATAAACTTGCATGGCAAAAAGGTTAACGGCTGTCCATTAAGACTGAACAGGTGGTAAACAGCCTGTGGTGATTCTCCACTAGATTAGAGAAGAGAATGCGATGTGAGTGAAAGCCAAACCCACAGCTTGCTCTCTCCTCTCCACTTGGACACAATCTATGTGAGAATTTAATGGCTCCCACGCTCGCATTTCACACAATGTACTCGAGGGAAATGTGTGGAGCTCAAACTGTGCAATCTGCAATTATCTTTTAACATGTGGCTCAGTTGCTGATTTTGTTTTTCTTTCTTACAATGAAAGGGTTGGTTGAGTTCGGAAAGACTGCACAAAAGCCTTCTGTGGCTAAAAGATGAACTAACCCACTTTTTAAAATGTCACCCATAGCATTGTTTTTATTTCTGTCATTTATCTACAGTATATATAAACAGGGTGAATTCAGGTTGATTGGGATACTTTTCCCCAGTCATTTCAATGGCAGTGTCCCCATCGACCTGAATTCAATTACATAATGTACATTTCAGAACTTTCTTTTGCCATTATAATTCAAAATTAGTTAATTATAGCACTAACTATAGAGTGTCCAAGCTGATTATTTCCATATCATGCAAGTAAATGGTGAACATGGCTCAAAGGCATGTTTTTCAAAGATTATCAGTTAATAACAAGCTAAATTTCAAGCTTTTTCTCACACAAAGTTATTAAATGGCTTCAGAAGACTTGAAATATAGTGCATGTAAGTGATATGGACTACTTTTTAGGTGCTTGTGTGTCCTTTTTGGTGCTTGATCTAAATGCATCTTACATGGTAGAACTTTGCACAGTAAGCTTACATACCCCACACAATCTTCCTCCAATGATACTGAATCCAAAAGATCCTGATGTTCTTTGGAGGGTCACTTTGAGGCTCCTTGTTTCTTCACCCTGTGTTAGAGAGATAGGACAGAAAGAGATATACAGAAAGGAGAAATTACATATTTCAGATGCTGCAACAGACTGCTACAGCAGGTTTCAACAGCTTCACTGACCCTACTAACCATCTCTCCCCTAAGAAGCAGGGCTCTCTCCATTAGCTACCTAATGAAACGGCAAAGCCACATGAGATTCAGGGGATTTTCACATATCAAGCAGTTGAGACAAATCACACCCTCAGAGACATCTGGCAAAATCACAGTCAAGGTACTATAAATGTCTAAAAAAAAATAATTTATGAATATGTGGCCAGGTGTTCACCACACTCAGGACACAGTGAAGTGTGTAGAAGAAATTACAGAGAAATTAAATCACACTGCTTTCCTTTAGATTAGGGAAAAAAATATAAATATTTATGGCTGGTAAGTGAATTTTCGGCCTGTAAATTCACTCACCATCAGCAGCAGGTGTGGAAAAAGGTTTACTTTAGACCCTAGGTATTGCTAAACTCAATTTAATAGTAATATTTAATAATATTTGTTATGTACAAGGGAAAGGCGAGTAAAGTTAAATCCATATTTGTAATACTACTTTATGACAGACGTCAAAATCTCTCGGCAGCTGGGTTTGATCAGCTGTCATGAGGCAGATGTGGCCGAGAGAAAATCAAGGCAGGGCCTGTGACTTATCAAGAAAGACAGATTTAAGATAGCCTTAAAATATCTGAACTTAAGTGAGCTGTCTGTCAAACAGTCCTAGCAGTGGCATCCCCGCTGAAATGGCAGCTGCAGGCGGAAATCTGTCACAATGAGAGAGACGAGCATCATGAGCTCTTGATTAGTGTCGAACTCAACCACAGCGCGGAGAGAACAGAAAGGGACTCTTTTGCTTACATATTATATCATTGAAGTCCACAAGACATGCCTCCGGTCAAATCAATTAGACTCAAGTCTTAATTTAGTTGGTTTCACAGACCATTCACTCACTATCAGATTGCTTTAATACGATCATGGGAGGCAGTGTAATTACGTGAAAGCATTTGAATACAGAGTGAAGACGTTCAAGTTTTGTTTCACTTGTTCAGATCTAGATCATTCAAGTGTGAATGCTTTAAACTGACATGAAAATGAACTGACAATGCTTGCTTGGTGGCAGTGAAGTGTTTTCAGTTAAGAGAGAGTCTTGAGAGAAATCTCAGTTTTTTTTTTTGTGGGGGGGTGGATAATCTCCAGTAAATCGTATTACATAAATCTTCAGAATGCTTCTTCACATAATGCAGATTTACACACCACACAGTGATTCCACCCCCCCCATTAATTATGATGAGAGATTGAGGCTAGTTGTAACAAAGAAGTTGTCACAAGAGTTATATACTGTATCAACTATACACCACTAGAACATTTTTTGCAAAATGTTTTTTGCTTGTCACATAGAAGTACCATTAAAAAGACATTTGGTGTACCTTATCTACCTCTAAAAGTTGCATATTCGTATATTTAGAGTAGTAGTAAGCAATAGTCTCAACCCCAATAAAATTTTCGTCATCATTTACTCACCCTCATGTTGTTCAACCGTATACTTTGCTCGCGGAAAATAAAAGTTATTTTGAAGGATGTTGGTAAACAAACAGTTTCAGTTCCTGTTGACTTCCATTGTATAGTCAAAAAATATAATGGAAGTCAATGGGAACCAAAACCGCTTGGTTACCTACATTCTTCGAAATATCTTCTCTCAAGTTTCACAGAAGAAAAATCAGTCATAGTGGTTGAACAATGATGACAGGATTTTCCTTTTTGGGTAAACTATCCCTTTAAAAGGCACTGCTACAACCGTTTAGTTGAACAGTACAAGAATTCCGTCTGCCCTGCCTCAACACGTTTACTTATAATTTTGTTGCCTTTTGTATTATGTTGTTTATATTAATAGATTGTATATACAGTGGGTACGGAAAGTACCCCCTTAAATTTTTCACTCTTTGTATATTGCAGCCATTTGCTAAAATCTTTCAAGTTAATTTTTTTCCTCATTAATGTAAACACAGCACCCCATACTGACAGAAAACACAGATTTGTTGACATTTTTGCAGATTTATTAAGAAAAACTGAAATATCACATGGTCTAAGTATTCAGACCCTTTGCTCAGTATTTAGTAGAAGCACCCTTTTTATCTAATACAGCCATGAGTCTTTTTTGGAAAGATGCAACAAGTTTTTCACACCTGTATTTGGGGATCCTCTGCCATTCCTCCTTGCAGATCCTTCCAGTTCTGTTAGGTTGGATGGTAAACGTTGGTGGTCAGCCATTTTTAGGTTTCTCCAGAGATGCTCAATTGGGTTTATTCAGGGCTCTGGCTGGGCCGTTCAAGAACAGTCACAGATTTGTTGTGAAGCCACTCCTTCGTTATTTAAGCTGTGTTCTTAGGGTCATTGTCTTGTTGGAAGGGAAACCTTCGGCCCAGTCTGAGGTCCTGAGCACGCTGGAGAAGGTTTTCATCCAGGATATACCTGTACTTGGACGCATTCATCTTTCCCTCAATTGCAACCAATCGTCCTGTCCCTGCACCTGAAAAACACACCCACAGCATGATGCTGACACCACCATGCTTCACTGTTGGGACTGTATTGGAAAGGTGAAGAGCAGTGCCTGGTTTTCTCCACACAAACCCCTTAGAATTAAGGCCAAAAAGTTATATATTGGCCTCATCAGACCAGAGAAACTTATTTCTCACCATCTTGGAGTCCTCCATGCGTGCTTTCATGTTTCTTGCACTGAGGAGATGCTTCCGTCGGGCCACTCTGCCATAAAGCCCCGACTTGGTGGAGGGCTGCAGTGATGGTTGATGTTCTACAACTTTCTCCCATCTCCCGACTGCATCTCTGAGCTCAGCCACAGTGATCTTTGGGTACTTCTTTACCTCTCTCACCAAGGCTCAACCCCCCACGATAGCTCAGTTTGGCCGGACGGCCAACTCTAAGAAGGGTTCTGGTCGTCCCAAACGTCTTCCATTTAAGGGTTATGGAGGCCACTGTGCTCTTAGGAATTTTAAGTGCAGCAGAAATTTTTTTGTACCTTGGCCAGATCTGTGCCTTGCCACAATTGTCTCTGAGCTCTTCAGGCAGTTCCTTTGTCTTCATGATTCTCATTTGCTCTGACATGCTCTTTGAGCTGTAAGGTCTTATATAGACAGATGTGTGTTTTTCCTAATCAAGTCCAATCAGTATATCAAACACAGCTGGACTCAAATGAATGTGTAGAACCTCTCTAGGATGATCAGAAGAAATGGACAGCCACTGAGTTAAATATATGAGTGTCACAGCTAAGGTTCTGAATACTTAGGACCATGTGATATCTCAGTTTTTCTTTTTTAATAAATCTGCAAATGTCAACAATTCTGGTTTTTCTGTCAATATGGGGTGCTGCGTGTACATTAATGAGGAAAAAAAAAAAATTAAATGATTTTAGCAAATGGCTGCAATAAAACAGAGTGAGAAATTTAAGGGGGGTCTGAATCTTACTCCGGACCCACTGTATCATATGATATATATATATGTGTGTGTGTGTGCGTGTGCTACTTTATCTATTCTTTTTTGAATGTCCTTATTTTTATATAGTTGTTTATTATATATTATAGTTTAATCTGGATTTACTTTTTTTTATTTTATATATTCAACCGTTAGTGTTTAGTATTATATGCACCAAGGGTCTGAGAATAACGCAATTTAAATTCTCTGTATGTGCTGTACATGTGGCAGAATTGACTTAGCTTTGACTAAAGTGTACAAGTTTTAGTAAAAATCGAGATGTTTGTTTTCCAATCGTATCATATAAGTGTTGTAGATTAAGTTTACCCCCCCAAGAGAACACAAAACCACTTGAAGTAAATCTCAACAATAGAATAAGAACTTTACACAGTATAATAAAATTAATTGTAATTTCCATGCCAATGGTTTAACAATTTCTCTCTGTTTCCATTTGTTTTCAAGAATGGCATGAGGGATATTAATAGCCTATAATATTGCATATTTTATGCAATATTCCATATTTCAAAAGTTACCTTGCTCAAAAAAAAGTGTCAGTTTATACACATTGTCCCAACATGCCCCACTACATTTCAATGTTAAATGAAGTCCATCTTATCCACCCTTTATCGTTGTTTTCCACAAAACGTTCATAGTAGGCCTTGCCAGTAGTATTAATCTGCACCTTTGAGTAAAATGTTTTGACAATACCTTTGTTTCCATGGATTTAACTTGTCACAATAATTGCAGGTCTACTCGAGTTCCCAGTTTCAACTTGATCAGTAATTAAATTCAAAGTTAAAGGAAATTAACTTCGCTGGAGGTTGTCACTTTGATTTGACTTACAAACGTAGACTTAAGCTTCCAGTTTTAGAGGGATGATTTCTGTTACATTGTTCACTCAATTCACAACGTGATATAGCCTACTGACCTTATCGAGATGCATCCAGCTGCTTGACAGCGCGTCAATCCTGCTCTTGTACTCGGTGATTTTCTTCTGAAATGTGAGCGCTGTGATGTGCAGCTCGCAGTGGAGCGCAGAGAGTTTGGAGAGGAGAGATCTCTCCCTCTTACTGAAGCTCAGCGACTGGCGCTTCAGCTCCTTCTCCAGACTCAGCACTTTGGTTTGGAGGAGACCGCTGTGTGTCCTAAGAGCTTGGAGACAGCTGTGGTCTTCCGACCTCTCCTTGAGGGTCAGCGCGAGTCCACATCCATCCTTACAGACCTCCACGGCCCTGCGTTCGCATCCCTCCCGCATATGCGAAGCCACATCCTTCAAGCTGAGCACCGCGTCGCATCCTTCATTCTCGCATCTGACCGGAAAGAATTCGCACGCCTCCGCGTGCTCTGGCAGATGCTGGAGCTTCATCACCCGGTTGCAGCCTCGTTCACAGTGGTCGCATTTGACGTCCAGCTTGAGAATGAGGTTTTTTAGGGGCAGGACGTGGTTCAGCTCTTTGGTGGAGATCTTCTGGCACTGGACAGGGCAGCTGCTGACTTTGGAGAGCCACTGGAGCGCACACGCGGCGCAGAAGACTTTCCTCTCTCGGATGGCTGAGAGGATCGGGGTGTTAGGGTCTGAAACCTCCACACGAGTTTCAGAAGTGTAATCCTGTCCACGGGGACCTCCAACACTGATTCTAAGACAGCCCATAATCTTACGGTGAGTACCGTTTGGGAACGATCTTCACATGCAATCAAGAGAGAGTCTAGTTCACTCACACTCACGAAGTGAGCTGATTACTCAGCGTGTTCCCTGCGCGAGTATGGCGGGCGGGCTAGCCACTTTTTTGATATACAGACCCCTACAATCCGCGGAGAGCGACCTAGTGCTGCGGTGAATTAGTCAGTCGCTTTAAGGATTGACCGTTCGTTTGGTGCCCAAATACACTGTGGGTTAGTTCGCCTCGTGTGGATTGATCCGATGCTGTATGTCCTTGCAGTGTGCTATAAGTCACCCCACATCAAAACACAATTATCACTACATCCGAGTTTATCTGAATCCACCCTGCTCATATGCATAATGAGGAGCATGGAATCCCCTTTTATAGGTTATGATGTTCGCGTTCGGATCTTGAAGCTAAGAACTCTTGACAATGAGCTTCCGGGTCCCTGTCAGGGGTGGTCTTTCCTGAGTTGAGCCAATAATTCACTGTGGTGGCACAGTTTGGGTATTCTGCACGACACGCAGTGTGTTTGAACCACCATTTTGGCTCATGTATGATACAACGTGTTTTATAAACACCGAAAAAGGAGACCATAAACTCTATTGATGAGAAAATTGGTATTAATCATTTATTGAAAATAGTTGTGCTGCTTCATATTTTTGAAGAAACTGCGATATATTTTTTCAGGATTATGTACTGAATACCAAGTTCAAAAGAAAAGCATTTTAAGAAAAATATAAATCTTTTGTGACATTTATAATGTCTTTACTCTTTTATTAATTTCTTTAAAAAAATTAAATAAATCTTACTAACTTTTAAGTATGTTTTAGAAAATAAACAACTGCCTTGTGTATTTTGATATTTTTTATTTAGTAATTTTCATTATTCACAATATTGATTCAGTTATCTCTTTACAATTTTTAATCATCATTTTAATTACAGACAGTAAAAATCAATACCATGATGCATTTTACAATGTAAAATTTTAGTTCATTTAATATAGCAATATTTTTTTTTATATATTAACGTAATTAGAAGGTGCAAAGGTGTTAACTTGTCATGAAAGCCCAACTGTATACATGCTTGTATTTAAACATGTGTCTTAATTAAGAAAACTTAATTGGATTTAATTACATATCCCTTATCTGACAGACCAATTCAGGTCATGCATCTCTCTGCTAATGAGCTGATGATTTCAATCAGATGTGCAAACACGGGAGACACACATCTTACATTTTCAGGACAATGGTGACATTTCATTAGTGTCAGGTTCTTACATTTCTATCACAATGCAATGTTGTTATTTTGTACAGTTCATTATTAACAATATATGTTGGCCAAAAATGTATTATTTTTGTAGGCTATGTTTAAATGTTTTCTCATGTTTCATAAATGTTGCTGTTTCACACATCTTGACATATAGTCAAGTCAAGTCACCGTTATAGTGCTTTCACTGACTGTGTCAAAGCAGCTTTTCAGTGTTTTCTACATGTGAAAAGATGAAGCTACGCACACTTTACCTCAGCATCACATCCCCACTGAATAATATGGAGCATATTTAAGCCAGCTGCAAGTTTGTGGCATGCTCATGTCAATATGCACTGACTCTTATCAGGCCTATACGTTTCCAAAGCATCAGCACTTGCTGGGTTCCCCTGTGCAGATACAGCAGTGTTAATATATTTCCCAGCACAGGGTCAAATGGTAGAAAAAGTGTTGTGAGAGTGGTGTGTTACAGCTTTATCAAACTCCTGATGACTGGGAGGTAAATCTTCAGCGTCTTACATGACAGCTGGCTGTTTTGCTGGAGGAAAGGAAGATGGAAGAGTGCGGAATAATTAAAGGCTATCTGTTAGGCATAGGATACTAGGAACAATTCATTTAACATCTCGTTATTTTTCAGCACCTAATTAAAGGGGAGGTAAAGGGCGCTGTTTAAAGGCATGTGTGGGTATACAGAATTGATCTCAACCTATTAGGTTTATGTGATTCTCAAACAGGCCATTTGACACTTCACCTTGTACATGAACGATACTGAGGTATAAAACACCCGTCTGGATCTAGTTTGCGGCATTGTTACAGGGATGTCTGGAACGATTCATAAAAGAGGCAAGGTAGGGCAAATCAAACATTCATACAATAAAGAAGGTGTCTGTCTCAGTCAACACAAGTGCTCATAAGAAATAGTTATTGTATCCTGGAGACAAAGGCAAAAAGCTAAAAAAAAAAAAGTTGAATTATGTGATCATGTGCCTGTCTGACATTAAAATAAATTAATTGTTTGAAAAAACAATGACCATTTTTTTAATATTTGCTTGATCTGACCTGGATAAAAAGCTAGTGTGTAGAGACTGACTGCAGATGTTTTGCTTCATGTGCTCATGTTCTTGTACGAAGTTTAGGAAAGATGAAAAATAAACTCACAACAGACCACATCTGACAGCTAATAGTGAAAATGAACAGGCATCGTATAAGTAATTGTCTGTATGAAGCCTTCATGACAGGACAGACAAAAATGGAAACATGTAACGACTTAAATTGTCACCTCATTAGTGTGATTTGATGCCTAAAAGGAATCGTTAACTCAAAAGAAAAAAAAAATCTGTCATTATTTTCTCACACTCAGGTTCTAAACACATATGAATTTCTGTGAAATATAAAAAGAGAAGTCTTGTTTTAAAAAATAAATAAATATTAAGTTAGTTCATGATAAAACAAGAAAAAATATTCACCAATGTGGTAAGAAAAAAAAATGAAAGGGAAAGCCTTTTTTAAGCAAATAACCTTCAATTCAGAAAGGCGGAACATTGATAAATACGTAAGAATCAGTTTTGGAATCCGTTCCATACATGTAATGATTTTTATATTTGTAGCGTGATCAACAGACACAATAGTAAGAAGGGTCCAATTTCTGGCAGTGCATGACCAGCTTGTACATTCTGAGAATTATAATTGTTTTGGTTCAACTGTCCTTTTAATAATGAACAGACACATTGGAAATAAACGTAAGGCGTAAAGACGACACACTGCGTCGTACTCTCTCAAAAGAGTATGTAATGCTGCTCTGTATAAAGCCATTATTAATATGACAACTGTAGACAAAAAAAAAAAATTATAAAAAAAAAAACAGAGATAGACTCAGTCGCGGAAGAGTTGCACGCACATTCTAAATGTATTGGCAACCTGTAATTACCTCTGGCGAGAGGAAACATTCCTGCTGAATTATTGTGTGAGCCTATTAGACCGTCACTGATGCCCGCTCCACAAGCTTAATCCCTGCAGGTGAAGGGGGGGGAAATTACGCCAAACCATAGTATCCAATCATCATCTCACCAACACAGGCGTGTCACGGCTCACGGGATTTCATGAGGACGACGAATGCTATTGTGATCGAACTCCAAGATCGATGAGCAAGAAATATGAATGGTATGAAGAACATGAAATCTTTAGCGTGAAAGGAGAAGTGCTATTCTACCACAGCAACATGCCAACTCACGTGGAAAGGTGCGGGTCTCTAGTCCAATAATGAAACTGCGGTTCTGCCGGACCGATCAGAGTGACAAAACTGGGCTGGAAACAACGCAGGAGAGTGGCAGGTCTTCATCGATCTATGTCGAAGGGGAGAAGAATGAATATGGGAGGCAAGGCTAATCGACACTAGAGCTTGCGAGAATCATAGAACAAGCTTCCAAATGTGAGGGGTGAATTATGCTGGCAAGTCATAAGAGCCTATTAGAATAATAAGTAGAAATCCTGCTAACACAGCTGTAGAGCTCCAGTGCCCTTCTTAAATGGCACCATTTCAAATGCTGTGAGGATGTATTTTATTCTGCTGATGGCAATCTATCCTCTGATAACCGCACAACTCATGCCTAATTAGCTATGACTGGGGTTCTAGAAGGTGAACTGATATCAGCCCAAATTCACTGGCTATTCACAAACACATGTAGAGGTCTCTTTGGTATTCGACGGCAGGGTGGGTGTCTTAGATCATGTTACAAAAAAGATCCACCTCCAGAGCTCCAGCTGCCTGCAGTAACAGACCTGATACATTCGGGTGCAATAGCCACCATCTATTGATGCAAAACAGTAGGTGTAATTCCCAATCACACACTACCGGGTGGCATGTTTTGCTTCAAATATAACCATTGAAAAACATCCCTGTAGCTGCGCAGAAAACTACATTTCTTTGTTTTTAATCACGACCGAAAATCATTGTGCCATCACATATCAATACTACCAGCAGCATTATATATGGAAACATGAAATCAGTCCATGTCTTTCATCTTGCACATCCCTTTCAAAAAGAAGTTTAAATTTCAATTGTGTCTACTAGTATCCTCTTTAACAAAAAAGGAAAGTATACTTATTTACAGTGCTACTTTTTCCTGTACTAGTCTCAGATTAGCTTATGTACTTCTACAAAAGATGCTTAACATACTTAAGATGGACATTGACTTATACCTACTTAGACAAGATCAAAAAAAAAAAATCAAACCAAAAAAAAAAAAAACTAAAAAAAAGGAAAAAAAAAAAAAAGGGGACAGCAAAAAAAAAAGATATTTGAGCAATACTGGGTTACCAAATAGATCTGACTTGTTTTCATTGTTATACGGTAGGGAGTGCTAGTACACATCTTCTGTACAGAATTTCCCAAAAAAAACACAAGTGAATAAGAAACCGAAACAACAGATGCTTCCACATGTAATCAAACACGATCATTAGACATAAAACAGCATCAAAACTTTGTAACGTTATGGAATAAAATGTCGACCATTGAAGAGGTAATAATAACTGTCAAGCGTTGGGGTTAATTGATCGTGACTTGTGCTTGTGCATTCTGACTGCCAATTCATTTATCTACTTTTTCAGCTGTTATGGCAAAATGTTAGTTTATTTCTTTTTGTTTTTTCTTAATTTACGAAAACTTACCACAATCCAATGTTAAATAAAGAATGACAGACGCTAGAATGAAAACCTGTTTTTTTGCAAGCATACCACTGGTTCTGTCTTTTGGTGATGTTTCGTATGTTACAGATATTTATATAACAAAATGACATACAAATGTACATACCTAATATGACATAGGTAGTACACATAAAGTATGTGTAAAGTTCACTGGGTAAAGAAAAACTTCAAACTAGTATATAACTTGCATTAGTGCAAGAAATGGGAAGTATACAAACATCACTAAAGGTAGTTTACGAGACTAATAGCAGTCCCAAAGTGTACTACAAAATGCGTACTATAGAGTATTTAATTATAACTCCCAGTATACCCATAAGTTCACTTTTCA
The DNA here is from genome assembly GCA_018155175.1 of Sinocyclocheilus anophthalmus. Classification (NCBI taxonomy): domain Eukaryota; kingdom Metazoa; phylum Chordata; class Actinopteri; order Cypriniformes; family Cyprinidae; genus Sinocyclocheilus; species Sinocyclocheilus anophthalmus. The sequence continues at coordinate 233,696 of JADLZN010010322.1, forward strand.
GTAATAGTGGGCAGTACAAGCTAAAGTATGTGTATGTAACAACTGTTGGGTACTAAATGTTAACCACTGTTGTCTTAAAGTCTAACTTAAAAGTAGACTTTTATATACTAGATGTGGGACCAATTTAGTCCCAGATAGTAAGAAATAGATACACTTCCAGTAATACTACAGTACACATGAGATTTGTATACTTACTACGTGCTGCAGTATCCCTAAAATATAATCATACTATGAACTTTACTTAAGTATACTATAAATAAAATACAAAAAACGTTTAGATATCCTACGTTTGTGGTAAGGGTACGAATCAGTGTGACATAAAAAACTTTGTATCATTCCACGAAAAAAAAAAATATAACATATTTATTCAACCACACTAGTCTGACCATACGTTGATATTAAATGTATCAGCATGCAAAAGTTCATAAGCTTCAGGTGAGATTTAATCTCAAAATTTTTGTGTTCCTGGCACATTGCGCATTGATACAAAAAAAAATGAACAATATCAAAACACTCTGACAAGATCGTAATGTGTGGAACGATACTTTAAAATGAATACTATGTTTATAGTGTCAAACATAACAGTAAATATAATGCTGTAAACATCTAATAACACCATCCCAGCTACAGGGAACGTCCATTACATTATGTTAAAGGTAATGTAAATGTTGGACAAACCATTCTTAAATGAGTTTGGAACGGTTCTAACATTATCAATAATGTTATAACGTTCTAGAGGAACAGTAATTAGACAATGCTTCAGACGTCCTTATGAGGTTATATTGTACTATGATAAATGAAGAATACCCAGAGAAGCAGGCCCAGTTCTTCAAACTATGTTCATGCAGAATGCGAGAAGTAGACAATGTACTTTCTGACTGGAACATATATTACTATTTGCTGAATAGTTTATCTAAAGTATAGCAGAGAACAGTTTGAAGTGAAATTGTTTATAATGATCATGACACAACATTCGTTTTTGTGAACAACCATTTTTGGACACATGGTTTCTCTGACCATTATAAAACAACTACAGAAGTCCTATTACAGGAAGGCAGCTAACAGAGAACAAGGAGGTAACATCGTAAGAGAACGTTCTTAATAAAAAAATTGGTGTGTTAAAGTTTAGGAGAGAACATTCAGTGCATTATGTCGTCATAACGTGTTATTAACAAATGAAAGAAATTAAAGTTATCACCAAGTAATGTTCACATAACCACTCAAAATGTTCTCAGAACTAAAAAAAATACAACTTTTTTCGGACGTTTAAGGCAATCAAAATAACATTTTCATAACGTTATGTGTATGTTAGCAAATGTCTTAGAACATGTTTTGTATGCATGTGTGTTACAAATTCATCTAAATCATGCATAGCATATCTTGAGTACATTTTCATGTAAATGTGGCTATCGTCTGTGTGAAAGTGCTTGTTGTTTTATTATCATAAAGCTCTGTAGAACTCAGACTAGCAAAGCTCTCGTCTGATGTCTCCTATGCTAGTATCTCCGTGCTGTCTCACATTTGAGAGCACGTTACCAAAAGGGAAACCGTTGGCACATGAAGGCTGACGAGATTTTGACATGCAACGCCTATCTTCCGGTACTATAAATCATGAAGTTTATACGCTTCACGCAACACTATAGCTGAAAGTAAAAAGATTTGAAAAGTGTAGGCTATTAATTTTTTGGGCGATGGACAAACAAAGGCATACCAGTACACGCTGAATCATCCGCGTTTTTGAAGGTGGGACGGAGGGGGGGGAGTGTCAAGGGTAAATCAGAACCGGCCCCCCCCCCCCACCCCCAAAGAGGCGCCATTTCAAGATGAGGCCTCTTGAACTGAAACCCATCATAGCATATTACTTGCTGAGGAGGTAACAGGATTTATCGGTGAGTTCGGTTAACGCAGTTCACATCACAGTTTTTACATACAAGACTGCAGATGGACACTCAGACACTATGCGTGATCAAAGTGAGAGCGGCTTCTTAACTGAACCAAATATGCCTGATGCTCGGGCTAATTCATGGAAGAAAAATAGCATGCTTAAACCTCCTGTAACTGAGCTGATTAATCAGCCTGGGTTCAAATTTAGCTTCATTAATAAGAACTAATCTCTCCAAATAAGTACTTGATTAGACTAAAAACCTTCAAAATCCACCAGTTGGCAAAAGAGTAGAGTGACTAACAGCATCAGAGAGGTAATCATATATGCACGAAACTGAATGAATGAAGTGTTGCTAATTGCAATTAAAAATAAATTGCTTAAACTAAAGCAACTAAAGGTAGCTGTTTTAGGATTGCAAAACAAATCAGAACTTTCCTATTCACAGATTTTGATTGACAGAGATTACAGTAGAACTGAAATTGGTGCCGAATTCAATTTAATTAAAAAATATTTTTACAGAATTATATGTAAATCTGATAAATATAAACACCTATTATCTGAGCAATATCTGAGAACAGTAATATTTTTATCCAATAATCTTGTGCTTCAGAGTGTGATCACGCCATTTGACGCCACCTATACAGTAGTAAGGTGTCACACCGTAGTAAATTACAACTTATTTATGCATGATAATGAACTACAAATATTCTGCATTCACGCCATGCCGTAATTACTGAAAGTACTAGATGACAACCCAGACGGAGCATTTCATGTCCTTGGACTTGTAAGTACAGCTTCCTAGTGACCAACACTATATGGGCAATGACTCTGTGTATGTGGTGAGCTAATTAATGGACAAATCCACAATGTCGTTATGAAAATGCCATTAGAAAGTTATTCAAATTTGTGCTAGTCTAAAACAATTGTATGTCTATATATTGTTTTTTTCATATTATTAAACATTCATTACATTAAGAACATTTACACTAAGTGTTTAATTAATTACAGGAATTATTAAACAGAAAAAAAAACGACTTTACTGCTAAAGCCAATTCCATTTGAAATGTTTTTGGTACAAATCGGAGCTCTCAGAAAATTTTGAGTTTACAAATTGTGACTGAGAGTTTCTACAAGAACATGAATGCTTTTCTCATAATTACGGTATTTCCGACATAGCTTGAATGCACCTTATTTGCACCTTAAATATGGTACACTTTAGAACTATTTGTACTGTTATTTACACCCCCATAAAAATTAAATTATTTCAGTGATAAACTTAAAAATCTCGAAACACTGTTTATTCCCAACAAAAATTACAAATGAAAATAACAATAAAATCGCATTTTCAGTGTGTACCGCTAGGTTTTCTGGCCCCCCTGGACAGTATATTGGCTTAGGGACTCCCCGCTAATTGTGAAATTGTGTTCCGGGCTGATCAGGGTCCTTGGAACCGTCCTAATGTTACAGCACCTTTGCTTGACCCCCCTGTATAAAGTTTGAGTGTCAGTACAGTGAATACATGCACATGTTTCTAGGTAAATACTAGGTTATAATCATGTGAATTTAATCTGATTGATGCTTCTTTATTTAGTAGTCATTTCTGTTGACAGGTGAAAATGAAGTGTCATTTTCTCTCCACTGTGTCCAGTAATTAACTTACTGTCAAGCTTAAATTCTTTAAGCGACTGTAAAAATTAGTACTCCATTCAAGTAAATAAGCCAACTGCCATTAAATATTTTTGTATGCTTCTGTTTTACCTTGAAAGTCTTTAAAAGTGTTTTGTTCGATAACTTTGCCAAAATTAAGTTTCTGTTGCATTTAGTCAGTGCCATTTCTTAATCAATTGCTTGCTTGGTAAATAATTTCAAAGAGACTTTAATATTAAATGAAAGCTTAATGTTTTCACATGCATTAACAGGAGTAGCCTATTTACATTTCCAATCTTTTTTCCACCAAAGCGATACACTTAGTGGATCACAACGCACCATGTGTTTAGAGATCAAAAAAGTGCAAAAACGTTTTTTTCGCCTGATGCAGTGTGAATCAGTGTGACAGTAGTGATGGAACTATAAAATGCATGCTGGTCAAGTTTGAGTTCAATTCTGTAAGATTACCATTTATTGTTAATGTCAAAGATAATAATTACTCAAGGGAGTAGGTGCATAAGTAGTTGCTGAATAAAGAGAACAGCTGATTCTGTGACAAAGATTTATTCACAAATGTGGAGAAGGCATGACAAAGAGTTGTTTATTATGTCACCATAGAAACATTTTGTCAAAGTTATGAAACAATACAGATGTAGAAATACAGAAAGGAAGAAAAATCAGTGGCTGTTGGCTCGTTTACTTGGAGTGTATCAACGATACCCCTGGCAAATCAATTCACATAACACATGACACAATCTATAAATTGTTATAGATTACAGTTTCAATTTAATAACCTGTCTGAAAAGGGTTTTTGTGATCAAATTCTTACAGAGTTTTAATGCTTTAACATGAAAAACAGGAAACTCCGCCCAGTGCAACTGAATATTTTAGAACAACAGACAAAGTCGCAAATAATTTCTTGCCTCTGGATTGTCGTTGCATTGCCCCTAGTTAGGACATCTTGTTACATGTCCTTAGATTTTTGTATTTGATTAATTCAAGGACTCTGAATGCACCCATTACTACCTGCCCCCCAAAAATTGACTTTACTAGCAAACATTATAAACTTGTAAATCAATGAAGACTCTCCTAATCTTTTCAGATGAATATGGCTGATCTAACTTGTGTCTCCCATCCAGTGTCCTTATATTGGCCTTCACATAAAACCATCCTTTCTGCTTCTGTGCCTGCAGGACAATCAATTATTTACTTCTCATCACCGTCTATTGTCCAAAACTGATCATCACTATTACAGCATGCTGGGGAAAATCTCATTAAACAGTTTTCTCATCAGCAAGAACATCATTCTGTCACCTGCCTGACTGGACCGTAGGCTGCAGGAAATTGGACACATCGCCACATTTTCTCCTAAATATTTGAGACTTCAACTTGCAGAGCACCTTAATGGACAACAAGGTCCGTCCTTCAGAGGTGAACCTGAGGCAAGGTGGGTCTAACGTCTAACGTGCTGAAACGTCTAACTGAGGTAAGAAAAAGCAATTGATCGCCTTTTTTATCTGAATACAGGAAAACAGGTACTTTTTTTTTTTTATTTCAAACCAGCGCAGTCCAGACAGACATGCTTTTTGCCTTTTGTTTTAAATTGTATATTTTATTAATAAAACCTCCAAACTTTAGTAAAGTCCAAAGCTGTGTTATCCTGGTTGACTTGCTTCTGTTTAGATCTTGATGTCCATCTCATTGAATTTTCCCAGCGGGCTGTGACACCATGCTTTAGTTATGAAGAGGGTGAGTGTCTCCTGAATTAAAGGAGCTATCGGTCCAGAGCTCATTAGAGAGGATGTGATCTGACAGTGTGTGTCAAAGCGTGAAAAACCGCACACAAATAAAAAAGTGAATGTGCTGCCTCAGCAGCCCTCGTGGTCTCTCCTCTCTGAAAGCGGGCTGACTCAGTCAGAAGAAGAGCCATGGGTGGAATTAAAGGCCTTGTATTCATCTTCCAGGCAGGTGGACATAAAGACCAGCAGCCATCCACAGTTCAGCCATTAACCACAGTGTACTGTGTATAAAAAGAGTAATTAAGACAAAAGTGATGCTGCAGGTCCTAAAGTTGTCACAGGGGAATCGTTTCCTTTTCGGGGAAGCAGAATGTTGTGTAAAATTTTTGTGAATTTTGGAGCTATCAAAGCAATTATCGAACCCACAGGGTAGTGTGTAATACATTTTAAAGATCTCTCATTGTCAGTAAATTATTTGTTAGACTGCTAAATGATTAAATTAAAGGGGACATAACACACAGTTTCTGCCAATCTCATATCATGTTAATCTTGAGTACCTATATAGTAGTATTGCATCCTTCATATCTCCGAAGAGTCTTTAGTTTTATCAGATTTATAAAAGACGGATACAGCTTTATGATTCTCTGGGGTGCTTTTCCCAAAAGCATCGTTAGCTAACTATGGAGAAACACTCTGTCATACATCCAACTCGTTTTTTTTTTTTTTTTACTTTGGCCTGGTTTTTCGCCAATGGACTCTAACTCTTGAGCCACGGGTAAAAATAAGTCAGAATGCATGAATGAACGAAATTTGAAAATGAATGGCATATGTGAAATGTGAATTTCCGCAAAATAGCATCTTTTAGAACTCCCCTCTGTCCTTCAACAATTAATACAAAAGTGTGCTTGTGTAATATTTGTTTTATGTTTTGATGCAAAGACTTTTGCTTGTTTCTTAAGTCTCCAAATACTTTTGGGGGGTTATTGTATATTGTGGGATAATCACAAATGCACAGGTGATTCTGTATAGCTATTTTAATGCAATATGTAATTTTAATACATTTTGAAAAACATGTATTGTGTTGTAACACATACACGAGTTTGAATGTATTGTAGGATATCAGACCGAATCAGACAATCTAAGATTTGGTCAAACATGGTTGAAAAATGAGGAGCCCAAAATTCCACAAGAGGCCCAAGACAACAGGATGTCATAAATCAGACCCTAGCCAGTCTGAAGCAAGCCTAAACCACTCTGTCACAGAACAGTTTTCAACATTAACACAAAAGAACACTTATTGACAATTCCAAGGAGATTGTCAATTTTGGGGCAAGTTATCAAGAATAATGGTCAAAAGAGATGCACAGCGTGACCGCCACATGGAAACATGTGATAGTGATCACAAGCTCTTCGGATTAACTTTTCCCCCCACCTAGGAGACAAAGAACAGACTAAAATTCCTTACAGACATTTTAACCTCTCCGGTCTTCAAGAAAACGTATCCTTACATTCACAGAATGGCACGGAAACTGCCTTTCCATGCACCTAAATGACACTAAAAGGACTCAAGCAACTAATCATTGCTATATATATATATCTCCATATTATGTATGTAACCTACATGTGACTTATCAGGTCTTAATCATTTATTGTGAATGTATTTTTAATAACTATTGAATAGCTAAAAGGGTCGTATTCATGTTTGGTATGTGTGTGTTTGAATCTTCATGCTTGAAACGTTTCTTCCAATCAAATCTTTGTCAAATGTATAATTTTCTTGTTATAGAAATCATGTCCAAAATCATATTTTTCAAGAGCGGGAAAACCAAAACCATGTGAATAATGAGATAACAGTTGATTTATGAATGGGAAGGAGAAACATTGCAACACCCCGAGCTACAATTGGTCGAGACACCATTTGGGGTGTGTTAAACAGCCTGGTTTAAATACTAGAAACACCATCAAACTTGGCTTTTTGTCTTGCTCTTGTCTCTCTTCTTCAACCCCCTTCTTTGCTCGCTCTTTGTTTTTACTCTCCTCTTTTAGTCATAGCTTTGAGCTATGCTATTTTATCATGCTTCTTTAGCTTTTTGAGCGTGCTACACGCCAGCTCCTCCAAAACCATGACGAGAAACGCCACCTAGTCTCGTCAAACTTTACTTATATTTCTTTAGGTTGTTTTATTTTCCGTTGAGAGTTTCGTGTTTTGAGTTAAGTTTGCCTAACGCCGCATCTCCGAAAGAGTGCTGTCTAAAACTTCAACTGCAGACCACAGCTCCGCGTCGCCAGCCAACGCCCAATCACTGGCTTCCCAAGACTGAACCTCCAGCCAATCAGAAAAGCGGGAAACCCCTTTCGGCAACCAGACAAGGAAGGGAACCACGCACACAAGAAAGCAAGTACCCCAGATACTAGACTGAATGGTGAATTAATTAAATGTTAACCTCAGTGAGGAAAGGAATCAACGCAGAGGGTTAATTAATGTGATTGATGGTGTTCAGAATCTATGCAAGGCAACAATAATTGCTGTAAACTGGATTTGAACGACATGTTATTTCTTCTTAAAGCTAAATTATTTCCTCCTTCTTCGCTTCCTGCAACTGTGTGTGACTATGCATGTGTCTAGGATTAGTTTAATAGGTCTTAGAATTATCAATAAAGGCATTATTTATATTGAAAAGAGAAGTTTCTTGTGTTTTGTGCTTACAAGTTAATTTCTTAAACTGCCGATCTTGTTACTGTGTTAATTAATAGTGTTTTCATTATATTTTGGATATAAATATCCATTGCCGAATTGATGTCATACGGCTCGTTCAATGAACCGCTGGCCGACTCAGTGATCATCCGTAAAACGGTGATTCTGTCCTATCTCTCTTACATATTAATGGTGAGTTCCCCTTTAAAAGCTTAAATGATTCCCTTTGAGCTAAATTGACCTGTTTCCCTTACAGTATTGATACGTTTGAGACAGAAACCAATTGCAAAAATATTTGTAAATCGTGCATTTTTGCAGTACTTTAGATGTACAGTTTTGCTTGCAGGACACTTAAAAATGATTTGTGTTTTGTGCTGCTGTTGAAATAAGTGGCATCATTATTTAACAAATTATTAAACTAACAACTGGATGCAATGATTTTAAAACATTTCCCAAAATGAAGCTTGTTAGGTTTCAAAATATGAACCAATATTAGTCGGCAATTTTAGCGTATTTACAGCTATAAGGCCGAAAGCAATTTGACTAGAAGACGAGCACATGACATAATAATCGTAAGTTATCACCTGCACGGTATTTAATAGCGGAAGAACTAATAGATAGGGGAAAAAACAAGCTAGAAACAGAGAGAAAAAGTATGATACAGCTTAGCTTCAGGCATAATATTCAACCTATGTAACATGTTCAAATGTCAATAATGAAACTACACAGTGGTATTCTCCTAGGACACTGTAGGAAACTGAAACGAGGAGAGGAAATTACTTCATTCATCCACAAAAAATGACCTTGAGATCATTTGATTAAAAACAATTGAAAAAATGCCTCAGAAAATTGAAGTTAGTTGAGAGAAAAGCTCTATCTTAACATTTTTTTCAGATGCCACATATTTTTATCTAATGCAATGAAATTAAGGCATTATACCTGCACGCATACATACATATACAACTTTATATATATTTTTAGTAACGCTAAGGGCAATTTATAATAAATTAGATAATAGATTAGGCATCAATTAACAACAATTGTAGAGCATGTTTGTATTTAATCTTTTTTTACATTTATTTATTTTGTGTGTGCGTGTGTGTGTGTGTGAGTGTGTGTGTGTGCGTGTGCATGTCCCCTTTGTATATGTGAGTGCATATTTGAAGTGCATTTGAAAATTCATGTATATTTGTTGAAAGTTTTGACACTGCTTTACTGACAAAGTTGGCAGCTCTTGGCCAGATTAAGCTGCAAAGAGGACCAGACTCAATACTCAAAAAGAGACCCAAAAGTCTGGTTCTACAAGACCAGTACTGATCAAACGATGGCCCTTCTGTGGGAACAGAGATGATCAGGTCTACTTATGCGGCTTTACAATAGCACTTACAGTCTGTGACTGATCTGAATAGTGCTCCTGTGATGCAACAAAGGAGTTTCTAAGCTTCTCCCTTCTCTGCATCCCACTGCTTGCTCTGAAGTAGTTGTCATCTCTGATAGTACAAATTAACTGCTGCAGCTAAAAATATTCATCCCCCTGGAACAAAGCAGAGCCCAGGAGGACCATGTTGGTGACCTAAGGAAATGTGATTTAAAAGAACTGACAGACTTGTGGAACAAGATGCTCGGCTCAGATTTAATCCACCAGGCACCTCATGCTGCGCCAGAAATCACCACCTATAGTGAGGGGATGAGAGAGGAGCAAGGTGAGGAGATTGTGATGTAGACTCAAGCAACTCGATAAGCTTGCCCTAGTCGCGGCACAGACACATGGCAGGGAGACTCACGGTGATTAATTAGATTAGGTATTAATTTCTCTCCTGGATTCAAACCATCTGTTAGTTTGTATCAATAGCACAAAAGCGCTACCACGCGAACAGACGGAGCGGGCAAAATCAAAAAATAATAGCATGGACGTGGGTATGCCCTCAGTTTAATCTGAAAACATTTAAGATGTAGACTGTGAATTTACACGGCGCACGATGAACGCGCACACAACACACACAACACACACACACAATGAAGGTATAATTACTCTGAATCACAGGATCAACATTGCATTGAGAACGCAAGCACTATACTATATATGACTCCAAGATCAATTTAGGTCACTGCGCTTATGATAGCGGAACACCTACAGCGGGGACAGGTATCTTAGTATATGTGGTTGGAGTTTGAGACCCTATGAGCCCTGGGCCATTGTTGCTAGAGCATGATGAACATTACATCTCAGCAAAAGGGAGAACGGAGACGGGGAAAGTGTATATATCAACATTGTGATGTTTTTCTGCTGCGATACTTCGACACGACAGTTGAAGAGCTATCTGAAAAGGGACGCTTCCACGTTTCGTGCGATAGACATTTCATGGGTAGGTAGAAAGATGGTAATAGTTGTCGGGGATGTGAGAGATGACAGAAACTAGTCAGACGACTCATGCTTTATAGTGGTGTTTATTGACTTAGTAGGAGGAATTTACAGCATTTTTTTAATGTAATAAAATCAGCCTAAGAAGAAAATTATTATTTTGTCAAAAACAAATTTGGACTTAAAATTCTATTTTTTTTCTGGGGGAAAAATCTGAGACTACAGTTTAAAAAAAAAAAACCAATGGATTTGAAACAATTTCCACCCAGAAATTGCTGGTAAATTTCATATGTTATTACAAAAATATGGCAAGTAAAAAACACATTTGAATTAAACATGAAATTTTGAAGTAGAAAAACTAAAACAGTATTCTCATACAGTATTTTCATTCTAAATTTCTAATGAACGTTTTTAACTGTTAATAATTTTAAACCAGGTGTTATGCTGGCTTTTGGGTTTTGTTTCTTGTTTAGGTTTTCTTGTCTTTTATTTTGTATTTTCTTGTCTTGGTTCCTGCCTTGTCTTGTGTTTCCCTGACCTTGTCATGTGATCCTGCTTTGTGGTGCTTTTTATTCATGTGTCTAGTTCTCATTGGTTCCTGTATGTGTCACATTCTCTTTGGTTGGATTATATCATCTGATCCCTTTGTTTGATATAAATAGCCCTCATATTTCTAGCTGTTTGTGTATGTGTATGTATATAGCTTTTTTTTTTTTTTTTAAGATTACGTGAAATCTATATAATAAGCCATGCGAATACTCCGGTACAGTAGGTGGCGGCATTAAACTAAATGAAGAAGAAGCTGTTTGTGTAATCCACTGTTTGGTGAGGTTGTTCATGTTTTTGCCAAGCCAAGTCTTGTTCATTGTGTTTCTGCTCACTTTTGGATTTTATTAAACTGCACATGTGTTTTCATTCAACTTGCCTCCAGTGGTCATTCATTAAAGAATGCTAGACCAGAATATGAACCCAGCAGTTTGCCTCTTGTGCCTTTGCCAAGGCCATCGAACTATTGAGGACTATGCGGCATACTTTTGTGAACTTGATCACCTGGTGGACTTTAATGCAGTTAAATCCCACAGTACCACACCGTTTTTCCATGCCCGAACCGTCATGTCAGGGTTTATTCACGCCACAACCACCAAGCCAGGGCCATCAACTGTCACGCCAGAATATACAGAGCCTGTCCATGTCATGCTTGCCACGCCAGAGCCTCAATCCAACCCGTCATGGCCGCCACGCTTGAGTCTCCAGCCATCAGGTACACCACTCCAGTGTTTCCAGGTGTCATGTACGTCACATCTGAGGCTACAGGGCCATTTTGTGTGTATTGGCTGCATACTGCTCTCCAGTCCATGAATCCGCTCCAGAGCCCACTCAAGCCCCAGAGCTCAGTCCTGTGTTGGCGCCAACTTGTGAGTTTCCTGCCTGTCCTGTTTTGACCACAGTGGTCACGTAAAACCTCTGCCAGCCCTGCCACAGCTAAAGAGGCTGTCCCTGAACTCACAGTCTGCCCTATCATAGCCAAAGAGGCCTGTCACGGCCAAGGAGGTGGTCCCTGAACCCCTTGCCTGTCCTGTCATGGCCATGGAGGACATCTCTGAACACTCTGCCTGTCATGTCACGGCCACTGAGACCATTCAATGTACCTGTTGTTTGGCAACCGAACCACATGGTCTGTCCATGTCTCTGTTCCACCATGGCCTCACTGACTCTGTGGTGGTGCTCTGAAGCAGGCTGCAACTTGGTCACTGCCTTACACTCTGGTCACCTGTTTCCTGGCTCCACACTGGTGGTCATCTGCTTCACCGTGGGGATTAGCAGTTCCGCACTTGCTCTTCTGCCATGGTGGTTCTTCCAGTGCTTTGCAACTGGTTGCTTGCTCCACCATGGTCTCTGCCACTGCTCCATGGTCCAGGCCCACCACTGCTCCACAGTCCATGCCATGATCCAGGTCCTGTTTCCTGGCACGGGCATGGCCCCTCATCCCTCCCCCCTGTTCCCCACTTCTTATAGTTCCTGATGTGTCACATTTCAACTTCACCAGTAAAATCAATGAATCAATGAAATCTCCCTTGCTCTTGTGTGTGTTTGAGAGAGAGGAAGAGTAAGAGTGCACTCTCCTTTGTAATAGTTAAACATTTGTCTCATATGTAACTTTAATTTAATTACACATCTTTTCTCAGTAACTGTAATGTGTAGTTACTCCCCAACACGGTAACACCACAAGTTTATAATTAGATAATGCATTATTTAATCTTTTTAAATAATTTACTAAAAGTATTGTTCATCTGTGGTTCAGGTTAATTATTGACGTAACTAATGTTAACATATACAGCCTACACATTAAAAAAAAAGATTTTTTTAGAAGTTGTAAGTAAAACAATGATCATTACATTTGACAAGAAAAATCAACTTTTCTCTTCAAATTTCACTTTTAATTCAGTGTGTTATTTGCTGTTTCTCTGTCATTGTTGGTGAAATTTACTAGCAATTTCTAAGTGAAAATTGTTTCTACACCATTTGTGTTAGTATTACCATATTTCACTCATAATTCACATATAATTAAAAGAAATGGCAAGTAACAGGTAGAAAGAATGAAATAATATTTTCTTGTAAAATGCACTCCAATAATCTTTATTTACAAAATATATTTTTTACAGTGTTCTGAATCATGAAATTATATAATATATTAGTATTACCCATGCAAAATAAAGGAGAAAAAAACAAAAAATAAACTGAAAAAGTTAGACAATCTTAAATACAACAAAAGCACCATTGAGGTGAACATTTGAATGTTTTTCCAGTCGTGAGTTACAAGACGGAGTGCATGAACCAGACATTTTAATATGTCTCTGCATTGATTTGGAAGATAAAGAGTGGCTCTTCATTACAAGCAGAGACCCTGAGGGTCTGTGCACTGTTAACTTCAGATGGAGAGAGATATGGATTTCCGTGCCTCTTCTCACACAGGTCACTCAGCTCAGATATGTTTCAGGTTTAATATGTTCTAGGACCTCCGTTAATGATGTGCCCCAAACCCAGACTAATTCATTTCCTTATCTTACAGCCAGGCAGGAATGCAGGTTGCGTTCAAATGAAAATGCATTAACTCCCTGCAAACATGTTCTTGCAGGGCCCATGCTGGCTTTTTGCGGGCACAGTAGGCTAGGGCCAGCCCACACCAAACCTAAACAGGCCCAGTGCGAGCTTGCCCAGGCGAGGCCCACAGCTTTGGGCTCACCGCAGGCTCTCTGTGAGCAGGCCACACTAGCAGACTGTCCACATTAATCCCATGATGGCCCAGTGTGGGCCAGCCCGTTCGGGCCCAGAGCAACTTTTGTATCCTTTGGGGCCATGCAGGTTTTGTGTAGGCAGCCCTGTAATGTAACATTGAATGTAACTAGGAGAATACAAATTGACTGGCCATTCTTTAGACACTCAATTGAACTGGAATGGCTCAAACCCAAAGAGACCTTTTCAGAACCTGTTGTTTCATATATGCCAGGGATCCTCAAATCTGGCTCACTAGATCCACTTTACTGCAGAGTTTAGTTCTAACCTTAATCAAACACACCTGAGAATATCTTCAGGATCATTAGAAAATCACAGGTGGGTGAGTTTGATCAAAGTTGGAGCTAAACTCTGCAGGAAAGTGGATCTCATGAGCCATATTTGAGGTGTAACAGAAATAAGCTTGTTAATAAGAATTTTGTGGTCAGTTTTCTTCCTTACCACTAGGGGTGCAAGGGTGTTTTAGGTTTCCTTAAGTAAATGTGGGTAGAGGGAGTTAGCAATAACAAGCAGCAGTAACCAGCATGGCTCACCTGCTGAATACATTGTGCTGTGTCCTGGTTGGCAAATGTGTCATTTCAAGCCCAGTCTAAAATTCGTTTTTTTTTTTTCTATTTAAAAGTGTACATTGCTGATGTTTTTTTTTTGCAGCGATGTTACATGTATGTATGGCCTATGTTTGGATTAATGCTAAGAGTTTAAGACAGTGTATTTGTATGCATTTTAGGAGGACTCTTTATTGGTGAGGCTACCACATCATGGTCCAGTTTGAATACAGATTTAAAGTTCTTTTCAACGGGAGACCATAGTCTGGACTTTTTTTTGCTTTTCCTGGTTAGGAAGAGTCTGGTGTGAGTGGAAAAAAAGGGGCTCAAGTGGAAAAAGGGCACTTCTCATATTTATTTTAATTTTTTCTAAACAAAACGTTAAATATATTATGGGTGTGCGATATTGACAAAAAAATAATCTCAATATTTTCTGGGATTTTATCGATAATGATTATTAGATGATATTTTGCGAAGTGTTTTATTGCACTGATATCTTAAGGACTACCGTGGACAGCTGACTCCTAAAGTTTTTGATATTCTTCATATTCTGTGAGGTGATCAGTTCACAACAGTGATAGAAATTCATTTTTTCAAATAAGTTTAAATTGATTTTTAACTTTTAAGGGCATTTTACCTTTATAAAGCCATTATCTTTTGAGTCAAATTCTTACATTGAATCAGTCAATTAGAATAATAAGACATTTTGGCTGTTACCAAACAAATGAAATCAGTATTGACAAAATACATTTTGCAATGCAGAGAAAACACAGAAGTCAAGTCAAGTCACCTTTATTCATATAGCACTTTATACAATACAAATTGATTCAAAATGCACCCTGAACACCTATTATAAGGAAAATAGTGTTCAATAATGCAAACTGCCAAAGTAAAACACTCAGTTTTAGTTAAAGAAAGTTTCATCATGAATCGTGATGTCAAACATCCAGCTCAGTGTAAAAGTATCTTTGCAATAATGTCAAACGATATCGCTGGAAATTGAAGTGTCCCCAAATAAGCAAGCAGAGGCGACAGCAGGCAAGGAACCAAAACTCCATCGGTGACAGAATGGAGAAAAAACCCTAGCTGCATTAGAAATGGCATTTAGATGCATTTACACACTGTTTAATGCAGGACATGAATACACGTTGCTCAGACGCAAAAAAGTTGGAATTATATTTGTTGGCGAAATAGAGCAAAAACAGTCAATATTGTGTCTAAAACGTAAGTGTCTTAATATTAAATTCTTGTTTATTGAACTGCTGTATAAAATCAATATCACATTTGTAATTATGCTGCTTTTTGGTGGAAAAAACATCAGTCTTCGCGTGATACTGATTAACTATATGGAATGATAAATATTTCTGCCAGACAGGGGGGGACAGACAATAGATAGGAGAAAGCACATGGCACCAAACAAACAACTGAAGCCATGTGCCTACAACCACACGGTGTCTTCTGGTGGCCATCCTGGGCACACCAGCTGAAGACTGTGACAGAACCCCCTCTCTAAGGAGCGGACTCCAGACGCTCCACAGTCCGGGGCACAAAACAAAGTCCAGGAGGGTGATGAGAGGAAGCAGAACAAGGGGGAGGGATGGTGGGCCAGGCCCGTGGAGTGGAGGAGGGCCTGGAGTCTGTGGCAGAGCAAGTGACCAGGGTGGAGCCGGCAGAGCTGGAGGCCACCACAGCAGAGCAGATTGAGAAGAGAACCACCTATGTGCACTGTGAATCAGGCGGAACTGTAATAGAGAGCACAGAGAGGTAAACGGTCTTTGTGGCCGTATCAAGACAGGCCAGGGATTCACAGGGGGTCGCTGTAGTCCAAACAGGACAGGCAAACAGTTCAGAGACAGCATCCTTGGTCGTTACAGGGCAAAGAGTTCAGAAGTGGGCGCCACCACCCTAAGAGGAACTGAAGCAGATGCCGCCGCCTCAGGAGGTTCTGCAGCGGAAGCTGCAACCTCAGGAGGAACTGGAGCGGGCTCTGAAGGCTCCCGGACTGGAGCAGGCTCCGAAATGAACTCTGAAGGCTCCTGGACTGGAGCAGGCTCCCCAAATGCAGAGCAGCTGGGGAGCTTAAATAAAGATATTTATTAACAAACACAAGGAGAAAACAAAAGACCCATGATAGGGAAAATAATACAAAAACAGGGCAGAGCAAATGCACAGAAAGAAAATAACTTACTGACAGCACTCAGGGAAACAGTGAACAACGTCTAAACACAGCAAGCAAGTGAACAGCATAGGACTAAACACAGGGAGACTAAGTAGGGCAGGTAATGAGAGAGACACAGGTGGAGCAACTTAAACAATAATGAGGTGACAAGATGGGAGGGGATAGACAATAAAACAGGAGAGAGCACATGGCACCAAACAAACACAACACAAGCCATGTGCTCACAAAAAAAACACAGGAGTGCCCTCTGGTGGCCATCTTGGGCACTCCAGCTGCAGACCGTGACAATATGCAGCAATATTGTATTGCTAGAACATTTCTCTTTCCTTTTTATCAGCTCGGCACAGTGCTGACAAGGAGTACAAAAATATAACATAACATAACATAACATAACATAACATAACATATAACATAACAACATATCAGTCATATGGGACAGTAAAGACATGCTTAAGATGCCTCTGGCTAATAGGCAGTGAGTTGTCACAGCCGCTGTCAGACAGTGTAATCATAAAGAGCTCCCTGGTGTTTAAAGAGCAAGGAGCTCAGGCCCTGCTTGTTCATGATTGCATCGGGGCATCATGCACTGATTGCATCGACCCCTTCAGTTTCCAGACAGCCGGATTAGCTGGAACTCTGCAGTCTAGCGAGGCACCTGATGAAAGAGATGGAGAAGTCTCTCTTTCCCCTCCCTTTCCCATCCTTTTGTTTTTACAGTGAGAGTCATTAGTGCATTACTGGCCAATTGTGTCGGCTCTGAACACGTGCCAGCCCTCTCGCTACTTTAGAGAGATTTTTTGGCATGGTGTGAGCATATTATTTGAAGAGGGCAACAATTTATATTGCATTCATCTTGCGCTGTGTGAGAGCCATAAAACTCAACTGATGTCAGTACTCAAAATCAGATGTCAAAATAAGCCAAGAGGAATCTAGAATCTAGAATGAATTGATAAATAAGCACACTACTGTAATTAAGCCAAATTAAGCATGCTACAGGAATTAAACCAAATTAAATGTCTTCTGTGAGAGTCAAAATTGAAAATCTGTGATTCAATATTTGAATAAATAAAACAGAGAAATCTTCTGATGTAAAATGAATTTACAAATAATAAGTGCTGCTAAAACTCATAAGAATATTGAAACTTTTTACTGAAGTTATTTTGCAAATAATAAGATTTATAATCAAAAAAGCGTTGTAAGGGAAACAGGTCAATTTAGCTCAAAGGGAATCATTTAAGATTTTAAAGGGAACTCCACCATTAATATGTAAGGGAATTAGGACAGAATCACAGTTTTACGGTTGATCACTGAGACGGCCAGCCTTGTCTGATTTCAGTAGACAGAGCAGGTATGACTCATTCTTGCAATGGTTCTATTTTATATCAAAGAGAGGATATGGATTGAATCCACTATATATTAGCACCTTCCTATGTATCATACACCACCTGATCGGCAGTTTAATGACCTTAACTTGTAAGCACAAAACCACCGATTGTTAAGATACTTCTCTTTTCAGTATAAATAAGGCTTTATTGGATAGATGTAAGACATATAAATTAATCTAACACATGAACACACGCATTCAAACAAGTTGCAGAAAGAGAGAAAGTGAGGAAATAATTAGTTTAAGAGAATGAAAATGTAAAATCCCAAGTCTACAGCAATATGTGCAATTGCATAGATCTGAACAACCATCAATCACTTAATTAACCCTCGCATTGAGTCCCTCAATGAGGTTAAAATTTATATTAAATGCACCAATTCAGCTAGAATCTGGAGGTACTTGCGTTCCTGTGTCCGGGGTTCCCTTCTTTCTCTGGTTGCCGAAAGTGCGCGACGAGTGCCCCGAGGGCGGTTGTGGTCCTTGATTGGCTGGAGGTTCAGTCTTGGGATGCCAGTGGTTGGGCGTTGGCTGGCAACGCGGAGCTGTGGTCTGCAGTTGAAATTTATACGGCACTCTTTCGGAGATGCAGCGTTAGGCAAACTTAACTCAAAACACGAAACTCTAAACGGAAAATAAAATAAACTAAAGAAATAGAAATAGAAGTAAAGTTTGACGAGACCAGGTGGCATTTCTCCTCATGGTTTTAGAGGAGCAACTGGCGTGCAAGCCAGAGCACGCTCAAAACTAAAGAAGCATGATTTAAAAAAAAAAACAACAAGGCTCGAAAAGGCAAGAAGGAAGCGAAAGAGAAGATGGTGTCTTGAGTTTTAACCCTTTAGAACCTAAAGCTAAAATAGGCCGTTTTCACTAATTTTGTTTTTTTGAGTATAAAATTACAACACAATGTGGTATCTTCAAGTGTAAGGTGTCATTTTTTTCAGAAAATGATTGGCTTTCAGGAAATTACAGTTATTGTACATTATTGTGTGTTGTGAGTTAGTAAATAGAATTTAAATAGACAAAAAAATTTAAAAACGGGAAGAAATTTAACTGCTTTTTATTTAGAAAAAAATCTGAAAACTCATGAACGAAAGAATCTAATGCCTCAGTCTTGAAAAAGGAACTATAATACATATATACAAGTCTTTTTGGGACACTAGATTGCACAGTTTTCACTCAGGAGCCATTTGTTTTACCCCAGTTCTCCAGGCTTTTTGGATCCTTGAATCCAGTCATTTAAATGTGGTGCTCTCTGAAGCAGTTCCTGTCTAACTGCAAGCATAGTCCCACATCACATTCCTGGCACTTCCATGGGGTGCTCCTTTTGCATCGTATGCAACGACGCCGACCCATGCTGGCCCTCTCTGAAAGGTTTTGAGTGTTACTCACAGGAACAGGCAGATGATCACTTCTCTCTCTCGGGCTGCCATCCAGGGGAACACCTGTGAGCTGAGCAGCTAGCAGCTCCTGAAAGTTTTGCCGTGTCATGCACTTGTCATGGTGGATGGCACACAGCCTTTTGTGTAAAATGAAGCTGTTGGTCACTGCAATGTCCAGGAAGTGCTGGAAAATTGTCATGTACCACTTCCGTGTTTTACGGTGCACAGAATTTGTTCCGAGCATCTGGTCAGAGGTGTCAACTCCTCCCATGTACTTATTGTACTGCTGAACTGCTGTTGGCCTGGGAACAGGAACCTTCTCTTTTCGCCCATCCTTTGTTGTCTGCCACCTTAGCACGGTCTCCCCGCTGTACACTGTGTGGATAGTTGTGCACATGGAGACCTCCCTTGTGTCCATCCACTTCACAAACAAAAGGACATCATCTCTGATCCAGCGAATGGAGCCTCTTGGTGACCTTTTGCTCAGGGCATTTTGTTTGGTTGAAGGAACACCAACACTTCCTTCTCGACAAGTTCCACATGCACCGAATCCCAGCTGGTGCAGATGTCGAAAGAGGAGAGTGCTTGTGTAGAAATTGTCACAGTAAATCACATAGCCTGACCCCAGGTAGTCTCGGTTCGCCAATGATGTGACAACATCAAAAGACTGGCCTTTCCCAGATGCAAATTTTGACTTCCCAGTGTAGATTTTGAAGTCAATGGTGTAGCCGTTGACATCAGCTAACACAAAAAGTTTTATGCCACACTTAGTAGGATTGGCCTTCATATATTGCTTGAAGGATATCCTGGCTTTGGTGTAAATCATCCTCTCATCAACAGAAATGTGCAGTCTAGGGTGGTAAATAGACATGCACCTGTTCCTCATAATGTCCAATAGTGGTTGCACTCTGTGGAGACAGTCATATTCCTCTGTGCCCCTTTTATTGTCATTTTCTGCATCTTCCATTGGATCACTGATGTGCAGGAGATTGCTAAGAAACGATCCCTGGACATCACAGTAGCAGGAAAGGGAACATGAAACAAAGTCTTCTTCCTCCAGAAGTCCCTCACTTTTGGCAGATCCATCACACCCATGTAGAGAAGCAGACCTATGTACTTCTTCATTTCTTCAGGGTATACATCAGCCCATGTGAATTTCCTACCCCTCTCCAGATTTCTCACCGCATTCTTGTTTGTGTTTGCACACAAGATGTTTATGACCTCTTCGTCAAAATATTGACTGAAAATATCAAGTGGAGACTTTTTTCCAAATGTGAGTGGAGGCTGCACTCCAGGTATTCTTTTAGGAGTAAACCTTGGAATATTGGGCACTATATCAGGATCTGCATCTGTGTTCCATCTACCATCATGTGATACTGGTGAGAGGCTACGTGATTCCTCAAGGCCATGAATGCGCCCCCGGCTATGGCTTCGCCCACGGCTACGGCTGCGGCCACTGCTATGGCTGCGACCACGGCTACGGCTGCGACCACGGCCCCTCTGAGGTGGTGTTGTAATTGTTGTGGATGGCCCATTTGCTTCTTCATAGGCAACTGGAGAAGCCACACTGGGGAAAAAATAGAAGCATGTGTTACAAACTCACTATATATTCATAAAAATTCTTTTCATTATAAAGCAATTTATTAGTAAGAGCAAAATTTACTTTGATTACTTTGAAATTAACTATAATATTACAATAACAATAAAAATAAAAATAAAGTCTGCAGTTGCTTACACACAGGCATGCAAACACATGCATGCACAGTACACACACATGCACACAAGCATGTACACGCATACACACCTATACAAAAACATGCAGATATACACATGCACGCATGTACACACACATACATATACATCTTGTGTGCAAACAAACAAGAATGTGGTGAGAAATCTGAAGTGGAGTGAGAAATTCACATGGGCTGATGTATACCCTGAAGAAATAAATAAGTATATAGGTATGCTTCTCTACATGGGTGTGATGGATCTGCCAAAAGTGAGGGACAATTTTCCAGCACTTCCTGAACATTGCAGTGACCAACAGCTTCATTTTACACAAAGACATGCATGCACACCAAGCACACACATATACACACACATTCACATACACACACACAAATATACAGATATACACATAAATGCATGCATACACACACAAACGCGCGCATGCATGTACACACATTCGCATACACACTCACATATATACATATACACACACACACATGCACACATTCACACAACATAACATAAAATAAAACATATGCACACATGCACGCCGTACACACAAACACCACAAAGATACACACATGCACGCACGTACACACACATACATATACACACATGCCTGCACGTACACACACACATACATACATACATACATATACACACATGCATGCACGTACACACACACCTCATAATACATACTATATAACACATGCATGCAGCACGCACGCACACGAACAACACCACAACACACACACACACACACAACACACATTAACTACATAACTACATACAGACACAGCAAACATGTGAAAGCACATAGGGACTATACGCATGTGCATATAAACGCACATATACCACATAAGTGTGTGAAACAGTGGTATTTCAAACTGAAACACGGAGTCTGTGACTATTTTACTCACATTTCTCATACATTCATCAGAAAGAAACATAAGCTTCACTTACCAATCCACGTCTGGATCAATGCCAGCAGCATACGCCTCCTCAATGTCTGAATACACAGACTCTGGGTCTGAAGAGTCATGCTCAGCCTCTTCCCAGGTGTCATCAAAGATCAAATCAATCGCTTCCTCTCTTGTAAAAGCTTTCTTCGCCATGTTTTCGTCCGTTTTTTAATTATATTTTGCACTCTCAAACTCTAACCTGCTGCTCTCCGTATCTCCCGCTTCAAATCCGCCCTTCCCCCTCTCCATGAAAGCTGCTGTGATTTGCTGATGGAAAGCATGCAATTACCGTATTAAGCCGTATATTGTCAAAAAGCGCAAGTTGTCTACTATCGGGAGCAATTTGATTTTTTTTCATAGTGTAAACGGTTAGTGAGTTATGATAACATGAATACAGCATGATTAATTGTGTCGCCGCCGACACGTTCGGTTTTAAAGGGTACCTGGGCTGTTTAAACACACCCAAATGGTTGCCTCGACCAATTGTAAGTCGGGGTGTTGCCAAGTTTTCTCCTCATTATAAAGCAACTGTTTTTCTTAGCAGTCACATTGGTCCGCGTTTTCCCGCTCTTGCAGAGTATAGTTTTGGACATGATTTCTATAACAAGAATATGATACATTTGACAAAGAATTGATTGGAAGAAACGTTTCAAGCATGAATTCTCAAACTCACACATACTAAACATGAATGTGATCCTATAAACTATTCAATAGTTATTCAAAATACATACACAATAAATGATTAAGACCTGATAAGTCACATGTGGGTTACATACATGATATGGAGTTATGCATAGAAATGATTAGTTGCTCACAACAAGTCCTTTTAGTGTCATTTAGATGCATATTTACATGGAAAGGTAGTTTCTGTAGCATTCTGTGGATGAGGACATGTTCTGTGAATGTATGAAGACCAGAGGTTAAGAGGTCTCTCATAAGGAATTTCAGTCTGTTCTCTGTCTCAGAGGTGGGGGAAGTAAATCCAAAGAGCCTGTGGTCGCTATCACTGGTTACCATGTGATGGTCATGCCGTGCATCTCTTTTGACCATTAATCTTAATTACTTGCCCCAAAATTGACAATCTCCTTGGAATTGTCAATAAGTGTTCTTTTGTTTAAATGCTGTGAGCTACTCAAAGCTGATAGTTGGTTCAGGCTTGGGGCCAGGATCTGATTTATGACATCCTGTGTCTTGGGCCTCTTGTGGAATTTGGCTCCTCATGTTTCAACCATGTTTTGACCAAATAGATTGTCTGATTCGGTCTGATATCCTACAGCGTATTAGATTAGAAAACTGCTAAAAGCACTAGTCACTAGTGCTGTCAAACTTTTGGACCTCATCTCAACACATTCACTGTGATAATAAATGATTTGATAATGGATGCAGTCACATTAAAATTCTATGATCATAATTCCAGAAAATTATGTGTAACAATTGCATATTTAAATTGTCATATTTAAAATGCTCACAAATACCTTTAACACAAATAATTAGATATTGCAGATAAAACTACAGACTTAAAACATATTTTATTTATTTATTTATGCTAGCATAATCATAGCTACGGCGCCATCATCAATTTGATCTGGGGGGCTGGTGTGAAGTTTTGGTCACAGTTTTGCTGGTTTCATAAAGTGTGTGATATGTAAAATGTTTTACACCCTCACAAAATTAGAGGCAATTAATCTAAAACACCTCTTGTGTATAAATTTAATGGAAATGGCTGCTATTAAATGCTTGGTTATGCTCCAGAAGAAAAGATACAAAACAGTGCATCATTTCTCCATCTTTTCTTTAATTCAGATATGTGTATTTGGCTTTGTTGTTATCATGAAACAAATATTGCAACCATCTGTGACACCTGTATTTGATATTAAAACTGTTTTTGTGTTCAGCACTCAATTTCTTTTCCATTTTGAACAGATACAGATGAGACCAGCACATCCCAGCTGATACGAATACTTAGACAAAAAATATATATATATTTTTATGCAAATGATGCTTGCCATGCAAAAACTAGCACAATGCTATTGGTTGCCGAATGTTGACTGATGAAAGCAGCTTAACTAGGATAGAAGAAAGCATCTACAACTTACAAATTTCATTGTGTTGGCTAAAACCACACTGTAACCAATTTTTGAAAAACTGGCCATTGGCAAGGGAGATTTCTTTGAAAAGTGTGTTTAAATGGTTGGTGCCAAGTGGCGCGTAAAATAGTACACAAAAGATGCGCAGACTAGGTCACCGTGTTAGACTGTCAACACAAAAAACTTAGGAAAATATTTCTGTTTTATGCAAAACTTTGATATTTTAAGATGTTTTCACTTGTTAACAGCAAATTAACATCGTGTCCAAACTAACTGGCTGGCTTAATAATGATATTTTATTAAAACATATAAATTATATTATTGTATGGTAGGTTTATTTTTCTGCTCGTGAACTATAATAACACTAAAAGGCTGTTGTGTCTGTTACAGGAGATTTCTCCAAGCAAAAACATGGATGCTGACAATGAAGGGCAGAATCATCATACAGCCAGCTGCCCATTTTACAGAAATGCAGAATTAGGTAACCCAAAATACATTTGATTTTACATTACATTTAGATTCATGCATTCATGCATTTTTCAGATGCTTTTATCCAAAGCAACTTAAATTGCATTCAAGGTACACATTTTTTCAGTTCCCTGGGAATCAAACCCATTATTTTCAGCATTCTAGCACTTTGCTCTACTGATTGAGAATGCATTGTAAAAAAATGGAGCTTTAATGATTTGAATGTGATGGATTATCAACTAATTATGTACCTTATTTGTAGGGGTGTTCAGATGTAGTATACAATGTTTTTATTATCATCAAAGTGCATACAGCACCAAGTTTGACAGTTAGGGCAAAATCTGTAAACACCAGTTTGAAAAACAAGTTTTTTTTTTGTGCTTGCAGGTTCATTCAGACAATCCACCTTTGTGGCACCAAATGCATTGAAAGTCACAGATCAGATAGAATTCTGGAAAGAGGGTGCGAAGAAAAAGCATCAGCCCGAATCCCTTCCTGGTGTTTCTCATCAGACGGATTGCAACTTGACTGGCAAAAATACTGAAATTGAACACAAACAAATTTTTACTGTATTATTTTATTTATTTATTTATTTATTTTGTAAGGCCTGATTTGCTTTTCAGTATATGTATGTTTTGCCATGATACAAAGTTCCCAGTGGATTGTGGTGATGCCCTTTTTCAGTTAGTTCATCCTTGAGGTCAAGATTTGTCATTTGTACTTCAAAATAATATTATCAGAACTAATGCTCATGAGTTACTGTGATATTTATGGGGTTGGGGTGGTAAAAAAAAACATGGATTATAGTGTTGTACTGTAATTGGATAGTTTTTTACAGGGATTTTTTTTAAAAACTGAATGAAGATAAACTCGACAGTAATAATACTGTAAATGAAAATACAGTAATAATACTGTAAACATTTTGAAAGCAGTAAGTTACTGTAAAATTTACAGCAGTCTCTTTACAGTGCCGAGTTAGTTCTCAAACCTCACCATTATGTCTAGATGTACTGAAAGGTAAGCAGTTGAGTCAGGCGATGGAGGTCTGAACCATGAGCACTGACTGTGCAGGCAGATAACAAGTTTTAGCAGGGTGCTAAGGCACTTACAACCCTCAAGATGAGAGGAGATACATTCATTAGTCCATGACCTGCAAGGTCTTCGGTGTCACTGTACCCTCAGATCCAAATCTCACTTTATTGAATTCTTCTCCAAAAAGCAATAAGCAGCATCCTCTTTCAGAGCGGCTGGGGACATGGATGTTAGACAACACGCCAATATCAAAGAATCACAGCTCAGGCAAATTAAATTATGGAGCCTCTTGCTTGCTAAAAGTCCCCACCAACTGAACACCTCAACCAAACAGCACAAAGACCTCCTCCAGCTCAGAGTCAGCA
The DNA here is from genome assembly GCA_018155175.1 of Sinocyclocheilus anophthalmus. Taxonomy (NCBI): domain Eukaryota; kingdom Metazoa; phylum Chordata; class Actinopteri; order Cypriniformes; family Cyprinidae; genus Sinocyclocheilus; species Sinocyclocheilus anophthalmus. Next base: position 259,447 of record JADLZN010010322.1, read on the forward strand.
AGCTGATGCTTTTCTTCCTTTTGCTCCACTGGAATTAGAGTTTAATGCTCCTCAAATAGTGGTGTGGAGAGTGAAAAACACAGAAAGCACTCATTTAGAAGGGCAGTGGATGAAGCACAGAGGAACCGCTCTTTGACAAAGGCCAAGGATCTTCCTTTTTAATGACCTGAGCCTTGTTGGCTGTCTCAAGACAATGTTTCTTCTCATCTTGTACTAATCATCAGAGGCGGACAGTAACTAAGTACATTTACTTAAGTATTGTACTTAAGTACACTTTTTGAGTATTGGTACTTTACTTGAGTATAATTTTTTCTGGGAACTTATGACTTTAACTTCACTACATTTGAAAGACAAATATTGTACTTTTCACTCCACTACATTTCTATCAAGGTCCTCAAAGTAGAAAGTCGTTATGATGTAGCAGCTTTGAAAGTCAGTGGGTGATTTTTTGTCTTCTCTAAAATGTGACTTTCTTTTTTTTTCAGACAGTTTATCAGTAATCACTCTTGTAGTGACATGAAGTGATTTCCCAGCATTTTTGAACACTGACCAGCTGCAAACATGATATTTATTTACAACAATTCAATAAAAAGAAATTAATATTGTGGTATATATTAGACACAATATTGTCTGATTTTGCTAAATTGTGTATGTGAAAATATTACCTATGAAGCCACAGAAGAACTGTTGTTCTTAATAAAACAAGTACCACGAGAGTGATTAGACAGCATTTTTAAATTTTGTTTTGTGTCTAAATAAGCCTTGCTGTTTTGCTTTGTTTTTTTTGGTTAAGCGTGGTGCTGTTGTGAAAGTTATACAGCTACAGTTGTTGTGCTGGGTTTAAAGCCGGTTGATTTTGTTTATCGTATCAGTCTGTATTTACAGGATTCCAATGTATACTGACAGGTTCAAATGTGGATGAATGGGGCTATCACATAGATGTGGCGACACTGTCCGAGCTGTGTGGAGCACTACATCTGCTTTGTCGGGGGTGAGTAGGGGTGTAAATAGTTGTTTGTTTGTTTTTTCCCATAGGTTTTTAACATTTCTAAAAGCTCTTTATTCCAAAGATAATACAAGTTAGTAGGTCAGTGATCAGTTAGGTGTAAGGAGTTTCAAGTTGCACGTCAGAAGTATTGCAAGTATTACAACACCAATAAAACAGGAGGGCATAAAAAAAGGAAATTTATTTTTGGTACTTAAGTACGTTTAAAAGCAAGTACTTCTGTACTTTTACTTAAGTAAAAATCTGTCTTTACAACTTTTACTTGTAATGGAGTAATATTTGACCAGCAGTATCTGTACTTTCACTCAAGTAATGGAGTTGAGTACTTTGTCCGCCTCTGCTAATCATTCATGCTTTGACTAAAAACTATAGGGAAATGAACTGATATAGACACTCGTACTTGTACCCCATGTACTTTGAATTAGTACAATTCAGTAATAGCAAAACACCATCTCTAAAGGTACTTCAGATACAAACCAATTTGATGGACTTTGAGGGAAGAAGAAATATAGTTTCATCTCTATGTGACCATGGAATTCTTGTCAATATAATACCGTGTTGTACTGTGAGGCAGTGGACAGTAAATTGGCTCTTGTATTGTCCTGGAATATCTCTATCTGATATTTTCCTGTACTTTCTTGTCAAAAGCAGTGTTTTTTAGACCCCCCCCCCCCATCATCCCACACACTGAACAGCCAAACTTTCACATTTGAATGCAAGAGAGCATAATTTGAGGAACTAGTAGCTTTTGTTCTAAACTTTCTGGGATTGTGCTTATGTGGATGTGTTGTCATGGCAATGATATTTAAATTCCCCAAAGGCAGATTACTTTTGAGGATCTGGTGCTAACACACATTTGGGAAACCCACACAACACATGTATAATGTGATAATATAACAATAAAGTAACCTTTTTCTTACCAGTAATTTATTTTCTGGCAGATCCTGCGTGTCTAATACTGCTCTCATGGGATGTCTTTATTCTAGTACTACATTCTCCTGAGGGATGGGACTGTATTTTTGTCCTGTTTCTTCAGGAATGACAAAGTGTCCCATGAGTCTGGCTGGATTCTTGTCCAAATATACTCCAGGGCTGCTTTGCTATCTTAGTCAGCTTTAAAGTCAACGTGAAATCAAAACAGATTTAATACATGTTCCTGGTCTTTCTGTGTATTAATCATCAGTGAAAAAAGCATTTGTGAACTTTCATAATTGTCTGGCTCTATGAATTCCTTCAAAAATACATAAAAAATTTAACTGAAGTACAATGACACATACAATATATACAATAAATACATCACTTCTATAATGATGATGTTGAAATTGCAGAATTAACCATTATTTAGAGAAACAAACATAAAACACAAAATTATATCATAGAAGCCCCTTATAATGGTGCGTGAATATTGATAGAATATTAAAATATGTGATAATTTGACCTTCGCATGACAAGACAAAATCAGTTCAGGTTTTAAAACGTTGCGTTGTGACTCCCCAAAAACATAATGATATTTATGAATTAATAATTTTTGATCTTCTTAAACATATTTGACTGAAAAACACATTTAAAAACTTATATAAAATATATTAAGATATGCACACGCGTTTTAGTGAAAGGAAAATTCAAATTTTACTTGATTGTGACACCGCATGACATTTTAGACATTTCTGTTTTTGGAAAATCAGAAATTTTCTTCTTTATAATTGTGGACATTCGTGTTTGTCATTGACCCAAATAACACACTGAACAGGCTATTTTTAGATATTTTCAGTATTTTGTCTGTAATTTTATGACAAAATGTGCTAATGTGCTTTCTATTAATATAAAAATGGAGTATGCTATATTAAATGAATGAACACAAGTAATGGGGCCGAAGTGTAAAACAGACGTAGTTCTCATAGGACGTTATGTTCGTAAATCTAACTGGGATTGCTGTTATCTATCTCTCTATCTCTCTCTCTATCTATCTATCTATCTATCTATCTATCTATCTATCTATCTATCTATCTCTCTCTCTCTCTCTCTCTCTATCTATCTCTCTCTCTCTCTCTCTCTCTCTCTCTCTCTCTCTCTATCTTATCTATCTCTCTATCTAATCTCTCTCTCTATCTCTCTCTCTCTCTCTATCATCTATCTATCTATCTATCTATCTCTGTCTGTCTTTTCCTCCTTCTGCTCAGGTCATTACGCATGAGCACTTATGAACACTAGCACACAAACTTAAACACACAGTGTTACGCTACACAGCAGACACATGAAAACTCTGTGTGTTTCACATATAAAAGAGATAATGTTGAAGTTACCAAGTGAAGCGGACAGCATAAGGAAAATATGCATGGCGACGGCTGTAGTAAAGCCACGGGTCGTTTAGATCAAGACTCGAGAGACACTTTTAATTGACAAATTTTATCTAATAAGGTTCTGCGCACCGCTGGCTTTCTTCCTTTAAATCACCTCTACCTGAGCTAAGAGGTTGTAAAATACTCGCTAGAGATATTGATCCAAAAGATTTACTTAAATGCCATGTGGTTCTAGAGGCCGCTGGTCTTTGTTAAATTAAGAGAGACTCTTCAATAAACCCTCAAGGCTTTTTCCTCATATAGGCCTTTCCTATGAATGAATTGAATGGAAATGGAAACGAACATGCATATATAATGAGGTCATTTTTAAAAATTGTATTTTGTAATAACATTTAGCATAAAAATAGGTCCGCAGCATTCAGTATTTCCCAGTGCTCATAAATGTGTTCATTTCAGAGTAAGGCAAATTAAAAGCAGACAGACTGGCTGAAATGGGAGGCATGTTTTTGGCTGACACGTCAAGCATTTCACTGTGGTTGACGGTGGAGTTTGTTTGTTTGTTTTCCCTGTGACAGCTGTTTCGGACTCGACCACACAGCAATTTATGAGGGCACTATGGACAGTTTATCATAGACAGAGCACAGAGCATACAGCATTCATCACAGAGGAAGCCAGGACATAGCCAGGAGAGCAATTCCAAGGGCTACCAGTTTGCAAGGCATGGCATGAATCACTGCCAAAGCAAAGGCACAGAAAAAAAGAAAAAAAAACACTTAAAAAAATACAGTTCACCCCAAGATACATAAAAAGTCATTTGGAATGGACTGCAGTAAATCCTTCTGCACATCACATAGAGTCTTCTCAAGAACAGTACAGAGGGGCGAGCAGGGCTGATCGCAATGCTCAATAAATTTCAGTAAATAATACTGCACAATCCGCTCACAGTGGCTATATCCAGCGACATGCAAGCACAATCCAGCCCTCCTCCATAATAACGGACATTAAACGGTCTTCCTTTTAAATTCTTACTTTGTAATTTTAGTATTTTTGGGCCATAATTATGCCAAATTGTAAATAATTGCAAATAATTATCTCTTGAAAGTTATAAGCCTACATGACTATGTGTGACTATAGATCACAGAATATAAACACATTTCATCACACCAAATACACAAAATAATGTTCTTTTCTTTTTAGCAACATCATATGACCCCTTTAACTCAGGTCAGAGCAGCGGCGTTATAACATGCTGTTCATCTGAAACTGGATCAGTGCACAACATAACTCTCCCATGGCAGCCTGGCTCATTTGACCAAATATGTAATCATGACCACACAGACATGTACAAGAAAAAATGTTATTAAGCTAATTTCCTAATTGTTTACAAGCATCCACTGAGACAGAGTATAGCATGGGCACAAAAGTTTAAAAAAAGGGTTTAATCCAGTCAGGCTATTGATCTAAAATGAGTGTGACACCCCTGGGTTAGAGGCTGTCGGTGAACTGCTAAGATGAATAGTGCTGTTCCACTGAAATCTATTAGTCACGTAAAAGGCCTAAACAGCCCATGCATTATTTCTAACTGGTTTAATAGTGTAACAATAGGACAAAGGACAAATTTGCAGAAAGGCAGCTGTGGTGCAAGGCCTGAGTTATCATAATTCAGCATTTGTGACAGGTTTTTCAATATTAAATACAGTTAAATAGCTTGTGCCAAACGATTTCCCTTACAAAAAGGACTAATTGTTGAAAGCATATGCACTATTTTGACATTTGCAATGTAATTAGGGTGAAACCATGCAAATGGAACACTATAGATGAGCTAAGGATGTTATAGTTTTTCTGTGGCTTTTATGTGGGGCTTTTGGACTAAGGTAATAGTTTGATTTTGATGTTACAGAAGGCAGTATGATCACATTAGGCACTGGGCAAACTTGGTAAAGCTTTATGTAGAGCAATCATACTTGTAGTGGTACCCTATATAAGGCTGCAATGATATGTAAACAAAGTATATGTATAAAAAAAATTATACATTACAAACGCATTATGAATGTGTTGCAAATACATTTACCCATATACCAAACTATTTTTTTTTTAATTATGCAGTTGATTGGAATACTACATTAAAAAAGATGCTTGCCTTTAAAAAAAAAATCAAAAATGATTCTTGATTTCAGTGCTGCTTACATCCTGAAATTATGCTGGTCAAAATAGTGACTAACTAAAAAACTATTTTTTTTGTGCTTAGCATACAGCTCTGGAATGATAGAGATGCCTTAGTCAGGTTGATGGCATTTCAACAAGATAACTTCACTTGAAAATGTGCTCTACCAAATGGTTGAGATGATTGCTAGTCATATGTCAGTTGTATATACAGTATATATCAGAACAAAAGGACTCGGCACTATGACATTATGGAGGTAAATCTCCAATAAGTGGTTTTATTAAATTTGCTTTAGAAAATGTACACACATTAAACAATCAACATGCACTGCTTTACTATACACAGTCCAGTTCTTTTCAATATGAAAACAGTATTCATCGCGAGTATGTCATCTCACAGAGATGTTTTCAATAAACAATGTATTAATACAGAAATATCAAAACACTAGGTCAAGTATTGTTACACATATTCATATGGAAGGTGGCTCTATTTCAATCCAACACACGAAAACACAAGTTAATCTTGATCGTGTCGTCATTTCAACCAAAGAGGAACAAAATCTTGCATTCCACTGCATAATCTTTCCACAACTCAATCTGTGACAGCATAATCAAATTACTTTACTTTTAAAAGGACAACACTTGACCTTTAACAAAAAAGCCATTACAAGTTTGATGTCATAAAACTGAAACAACAAAACAATACTGACAAAATACAAAACACTTTTTTTTTTTTTTTTTTACATTTTCAGAAGCAAATCACATAAACTAATGATTTTTTTGTTTGTTTTTCACATTTATAATAAGCACTTAAGGATCTCAGATGAAGTACTCTGAAGCAACTCCAGAGAAAATATGAATAATATTCACAAATTGGGCTGACAATCCAGAACAAAATACACAAGTCCCAACAGGCACCTAAATGTCAGCAGCCATTATCAAAGGTTAAATCAAAATCATGCAGCAGCCTTCATCCCGGACACAAAAACATCCAAGAGCTCCAACAGTTTGATATGACATCTATATCGTACGGCAAGTCCGTAGGGACAATGCGACTTTTCTCACTCAGAGAGCATTTTCATTTACTCTCACTTCAGACTGCTTCCTATTTGACCTTACGATTCAGTGTGCGGGCGGCCTTAAACAACACCCAGGAGTCTCCTCAAATGTGCGTAAGTGAGAGTCATACAAATGGCCCTTTGAGTGCGGTCATCCTACAATGACACAGAAAGGTGGCCACGTCCCTTTCGTGAGGAGAAACAAAAGAACGAAAAGTAAAGCTGCTCCTGTCTGGACAGTCCTGATACAGCTCGCCATGCTGTTCATCTCACGTCTTGTCTTCGGCTCTCCTAATAATCGTTATTCCCTTGCAGATTTGGTCAAAAGCCCTTGGAGGGCGCACTGTAATTTATTAGCACGGTTTAATGGCTTCTACATCACGGTAAGGATCAGTCAAATCATGTGCTTTCAAGTTCATGGCTGTCAAATTGTCATCATTCTTGTGTTTATATCTTTCAGCAGCATGCCATATGTGTTTTAGTATTGCGATACACAAGCATATTAAATAAAGGAATAGTCCCCAAAATGAATATTTGCTGAAAATGTACTCACCCTCAGGTCACCCATGAAGTAGACGAGCTTGTTTCTTCATCACATATAGCATTGCATCACTTGCTCACCAATGGATCCTCTGCAGTGAATGGGTGCCGTCAGAATGAGAGTCCAAACAGCTGATAAAAACATCACAATAATCCACAAGTAATCAATACCTCTTGTAAAATGAAAAACCACTTGTTTAAGTTAAAATGCCTTAATGATGGATTTGTTTCTTACACGCAGCTTTTCTCTTCACAAGATATTAACTGATGAACTGGAGTAATGTGGATTAATTGTGGATTATTGTGATGTGTTCATCATCTTTTTGGACTCTCATTCTGACGGCACCCATTCACTGTAGAGGATCATTTGATGAACAAGTGATGGAATGCTCTTTTCTCTGAATCTGTTCTGATGAATAAACAAACTCATCTACGTCTTGGATGGCCTGAGGGTGAGTACAAACAGCAATTTTTTATTTTGGGTTAACTATTCCTTTAATTACCAGGACTGATTTGAGCGCTACTGGGTAAGCAGTTTTTTCCCCCCGAACTTTCCTAAACACATCTGTTTCAGCTGATAAAGGCCCTGAGGAGCATCTGGTGAGTGGCCTAGAATCTGCGCCGCAGTCCAGCACAGCGAGAAAGTGACAAATAAAACACAAACTATTTATCTGAGGTCTGCTAAACAAGCTTCGAATACATAAATAACCAGAACTTTTCACAGTCACAGAAGAACAAGTCACAATGTATATGGCCAAAAACAAAAAACCTCAAGTGGCTTTTAGCAACCATTCAGCATTTCTGTTTTAAGATGCAGCAGATATGTGCAGTATGCAGCGCTGCCGCCCTTTTAAAATGAATAATAACTACGGATGAGCTGATATCTGTACTATCTGTACTAAAAGCAATGGCTGTTTGCGTACTCTGCTGTGTGAAGAAACACCGGCAGCAGACTGAATATGCTCGCTATAAGATATAACAGTGTGCAGATAAACCGAGGGGCAAAAAAATAGCACAAGCTGACATCTAATTTGTTGTTATATATAAAAAAACAACTTAAATCAGGTCAAGAATGTATTCTGAGTTTATGCTGTAGTGCTTAACAGATTATTAATACATTAAACCTGCCCTATCAGTCTCACTTTGCTGTACCTGAAAATGGCAACGCTATTAAAAAACCTGATATCACATACAGGAGGCTAAAAATAAGTATCAGTACTCATTTTCACTCGTTTTCCAAAACTGAAATCTCAAAATATATAAAAAAATAAAAATGACAAGACAAAAAAGTATAATACTTGAGTTATCCCTTGTGTAAAAGAAGTACACTTAAGTATGCGTTTAAAAAGGCTACTTGCCATGGAAATAATATACCTTAATAAGAATTCCATCATCACTTGTATTGTCTTATGAAATATGGTTGAAGTGTACTGCTGAACGTACTGACAAGTATTTATGGAAAACTAAAAAATGCTTTTAATGTCAGGTCTATTGAAACTTGTTTGTCATGGTTTGAAATATATTTGTAATTACACATTTGAAATGCTGCAATTTACTATAAGTCTATTAATTTTAAATGTAATCTCAACACATTACAGTTAAAATTATAATCAAGTACTTTACATGTGCTTTAATATATGTCAACATATCAAGATAAGTGAACTTCTTAAAAGCATGACATAATATTATTAAAACAATGATTCAAAATGTACTTTAAATGTGCACATTTATTACGACCCTGCGAAAGTTCTTAAGAAACAGTCATTAAAAAGTGAACGCACTTCAAATACACTAAAGTGGCCTTTTTCAGACTTATTATCTGCAAGTACTTTAAAAAAAATACACTTTTAAGTGCACTACATACAAATAAATTCCTACAAGTAAATACACTACAAGTGCACATTTAATACAATTAAGCACATTTCTTTTTCACAAGGGATAATAAAGGGATACTAAAAAAAAAGGGTCATTATAAATGTGGCTTTAGCACTCCAGAATTTTTGTTAGTGAGGAAAGAAAATCTCTGATATCGTAATACTGTAATAATAGGTTGCTCATCTCAAAATTACATTTTCACCCACCTATTACTATTTTTGATAGTCAAAAATGATACTTCTTTATTAAACCAAATCATTATGACTGCATTAAAGTCTTGTCTAAATGCTTAATCAAATTTTGAACATCTAGAACATCATGTTACTATCATATGATATTACTTTATCGTTGTAACTGTAGATACATTTGCCCATAACCTCACCTAGTGTTGAATGCAGTTCAAATAGTGTACGTCTTGTTGTCACAAGACCTGTGAATGTAGCACTTTGACAATCATGAATACTAGATGCTTGTAGCTGCAACATGGTGCCTTGAGCAAACAAATACAAGCCTTGTGTCTACTAAAACATAGATAAGGCACAGAGACAACTCTTGAACAAATAACTGAACTAATAAGCAAAGGCTAAATGTTAATTAATGATGTGATTTCAAAACAATCACAAGTATAACAAACAGTAGCTTAAAGGGATCGTTCACACACACACACACACACACACACACACACACAAATGAGCCTTCTATCATTATTTACTCTCCCTCACGTTGTTCCAAATGTCTTTCTTTCTCCTTTGAAACACAAAAGGCGAATTTTTGAAGAACAAAACATCCACAACTCAATCTCGACTCAATAATTCAACTGTAGTTCCATGAAGATGAATATTATTAGTGAATAGCTTAAAATTCGGCTTGCTTCTCACATTAAATTCATTCAAATTCATTCATTTGAATTTGTAAGAGCTGACATAGCATACAAGTTGTATGGACCAATTTTATGATATTTTATGGTGCTTTCATGGCCTTAATGAAGCTTAAAGGGATAGTTCATCAAAAAATTTAATTTGATGAAAATATACTCACCCTCAGGACATCATAGAGGTAGGACGAGTTTGTTTCGTCATTGGAACAGATTTAGAGAAATGTAGCATTCCATCACTTGCTCACCAATGTATCCTCTGCAGTGAATGGGTGCCGTCGGAATGAGAGTCCGAACAGCTGATAAAAACATCATAATAATCCATAAGTAATCCACATGACTCCTGTCCCTCAATTAACATCTTGTGAAGAGAAAAGATGTGTTTGTAATAAACAAATCCATCTGTAAGATGTTTTTAACTTTGTTGCTTCCGGTTATATTGCTTTCTCCAGTGAAAATGTTTTCTAGTCTTAATCAGGAGAGAAATATGCACAGGTCAAGCATTTAAAAGCAAAATCTAAATCAGAATCAAAGTCTAAATCAGTTCTAAACAAATATGCTGGTGGAGTTTGATGTGAGAAAACAACAGGGGATGGACTTTTTCACTGTAGGATACCGTTTTATAGATTATGGACTCGTATTTTGTCCAGAAACAACAGTTTGAAGTTAAAAACATCTAAAATCGATCGGTTCTTACAAACAAGTGGTTTTTCTCTTTACAGGATTGACTGGAGAGGTGTTGATTACTTGTGGATTATTGTGATGTTTTTATCAGCTGTTTGGACTCTCATTCTGACGGCACCCATTTACCCATTTATTGGTGAGCAAGTGACGTAATGCTAGATTTCTCCAGATCTGTTTAAGAAACAAACTGATCTACATCTTGGTTGGCCTGAGGGTAAGTACATTTTCAGTAATTTTTTTTTTTGAGTGAACTACTACTTTAAAAGGCATCTGACTCCATTCATTGTAATTGCATGGTAACATTCTTTAAAATTGCTCCTTTGTGTCCCACAGAAAAATGAAAGTCACATGACAACAACATGAGGGTGTGTAAATGAATTTTTGGGTGAACTAATCCTTCAATTAATGATGGGATCATTACAAAACGATCACAAGTTTAACAAACAGTAGCTTAGTAAGAAGTAAAAGGATGTTAACTACTTTGGCATGTACATGGAAGTAAGGCATTTGTTCTGAGGGATCAATGAGAAGATGGAATCTTAGTGCAGTAACATGACTCATCCCTCCTCGTACACTGGTATGCTTCAAAAACCTTCGGTTGAAACCTTGTTAGGGTCTTGAATCACTTGCAAGGACACAATGATACACAGTTCATAACACATGTACACAAAATCCGACCATCGTGACGCTGACTTTTTCCCGTTACGCTCCTTGAACGGCTCGCAGGGCATTGCCTCAGATAACTATGGAGATATAGATCGATAATCTCTCTTCAAAAGTGTTTCGGTGCACCTTTCCAATGATTCCATAATGAGGAAGTGTGTGGGCAATCAAACCGGTCAGAGGACGTTCGATCCTTCAGACCGTTAACACAAAGCCAGTCGCAGTGTCGATAACACGATGATAGAAAGCAAGGAGATGGGGATGGAGTTGGGTCGCCAGGCTCTGGACCCTCGTACGCTCATACCTGGAACATGGAAAACAGGACTTAAATGCACTGAAGCTTATTAACGTGTAATTGATGAATATAGAAAGAGTAATAAAAGAGCAATAGAGAAAAGGCTTCTTTGGGAATTGAAGGATGAAGTTATAGCTTTATCAGTGTTTAGCTCTACATCTGGACCTTCTTGTGCTCTGAGCGGATTTGCATCGACTTCCAAGATGCTCACTGAGCAGTTTTTCCAGTTGAAATGACTAATTAAAAGTAAAGCAGGTTAGAAAACCTTGCTATTGGCACAGCTAATAATTTCCAACATTAACAATTGAAAAAACATATATAATATACACCACACCAACTACATTAAAGTATATTATTATCTATATATATAGATATCTATATATAACAGATAAAAAACAAATAACATTTGCCTGCTGTTATACTGAGATTTACATGAGCGTTATGACAGCAAAGGATATTTTTAAAAAAATCTAAAACATGAAAAAAAATGCTGCAAACATTTACTCACCATCAAACACCAAGGGTAGATGAGTTGATTCTCTCCGAAACTTTTAATCTGAAATTAGATTAAATCTCTTGTTTACCCAATGGATGCTCTGACAGTGAATCGCGGTGCCGTCAGAAGAGAGTCCAAAACAGTGATGAAAAAATTCACATAATCCAACAAGTAATCCAACAAAGGTATCCACACTACTCCAGTACATCAATTCATTTGTTTGTAAATAAACAAATCCATCAATAATCAGTTTTTAATTTCAGACCGTTGTTTCCAGCTACTTATAATAATCGGCTTTTCTCCAATGAAAGTTGAGTAGTTTGAATCAGGAGTGAAATATGCCACATATCAAACACTGTTTACAAAGTGAAAACTGTCCAAAACAGTTGGTCGTGGATTACTTGTGGAGTATTGTGATGTTTTTATCAGCTGTTCGGACTCTCATTCTGACGGCACCCATTCACTGCAGAGGATCCATTGGTGAACAAGTGATGTAATGCTTCATTTCTCCAAATCTGTTGCAATGAAGAAACAAACACATCTGTCAGGACTCCAAAGATGTAAATGAATTTGAGTACATTTTCAGCAAATTTTCATTTTTGGGTGAACTATTCCTTTAACCCAGAAACTAAAGGGAACTGAATGGAACTGAAACATGAATGCACACAACTGTTCAAAAGCTTGGGGTCTGTAAAATCCTTTAATGTAAGAAGTATCTTATGCTCAACAATCATCTGCATTTATTTGATCAAAATTAGTGTAAATAACAGTTGCATTTTCACTGAGGTCCAGCAGATGCTCACTGAGCAGACTTTCCTAGTTTAAATGACTAACTAATTAATACTAAAGCAGGTTGGAAAACCTTGCTATTGGCACAGCTAATAATTTCCAACATTAACAATGGAAAAGAGTCAGGGCTTTTTCTTGAAAACGAGACATTGCAGGCCTTTCGATGAAAAATGTGAACAATAAGCCACAGAGAACAGTTGTCCCTTGCAGTTGCTTTAGCCTGTGACGTTGTACCCATGGGGGAGCGGAGACCAAAAGGCAGAGATAGATGGCGAGAGCTTGGGCTAGTTAATAAAGATCAGACTGCTTAGCCCAGTGGAGAATAAAAGGTGTACAAGGAAGACACATCAAATCAGTGAGAACTCATTTAGAGAGGCGCATTAAACTCTGTGGGCTGCAGTAAGAGAGAGTCTCCGCTGCAAACTGCACCTGCGCTCTTCACTCGGGGGAACAGGAGTAGAACATTATGAGGTCAACTGTGAATTGTTTATTTTATAGGGGCCTGTGTGTTTTATATCCCTTTGGCATTGAATATTTATATTTTACATCATGGGCATTGAAAGAGGAGGGCAGTGGATGTGCTTCGCACACGGCTGCAGGTTTAACTCGCGTACGGAAATGTAATATTGTGTAAGGATGAAGACATAAAATAAATGAGCCGAATATAAACAACTGATAAAATCGAATTCATAAATCGCTCATTTTTCTAAAGTAACACTGTCCAACAGGGATTCCGGGATGATAGCATTTTTTTTGGCCTCCCTTGAGCTTGTTGCATTTTCATAAAGATCCTAAAGGGTAATCAGCAAATATGAGCAGTGACTTCACAGCAGTGTGATTGGCTCATAACCCTGTCAGTGTCATTCCCCTTTATCATTGTTCACAACCGGTCCACAAGAAGAGATGGATGGAATAAACATTGAGTAAACTATTAAGCCACTTAGTTATATCACCACTCTGATTCGGAAAGAACTGTGAGTCAGGCGAGGTGAGTTTTTAGTTTCATTGCATTTTCTGAGTGAAAGAGGATATTTGATTCGAAAAATGTGGGGGAGGACTTAATTTGATTAATCTAGGGCAGGACTTATTTTGATTCAACAGGAATTGATTGGATGGTGAAAAGGATATGTTACATTCCAAATATTTTGCTATTGGTTAATATTATTCAATAGCCACGCAGCCTGAGTGACGTCAGCAGAAAAGGCAAGTTATTTGAGAGGTGGAGCACATTATAACATTTCCCCTATTGTTACAATTAGATTTAAGTGAGCGTTAAATGACAGCAAAATTAATCTTAAAAAATATATAATAATAAAAAATTCCCTTGGTAAATGTAATCTTTAGCCAACCTCAAAATGAACAGCCATTTATCATACTGTACATTTTAATGTTGTGTTGCCTAAATTCACTTTCAGCATTTTTAGAATTATAATATCAGCAATCATTTTAATTTTGGTGCATCCGTAATTATAATGAATAATTAATTTCCACTACCTTTCAAAAGTCTGGGGTCAGTAAGATTTTTTTGGTTGCTTTCCCTGAGCAACAAAAGAAGTCTCTTTGTTCAACAAGGCTGCATTTTTTTGGTCAAAAATATAGTAAAAATAGTAATAATGTGAAATGTTATCACAATTTAAAATAACCGTTTCCTATTGTAATATATTATAAAATGTAATTTATTCCTGTGATGCAAAGCTGAATTTTCAGCATCATTACTCCAGTCTTCAGTGTCACATGATCCTCCAGAAATCATTCTAATATGCTGATTTACTGCTCAAGAAACATTTCTTATTATTATCAATGTTGAAAACAGTTGTGCTGCTTAATTATTTTGTGGAAACTTTTGATGAATAAAGTTCAAAGAACAGTATTTATTTGAAATAGATTTTTAAAATTGTATTCCTTGCTAAATTAAAGTATACATTATTATTATTGACCCCAAACTTTTGAACAATATTGTACACTGGACTAAAGAAAAAAAAACTTATTTCAGAAAACCAATACACTCAAATTCATCAAATTCAAAAATGAGTGCGTTCTTACTAAGTTTATGTATGTTGATGGGTTCGGTTGGTATCCCTTCTCCTCCGTCACTCAGCGCTCGTATCTGAATGATGTAATCATCGTCTGCAGGTAGCGTGAGCTCCACTGAGGTCAGATTTGTTGTTATTGTGTTAATTTCTTTATGCCGGTTCCTTCTGTAGGACACCTGGAGAGAACAAATGAGAGAGGTGCTAACAACCACTTAGATTTATTCAGCACAAGCTATTTTAGTCGATAAAGGAAGTAAAATCAAATGATCATACACTGTAGGGAACTGTGTTTATTAGCACACCTGGTGTTTTCGCTATACTGGACAGCACATATTTTGAAGATCTGCGGTATAAATTAGTTTGATTTTTAATTTCCGTTACCACTAAGGTGGGTAATCGTCCAACAAAATACATATATACACTTTAATGCAGCACTGCAGTTGTTTAACAACTTTAATGCAGTTGTTTCCTAAATGCTCACTGGAATAGAACAAGCTAATATGATTATATGAAAATAATGCCCTACAGTTTGGCTTTGAGGTTTACATTTCTGGGAAGCACTTACCTGATAACCAGTAACATCTGACTCCATCTCCAGAGAAATGACAGGCTCCCAATGAACAGTGAGCTTAGAGCCAATCAGATTCCACTCCACGTTCAAAGGTGGCTGCCCGGGTGCTGAGAGGAAACACCACCATTAGTTACTGTACATGTGACGACATAATACATTATGACATTATGAACAAACAGACAGCCAGGCACCTCTCCTGTCAATGTCATTATGTATTATACTATACTTAAGCGTAGAGTTCTAGAACTATGAATGACTATTCAGCCATTTCAAACATGTATGACTTGCTTTCTTCTGTAAAACATAAAAGGAAACTTTTGGCAAAAAGTCAAAACAAAACAAAACATATAGTAACCAAGGACCATCACCCTCCAGAAAGGACAACAAACACATAAAAATAGTCCATATGTTTTGTATGTTATATTCCAAGTCTTTTTATTATGCAAACTAAGGACTACTTAGGTACTTTTGCTGGTCATTGTATTCTTTCGCTGTATCAGAAAGAGCAGCAGGAACATTCATTCAAATATCTCATTATATTTCCCACGGACAACAAAGAAAGACATAAAAGTTTGGAACGATGATGGTTATTAAATGCTGACTGAATCTTATCACCAATAATCCTTTAAATCTTTATTTTTCTTTACATTTATTCAGCAAAGGCACACACAAAAAGTGACAGTAAATACATTCTATGTTACAAAAGGCCCATTCAAATCAAGGCTTTCCTATCATGTGACGCTGAAGACAGGAGTAATGGCTGCTGAAAATTCACCTTTTCCATTAACGGAATAAATGGCATTTGAAAATATATTAAAGTAGAGTTCTATTTCTCACAACACTAGTGATTTTACTGTATTTTGATCAAATAAATGAACACTTGCAAAAAAAAAAACCCCAAAAAAACTTTAACAATAATAACATATATATCAAATGACAGGTGTCTTTATTCTTTTTCAACAAT
Source organism: Sinocyclocheilus anophthalmus (assembly GCA_018155175.1). Classification (NCBI taxonomy): domain Eukaryota; kingdom Metazoa; phylum Chordata; class Actinopteri; order Cypriniformes; family Cyprinidae; genus Sinocyclocheilus; species Sinocyclocheilus anophthalmus. Next base: position 275,758 of record JADLZN010010322.1, read on the forward strand.
AAAAAGGACTTTTTTTTTTACAAAGTGCAAATATTACAATTAGACAAAAATATGTCATGGTAATATAAGAATGATATGATATGATATGATATGATATCTATGATATGACAGTGATTGGCAAAATGGGCCCTTCCAGGCACTTTCGCCACGAGGTTTGATCCAACCTGATAAATCACCGCCTGTAGCTTTCTAGTAGTCTTGACACGACAAGGCTTAGTGGTTCAGGGGTTTTATAGAGTTGGAGTAAACTCTGAAGGAAAGTGACCGGGACGGGCCAAGTTTGCCCACCCCAGTGATTTTTTTAATGATCAATATATTACGGGGGCAAACACGTCTGTAACGTCCGCCACCAATTGGCAAGTCTCCATTAAAAAGATGCGAGCGGCGTTTAATTTTCCTCTCGGTATTACCTCAACGATGAGAGACAAATGAGAAAACCAAAAATCAGAACTAACATTGTAGGATTTTTAAAGAATGAATTGGTAAATTCCTCGGTAAAATTTTTTGGTCACCTACAAACAAGCAAGATTCTGGCTCTCACAGACCTGTAACTTACTTCTTTAAGAGGCTCCTCTGTCCTACACTCGTTACCTGTATTAATGGCATCTGTTTGAACTTGTTATCAGTTTAAAAGACACCTGTCCACAACCTCAAAAAGTCACACTCCAAACTCCACCATGGCCAAGACCAAAGAGCTTTCAAAGGACACCAGAAACAAAATTGTTGACCTGCACCAGGCTGGGAAGACTGATTCTGCAATAGGTAAGCAGCTTGGTGTTAAGAAATCAACTGTGGGAGCAATTATAGAAAATGGAAGACATACAAGACCACTGAAATCTCCCGCGATCTGGGGCTCCACGCAAGATCTCACCGTGGGGTCAAAATGATCCGCCCACGGGACTCAAATCTGCAGGCAGATTCCCATGTTAAAGCCAGTACATGTCCAGGCACGTCTGAAGTTTGCTAGAGAGCATTTGTATGATCCAGAAGAGGATTGGGAGAATGTCATATGGTCAGAAGAAACCAAAATAGATTTTTTTGGTAAAAACTCAACTTGTCGTGTTGGGAGGAGAAAGAATGCTGAGTTGCATCCAAAGAACACCATACCTACTGTGAAGCATGGGGGTGGAAACATCATGCTTGTTTGGGGCTGTTTTTCTGCAAAGGGACCAGTACGACTGATCCGTGTAAACGAAATAATGAATGAGGCCATGTATCGTGAGATTTTTAGTGAAAACCTCCTTCCATCAGCAAGGGCATTGAAGATGAAACGTGGCTGGGTTTTTCTGCATGACAATGATCCCAAACACACCGGCAACGAAGGAGTGGCTTCGTAAGAAGCATTGCAAGGTCCTGGAGTGGCCTAGCCAGTATCCAGACCTGAACCCAATAGAAAATCAATGGAGGGAGCTGAAACTCCGTGTTGCCCAGCGACAGCCCCAAAACATTACAGCTCTAGAGGAGATCTGCATGGAGGAATGGGCCAAAAAAACAGCAACAGTGTGTGAAAACCTTGTGAAGACTTACAGAAAACGTTTGACCTCTGTCATTGCCAACAAAGGGTATATAACAAAGTATTGAGATGAAATTGTTATTGACCAAATACTTATTTTCCACCATAATTTGCAAATAAATTCTTTAAAAATCCTACAATGTGATTTTCTGGATTTTTTTTTCTCATTTTGTCTCTCATAGTTGAGGTATATCTATGATGAAAATTACAGGCCTCTGTCATCTTTTTAAGTGGGAGAACTTGCACAATTGGTGGCTGACTAAATACTTTTTTTCCCCACTGTACCTGCAGAGGCAATGCTTAAATAAACGGATCATTTTAAGAAGCATATACTTACGGGACTTCTTGGTGGTCACATTGATGGTGGGAGACAGAGGGCCAGTTCCCGCTGTGTTGAAAGCGCTCACTGTCAGGAAATACTGAGTGTATTCTCTCAGTCCACTGATGTTAACCTTGTTCTGATTGGTAGACACTCTGACTTTGCCCATGGTCTCTGGTTTTGTATCATCCTCCCAGTACACCACCTGATTTCAAGAGCAATGGAGAGAAAGCACAGACTGTGGGATCTAAAGCCGCATGGGTTATAATGCTACGGTGCCATTATGTTCAGTGCAGGAGAATTATTATACAGGAGTTTTTCCACTTTTCTCCACACAGTGGGTTTGTGGGTGACATGAATGGAAGGTTTCACAGAGGAATGTCTAATGTTTTCTCCGTGTCCTCAAAAAAAATAAAGAAAAGCCATTTCGCCCGTGCTGCAGAGAGGGCCTCCTATGCATACGGTAAGAACAGAGTACCCTATTCTTATTTTCAAATGGAGCGTTTCCATGGGTACAGAGGGAACTTTGAGGTACAGCGTGGGAGATGACAGGCTCTGACAGAACCCACGGTGCATTTCAAAACCGGACAGAGAGTCATTTCCATTTAGAAGGGACGCACCTCGTAGCCCAACACTCTTTCTGGGGAAGTGCTGAGAATGTGCCAGCTCACTTCAATTTCAGTGGCAGAAATGCTTCTGGCCCACACACCATCTGGAACTCCACTGGGCTCTGAGAGGAAAGATAAAAAGATGAATGCATAAAGACAAGAAGAAAGGAGAAGAAAAGAGATAAGGAAATATGAGAAAAGAAGAGCAAAAATAAGACGAATAAGACAAAACTAAAAGAGAAGAATTGAGATGAAACAAAAGGAGACAAGACTATGAGAAGAGAAGACGAAAATGAGACCGAAAGAATAGGGATGAGAAGAGGATTCAATGAAGAGAGATATAAATGAGACAAAACTGCGAGAAGAGATGAGATAAAACGAGAGAAGACAAGAAGAGAAAAGATGAGATCAAGAGAAGGGAAGAGAAGAACTAGGATGGAACAAGGGGAGAAACTGAAATGAGACTGAAAAGAAAGAGAATAGAACAGAAAAGAGACGTGACGAGAGGAGAAAAAAATTAGAAGATGAAATGAGATAAGACTGAAAGAGAAGAGATGGGATGAAACAAGATGAGACAGGATGAGAAGAGACACGACTATGAGTGGAAAAGTCCAAAATAAGACAAGATCGAAAAAGAATAGACAAGAAGAAAAGAGGATGCAACAAAGACAGATGTAAACAAGACAAAACTGAAAGAGAAGAAATTAGATAAAATGAGAAGACAACCTAAGAAAAGAGACTAGAGAGGACGAGAAGAGAAGAACTAGGATGCAACAGGGAGTGAAGCCGAAACGAGACTGAAAGGAAAGAGAAGAGGTAGGAAGACAAGAAATGAGATGATGAAATGAGATAAAAGTGAAAGAGGAGAGACGAGATGAAACAAGCTGAGACAGGATGAGAAGAGACACAACTACGAGGACAGAAGACCAAAATGAGACGGAAGAAAAGAGAATGGAACAAAGAGAAATGTAAACGAGACAAAACTGATGTAAAATGAAATTAAAAAAAAGGACGAGGAGAAAAGATGAGATCAGGCGAAGGGAAGAGACACAATGAGACAAGAACAGAATAACTAGGATGCAAAACGGAGGAAGCTAACTGAAAGAGGAGGAGGAATAAGACAAGACTAGACGAGAAGAGACAAGATGAGAAAAAAAGCATGTCAGTGCACACGGAGGCTGATGAAAAATAATTTATGAATGACTGATGCAAAATCTTTTGTCTCTAAAATTGTAAATTACTAGCCTTTATTTTAACAGGATAGATGAGTGACATAAAGGAACATTATCTGTACAGGAATTCAATTAATGCGGTAGCTTCCTGACACACCACTGTCTCCTCATCACTCCACGCTGTAATAGCTCATCTCAAACTGATCCTAACTAGCTGAAAGATTCCCACACTGCTGCTTCAAATGCTGAGCATGAGATTTCAGAGCTAAAACCACCTGACATTTACAACACAACATCACGTACATGCTTTACTTACAATAAAAAGAAAACTGCATTATGGATTCTTGGACATTTAGCAAAATATCAAATATATTTCCTGTTACGAAAGGGTAAATTACTGCTAAAAGAACAGAAAATTGGCACCAACAGTGTTGGAGAAACCCATAAAATGATATAGAATGATATAATCTAAATCTATAGCCTTTTCCTCGCCCATTTGTTATAAAATGAGCCATGTTATTTCAGTGCTGGTGGTAAAGGAATCAATTCCAGCTTGTTCTTTCAATGTTTTATGCACCTTACAATGGATGAATAAATATATAGCAAAAACAAAAAATCCATTGAAAACACTGCAAATGAGTGAAAAGGAAAGCTTTTGTGCACTGCTCATAATGAGATCGACAGTCTCACCATTCTCGGCCGAGAACACAATGGTAACGGGGCTGAACGGTCCCTGGCCTTTGGTGTTGTAGGCACCCACTTTGACGCCAAATGGAGAAAAGGGCGGGATGCTCTCGTTCCGGTACACATAACGGGACTGCGATGGTATGGAGGTGACGGCGTGCGTCCAGTTGACCTCCCCCAGCGGCCGGAAAGCGATGATGGAGCCGAAACCATCTCCGTTTTGCAGGTCTTCAGGCACAGGCTGGGAGGGAAACAAAAAACTATAGTGATATTAAAACATACAGACCAGATCCAGCCTCAGGTTCACACCCAGTGCCTTTCCAAATCCCACACAGTTTTTGCAAAGTGATGCAATCTCTTGAGAGCACAAATGATCCGCTTTCTAATATACAACCAAATTTGAATTGAATGCCATTACGGGAGTAAAGGGCCCAGATGGAAAACAACATTGGCTTTGACTAAGGTAATAAACACTCCCATTCAATTCCATTTAATTAGCCAAAACTATTACCTCACACAGAGGGAGTGATAATATAGACAGATGACTTACCTCCCATGTTATTACTAACTCTGACTTGGAACCACCCCCACCTCCGACATCGGTGGGGGCCGTGTCAGGAACTGCGTACAGATAAACAAAGAAAAAAAACCAGCCATGTTTTCAGTACAGCGGATAGATGCAACCCCTGCCTTCCTCATTATTTCTTTTCTTTTTCTTTTACTCAAAGCCTCATTATCAAGTATCAAATGCAACAAAGCTCCGGTCCCTTAGCAACTGTTTTTAAAAGATTCTGTGGGCAGCATCTGAGTTAACGGCCTTTGTTTCTAGTGAATTTCACCATTTGCCGAGAGTCTCTCAACAATAATGCTAGAAGAATTAGTTCTATAATGTACAAAGAGGCACTTGAGCATTGAATGCACCGAAATTGTATCGCTTCATCATGTGACATTTGAAGAATATGGACACTTGAGCATTAGTGGGTTCAACCTCAGACAGCATGCCCACGGACCGCCTACAATCGCTTACTGACCATCTGATGCATACTGCACACAAAACTGGATTGCGCTTTCTTGATCGGGCAAGCTCTGTTCTGATTGGCTGACGAATTTGATGAGCAATTTTTTTCACAAGGTACTTTTTGAGGATGAAATTATCTCTGGATTTGCCAAAGTTTGAAATGTTACATTAAATCAGATCAAGACTACTCAGAGCAGTTCTCTCTGTGAAATAGTCTGTACTACTTTTGGAAGGGTAGAAATTCAGATTTTGGAGTAATTTTGCTTCCGACCACTTCTTTGTTAATCGGAGTCAAAGAAAATTGCTAACGAATATATAAGTAAACAAAATTGTTCACAAAAATTAAACCATTTTAATCAAAGCATACTGGTAATGAAAATATGATGAGAAAAAATAACAGTGCAAGATACACCAATCAGGGATAACATAATGGCCACATTTCTAATATTGTGTTGGTCCCCCTTTTGCTGCCAAAACAGCCCTGACCCATCGAGGCATGGACTCCTCTAGACCCCTGAAGGTGTGCTGTGTATCTGATGTTTATCACATATCTTTAAGTCCTGTAAGTTGCGAGGTGGGGCCTCCATGGATCAAACTTGTTTGCTCAGCACATCCCACAGATGCTCGATTAGATTGAGATCTGGGGAATTTGGAGGCCAAGTCAACACCTCAAATTCAATGTGCTCCTCAAACAATTCCTGAACCATTTTTGCTTTGTGGCAGGGCGCATTATCCTGCTGAAAGAGGTCACAGCCACCAGGGAATACCGTTTCCATGAAGTTATACAAGGGGTGGGGGGGGGGGGGGGTCTGCAACAATGCTTATTAGGTGGTACGTATCAAAGTAACATCCACATGGACGGCAGGACCCAAGGTTTCCCAGCAGAACATTGCCCAAAGAGTCGCACTGCCTCCACCGGCTTGCCTTCTTCCCATAGTGCATCCTGGTGCCATGTGTTCCCCAGATAAGCGATGCACACGCACCCAGCCATCCACATGATTTAAAAGAAAATGTGATTCATCAGACCAGGCCACCTTCTTTCATTGCTTCGTGGTCCAGTTCTGATGCTCACGAGCCTGGTGTTGGTGCTTCCGGTGGTGGACAGGGGTCAGCACGGGCACCCTGACTGGTCTGCGGCTATGCAGCCCCATACGCAACAAACTGTGATGCACTGTGTATTCTAACACCTTTCCATCAGAACCAGCATTAATGTCTTGAGCAATTTGAGCTACAGTAGATCGTCTGTTGGATTGGAACACACGGGCCAGCCTTGGCTCCCCATGTGCATCAGTGAGCCTTGGCCGCCCATTACCCTGTCGCCGGTTCACCACTGTTCCTTCCTTGGAGCACTTTTGATCAATACTGACCACTGCAGACCGGGAACACCCCACAAGAGCTGCAGTTTTGGAGATGCTCTGTCCCATTTGTCTAGCCATCACTATTTGGCCCTTGTCCAACTTGCTCAAATCCTTATGCTTGCCCATTTTTCCTGCTTCTAACATCCACTTTGAGGACAAAATGTTCACTTGTTGCCTAATATATCCCACCCACTAACAGGTGCCGTGATGAAGAGATAATCGGTGTTATTCACTTCACCTGTCAGTGGTCATAATGTTATGCCTGATCGGTGTATTTACACTACCATTTACACTACACTACCATTCATACACTACTATTCAATAGTTTAGGGTCAGTAAGATTTTTTAAAAGAAATGAATACTTATATTCAAGAAGGATCAATTAAACTGATCAAAAAGGACAGTAAAGTCATTTATAATTCATATTAGAAAGATTTCAGAAAATTCAGCTTTGCCATTACTGGAATAAATTACATTTTAAATGATATTAGAAAACAGTTATCTAGTGATAATATTTTACAATATTACCATTTTTGCTGTATTTTCGATCAAATAAATGCAACCTTGGTGAGCATAAGAAACTTCTTTCAAAAACATAAAAAAATCTCACTGACCCCAAATGTTATGAACTGTATTTGAAATAATGGTTTGAATGCACAAGTTAACTAAGTCAATAGTTAGTCAGAAGATGTAATGTTGTGAATTTGTTTTTTCTGTAACAATGCACTAAAACAAAGGCAATCAATAGCTAAACCATAGAAAATTCACAAGATTGTATTACTATAGTGTACTCATTATGTTATTTCAGTAGGGTTTACAAAACAGGCAGAGTTTCACAGGCATTGGTTAAATGTTGGTATATGTTTAAATTAATCCATATAATGCTTGAATATTTGCTATAATTTTGTGCTCTCATTAACTAAAATGTTATTTTCATAGACTATACTTAGACCAAAATAAAATAGCCTAAAAGGAATGAATATTACATGGCAAAAACACAATTTAAATGAGATATTTTCCAATTTGACTTTCAGTTAAAAAATGTGTGTATAAATTAACACCATTGGTGACTCACCTGCATCTTCAGTTTTAGTTTTAAGAGAAGCGGGACTCGGTTCCCCCACGCCGACGCTGTTTCTGGCCAGCACTCTGAACTCATACTCCACCCATGCGTTCAGATCCACCACCGTTGCCGTCAAGGTGTTCCCATCAATCACCTCCGGGACTGAGAGCAAACAGAAAAGCCACAGTTTAACTGAAAATACCTGGATTACACGGCCGCGCCATGAAAGTCAACAACAGGAGCCCAATTTTGAGTCTATGTTTACAGTAAGCCAGAAATGTCACAAAACATAAAAAATGTGTTCTATACCATGCCCCTGTCTGGGTGGGATGTTGTTCGAATGAATTCAGATTCAAGCAGCATGGCAAGAGACCAGATTAAGTCGTTTTGCGTTAGTACTTAGAGTCCCTTATATGTACTCAAAGCGAGCATAAGCTTCTTTCTTAAAACACATGAGACGTGCTATGGTAATTTTAGTCTCTTGCTGAATTGATGCTCCGCTTGACTAGCTTTAGCTAATCCTGTATTGTTACCCGTGTTCACTGCTTGCCAGCCCACTGTGAAAGCTGTCTTGGCCTGGATGATATAGCTTGTGATGGGGCTGCCGTTATCCTGGCCGGGTCTCCAAGAAAGCTGAGCCGTGCTGTCAGTGATCTCCTCCACTGTTACGCCATCTGGAGCTCCTGGGGGACCTGATTCAATCAGACAATTAGCAGTGAATTAGCAATTAGAAATGAAGTTACCTTCACTGACATCTAACCTTGCTCACCCCCTGCCAGGAAGCTCTCCGCTTATCGCCCCACTAAACGGTGATATAAGGCCAGTCTCTAAAAGGTGTTATTACATTTTAAGCGGTTGCTTTTGTGGGAACACTAGATCTCTTTGAGAATCACAGGAAAGCTTTTCAGAGGCTTGAGCTGTTTTCTTAACAGCTACGGCACGTCTCCTTTGAAAAGCTGCAAGTAGCTGCAAATTTCCAATTAAAAATGTGCAGAGAGTTGTCTTCCTTTGTCAAATTCACACTCCTTTGGGGGAAAATATAACGAAATGGAGCATAATGTTTGGTGGTTTTGTCAGCGCAGGTCACTTGTAGCATCAATAATAAGACCAGACAGTGTTTGCTTCTCACCTAAAAGGCACTCAAAGACAAATCATCAAGACAAATTGTAATTTTTTTTCTTCATATTTGATTTTGGCGTGAGGAGTTTGCATGCATCTTTGGTCTGACTAACATTTACATAATTCATTTTAAACCAAGGCCCCCCATTGTGCATAATATTCAAAGGCCAGACACTCCTAGTTTCTGTAAATTAAACTGCTGGAAGTTTTAGGAGCTGAATGTCCTTCAGGGGTCCTTCTCTTTTTTTCATGCCTGTTCCAGTTACTTAATCTCAATAATCTTAATAATGAATTATATGAATACTTTTTACTTACAATTTCTACCTGATGCAACATTTTAGAGCTTTGAAGAACTAGAAAAATTTATATTCACTGAAAAATGCCTATTGAGTTTTGCAATTTTAATCATTTATTTACAGTGGGTGTAGAAATGAATTACCCCCTTTAAAATAATCACATTTTGTTGCTTTGCTGCCTGAAATGAAGACAGACAAAGTTTTTGTTTTATCCAGCTCTATTTACTCAGTGCAACTTATAACATCCAAGTGAAAGATATAGCACCAACATGTCAGAAAAAAAACAATCACGGAGTTGGAAAAAGGATCACCCCCCTCCTAAAAATGACTTGTAAACTCAATCAGGTGTAGTTAATCACCTTCTCAATGGCACACAAAGCCATTTGACTTTTAACTGTGATCAGCTGTGGTCATTTTGATTAGCTCAGCATGAAAAGAGCTTTTGTACCACAGGGAGAGTACAAACAGATCCTTCCTGTAAAAAAAACAGGACGTCGCTCCAAACTGGATGAAAGAGCCAGGAGGAAACTGGACAGAGAGGCTACCAAGAGGCCTACAGCAACTCTGAAGCAGTTGTAGGAATTTATGACAAAGAGTGGTCATTGTGTGCCACAAATTCTCCACAAATGCAAGAAAAAAAAGCCACTCCTCAAGAAAGGCTACATGCAGTCACGACTGAGCTTTGCCAAAACACACCTTGAAGATTCTGAGGCAGATGAGACTAAAATGTATTTATTTGGCCTCAACACCAAACGACATTTCTGGCGGAAATCCAATCCAGCTCACCATCCAAATAACAGCATTCCTACAGTAAAGCATGGAGGTAGTAATATCCTGTTATGGGGTGTTTCTCTACAGCAGGGACCGGAGCACTCGTCAGGATAGAAGGAAAAATGGACGGGGCAAAATACCATTTTTTCCCAAAAATTTCTTAGTATTCTCCCTCTGCCAGAAATTTGTCAATGGGAAGAATCTAACATGTCAATGACCCAAAGCACACAGTGGTTGAAGAAGAAAAAGGTGAATGTCTTTGCATGGCCGAGTCATAGCCCAGACTTAAACCCCACTGAAAATCTGTGAATGACTTGAATACTTCAGTCCACAAACTCCACCATCACATTTAACTGACTTGAGGCAGTTTCTGCAAAGAGAGTGGATATTGCCAGTCTAGATGTGGAAATTAGTAGAGACATAACCAACAGACTAAAGACTGTAATAAAGCAAAAATGGTTGACACAGAACTGACCCAAGGGGTGATCCTTTTTCTAACTTAGTGAACCTGTTTTTATTTTTTTCACTTGGATGTTATAAGTTGCACTGAGTAAATACAGCTGAATAAAACAAAAACAGTCCGTCTTCATTTCAGGCAGCAAAGCAACAAAATGTGATTATTTTAAAAGTGGGTGATTCTTTTCTATACCCACTGTACATTTCTAGGTTATAGAAATCAGACATTTATAATTTGACTCCCCATCTATAGAGCGCAGTATAGCTGTGACGTCAAAACCAGGAAGACAAATTCACCATGGGTTCCCTCGAGATTTTCCTATGGGTTTTTATAATGATGTTTTTCAATTCATAAGTAAAGTAAGGTCAGTGGTAAATATAACTTGACAATACTTGTTTTATTGTACAATGTAAACTGCAAACACGTACACTCCAGATTTCTTATGTACAAACATACATTTTTAAAAATAACAACAACAAAAAAAATTTGCTTCAAAATTTGCATTTTCAGTATGGGTGTGTGTAATTCACATTGTAGATTGAAACGTCCAAGTATCGGCAATTTATGTTTAACACGGGCGTTGTTTTACTCATAAATTGAAAAACTCTATTTTAAAAACCCATAGAAAAATATTGTTGGAGCCAACTAATTCATTTTAAGTCATCTTGAGGGCCCCTTGGAAGTTTGTTGACGCCCTCTAGTAGACCCCGGCCCCCTGTTTGAGACATGGCCCCACATTTAAAGATCCTTATGTAAGGCCAACTGGTTTTATTTGCTTGCTACAGCCAGTTTTTACTTGCATTTTGTGCTTGGTGAGTGTGAATTCCATATCCTGCTTCTACACTGTTATAAAGCATTATTATAGGCTCTGGCAGTAAAAGTTTGCATGTCATCTCATTTCAATTGAAAGATATCGATCCCGCTAAAACTAATTTGTAACCTTTGATAAACAGCTTTGATATGTTCCTCTAATGACCTCTAATGGAACATGTAATAACAGATCAATTCAACAGACATATACATTTCCTCGGCAAAGCAAAGAAAGCATTTGTATCTTTCAATCAGGTTTTCCTTCCAAATCCAAACCCTGCATTTGAAGCTCCCCCAGTTGCCTGGCCATCGCTCTCTTACCTTTCACGATTAAAATAGCTACAGCTGATAAACTCTCGACATCCGTGTCGACCACACAGACATACTTTCCGGCGTGCTTCAGCTGTATATTCCGTATCATCAAATCTCCTGATGTACTCTGGAGATATAAACACACACATACGCATTACTATCCACTCTATCAACTGGGGCTTTAAAGCGACAGGAAGATGTGTGAGTTGTTTGCTATGTTTGCCGGCAAGTGATTCAGTAAGTATAGACACCCAGCTGGGTTTGGGAATGAAAATGTGGCCCAACTCCACAGCTAATGGATGACTTTTGGCAAAGGCTGTTCGCTGCTACGTTTGAAATGTCCGTCATGGATAAATATTTCCTCTGGCCAAGCCTTAGGCTCCTTCGGCACTGCACAGGATCCAGCTACCAAACTCACTCGCTAATTGACTAATTAGAGCTTAATCACATTTAAGAGGTAGTGTGATTGGATTCAGTGTGCTAAAACCCTGTGATACGAAACCATACAAGTGATGAATACTAAATCCACACACGACAATTAAACGCCTTTGTTAATCTAATAAAGATGAAGAAAGTTGTTCATAAGAGTGGAGGTGAACTTTAAAAGCGCTCTGTCAAGGGAATAGATGAAGTACTGTGAAAACAGGTAAAGTAATAAAGATATATATACTATTATATTCATGATGATACTTGTAATTAACAAGTAAAAAGAGCATCAGAATCATCATATATTATAAAGTTATTATAATGAGGACCTTATTTATTGTAAAGCAACTGATTCAACTGATTAAATCTTTGAATCGTTTTAATTGATATGCTGATTAATTGCATGCATCAATTTATGCAGAGAATAAAATCCAATTTAATTCAAAGTCTGAACGCACTGAATAGACCATTTTAAAAGAACAGACAACTTTGGAAAAACTCAAGACTCCAGCGTTTTGTTTCACGCCATTGCTCTCCATTTAGATGATTTTTAACATAAGCATTTATGTATGCTTATATTGCGTTTGGCCTCGTTCTGTATTGCGTATCTTGTCAGTGTCTGCGCTTGCTTGGCCATTTGTTGTGAAAAAATAAGGAAAGTGTGTTCAAGCGCCAGCAGAAAACAGTGTAAAGAAATAGTCTTTGAGAGAAGCAGTCTTTATCAGCGGAAGTTAAAAGCAGCTCGTAAGTGTATTTACTTGTCTCATTAGTGTTTAGTGCAGTTGTTGTTGCTAGGAAATGCTTGTTTTGTTTACTGTGTGGAGACGTGCTGATATCACGCTTGGTCTCATTCTGTATCGCGTATCTTGTCAGTGTCTGCGCTTGCTTGGCCATTTGTTGTGAAAAAATAAGGAAAGTGTGTCCAGCTGAATTAATTTAGTATTTTGTTAGACGGGTATAAAAAAGCTTAGTTTACGGCGGCAGCTGTCGCGTGACGGCCTCCTCGTGTGAAGACCGAAGAGTGTAAAGACCATCGACTCTACCGTGCGACTCCACCGGGCAGGACACTGGCAAAGGATAAGTATCGCTTTTTATTTCTCTTCTTTCCTACTACTTGTTTCACTTCTGTTTCAGTTTTACTATGTGTCAGTAAGTTGTTGTTTTTTAGCATGTAAGTTTGGCAGTGTTATTTTTTAGGATTACTGATAAACTACTGTCGTTTGATTTGTATTATTTGTATTTGTTATTTATTTTAATTTTAGTTAAATTATGTCTGAATTTATTATGTCTGTATAGGTCTTTTATTAAGTTTTTGTTTTATTTAATTTGAGTTATTTTAAAACTTCAACAAACTAAATGGAAATGAAATAATATATATATATATATTGAATTTATAAATGTGTATGTGTGTCATATATTAGATATATATATGGTTTTAACTACACATATATTGTATTTGTTTTTTTGGTGTTTGGCTTAGTGTTATGTTAGAATCATTATTATACTCATACGTTTTTTTCTTTAATATTTTGAATTGTTTTTAGCTTTATTTTTTTGTTTTTCTTTTAAATGTTAAGTTTTTAAATTTTGTTGTATGCATGTGTCATTTTTTTATTTAATTTCTTTATTTTAAAATGTGTATAAGTAGTATTTACAAAGTTTTAGCTTTTAGTTCTGGATCTGTTTTTAATATGATCTTGTTTTAATACTACAATTGATTGCTTCTGTTGTCCTCATTTGTAAGTCGCTTTGGATAAAAGCATCTGCTAAATGACTAAATAAATAAAATGTATGCATTAAAGTAACATTCTATACTGAAAGCCCTAATAAAAAAGATATTTGCGTGACTTGCACTACTGTTCTAAAGTTTGAGGTCAGTAAGATTTTAAATCAATAAAAAAGGAATGAAACTTCCTATTCCTTAAAGAATCCTGAAAAAAAAATGCATCACGATTTCCATAAAAAATGTTCACAAACAGCATCACTTTTGTGGGTGATTTTATATTGCTACCTGATTTGCATAATTCTCTTAGTGAAAAAGTTGCTAAAACCATGCAGACAGCATATGCAAATAAATAGTGCTATCAGTGGGTGCATTTAATTCTTACTCTATCTACACCTATCTGTAAAAAAATCTTCAGTTTACTAAAATGGATTCTTTATTGCTATTGTTTATAGACACTGATTCGCTTGGATGTTGATATTGTCTGTGCAGCACTGAAGTCTTTGGCACAGACAACTTCACTAATTAAATAAAAGTGCTTAGATTTCAAATCAATTAAATTAGATAAGATGTATGCTCTTATCTGAGGGGGAGATTGTGGTTGGCAAACAAGAAGCAAATCTGCAATTTCAGCAGTAAGGGCATTAGGCTACAAATTTAGTTTCATTATGGAAATGAATTCATCCAAGCTGTGAACTTCATGTTGATAATCCTACAAGACGGGTGGCATCTGAGAAAATTTATAAGAAGAACTGGAATATAATTACTGATAAGAATCACTGGCTTAAATCAAGATGAGAGCGTTTCCTATGTGTGTGTCCCAAATGTTCAGATTTATCACGAAATTACCGTAATTATATAAAAGTCAAAAATAATTTTATTTTACTGTTGCTTTCCACAAAAAATAACTCATTAAATTCTCTGAAATATGCAACCTTATTTGAAAAAGAAATCATCTTTTTGATGGCTTTGGGGTGGTGATTAATGAATCTGTTTAAGGATTTCTCAGTTGAGTCATGCACATCCAATATTGACCAGTCTGTCCTCATTAGGGAATTCTCTCAGTCTTTAAAATCATTACTATTTCTAGAAAGGCATCATCACATCCCAGAGAAAAGCAGTCTGAGATGTGAGATCTGACCATTCAAAAGCCATATGAGGATATTACACTTGGGATCCTTGAAGGCAAAACTTTAATGGATTGATTTTTATTCTGTGAAGAGGAGGGAAAAAGAGCTCAAAGTGAACGTAGTGGGCTGCTAAGCAGTGAAAGGAACAGCTAAAAACCTCAAAAAGAGAGTGATGAATTGATCTCTGCCAAGTCTCCCACATTTTAACAGTAGGTCTGGCTCAGAGTATAATAGCATTATACAGTAAACTACTGGATCAACTCCCTCAGAATCTGTCATTTGTTGAGTATAATAAATTAATTTCATTGTTAGAGATGTACAGTACAGAGACATTAGTATTAGAACGTTAGAAAGGCTTTACACAAAGAAATGAATAGTACTTTTTTTAATACATTTGTTTAAAATCATATGCATTCACATAAAATATGATGCAGACTCCAGTCATATGACCGGCAAAATAAAAGTTTTTATTTTTAATTAAATTAAATTGGTCCACGACAACTGTTATATTTGCAATGTGCATTTTCAATTTGCATTTTGAAACTGCCTGATTGCAGAACCTCAGTTTTTGACTGAACATTGTCAAAATTATTTTGGATAAGCACAGATCAATGAGACCTATGATTAATCAGTTCCAAAAAGGAATACAAAAAGTGCTAACTGAAAGAAAACAAAATGGCAAAAAGACTGAATACAAGATTTAGTGATAATATAGCATTATGATAGGTTTACAAGCAATTTTCAAAAGGCTTGGTAATTTTTGACTGGGAACACCAAATAAGGTAAAGGATAACCAGCACAGCACAAGTGTGAAAAAAATGTTTGGTGAAGTTAAAATGCTAGATTTTTGTTGAACATCTTTACACACTTCCATGACATGTTAAACAGTATAAAGCAGAATACAGACAGAAAGCATATCTAAAAAATATAACTTACCCCACCCACATGCTCATAATGCTGGTCCAGTTTATTGAGGAGCTGCCCATTGAAGGCCCAGGAGAATGAAACATCCAGAGCGGGGTCACATGAGATCTGGCAGGGCAGTACAATGCTCTCCCCAACAATGATCTCCATGTCCACTGGACCCTGGGTGATTTGTGTGGGATCTGCTCAAAATCACACATAAGGTTGATTCATTTAAATTAATAATAAGTGTAAATATATACATATAGTATACATAAATTCTAAACCATTTAATTAAAGGGCAATATTTTCAACCAGATCTCAAAAACGTGACATTTGTGCAAAACCTGAAATCAATGCTCCAGGTACAAAAACTCTGAGCCTGAAACCAAACAAACCGACTCTAAGATTTACAGCAAAAATAAAACTAACAAAAGTAGGAGACTGTGTCCTTATCAATGAATGAAGTACTAATCTCATGATGAAGCATCGCAATTTATTTCCACAGACTTAAGCAAAGCCAAGAGGCATCCCCGCATTCAGCGCAGTTCACGATTGTGGCTTGAGGGACATATCAGGGAATGAGGTTACATATGTAACGAGACGTTCCCTATCAGTCAGTCACGTTCGATGTTACTTCGACATTAGGGGTCCCTATGGAAAACGCCACAACCAGAACTATGTTACGAAAATTGAAGGTGCAGGTGCTGATAAGCAAGCATGTCAGGACCGATGCACCTCGATCCGTAGCCTACCCAACGCCCAATAAGCCAGATCATTTATTAAATATACGGACTTACCAGAAAAGCCAAAAAAGGGTTGTTCCGACATTCACTATACTAGATTTCAGCAACCGTTGGGGTGCAGAGACACATCTGAATAGGAATGTGAACAGTAAGACTGGTTACAGCACCGTCTGACAACTGTCGTGATCCGAGTTCAGAAGAACACAGGTTTACCAAGGGAAACTGTACCATTGAAAAAAACATACAGGATTACCAAAGGAATCTGTGCTCGCACAACAGATCTCACGAGTGAGCTAATATAAGCCAGTCATCGAGATTGAGTTGAGGACTCGGATGCCCTTCTCCCAAAGTGGGGACAGGACACCCTCTGTGACTTTTATAAATATGCGGGGAGACCGAAATAGCACAAAGGCAACCCTTCCATCTCTGGGTCACCCATCTCTGGGACGCTTCGAGGTGCTCTGGGAAGACTTAACGGCACCCTAAGAAGTGGACTGCACTCTCTTCCTGGGGGAAGCTCAACGCCCCTGTTGAGGAGTCTCCTCGGATACGCATCATCCCTGGGCCAGAACTACCCTTGTGCAGTTTTTTAAGCGCCTTGGCCTGGTGTACTTGCAGGATGGCCATGGTGTGCAGGGAAAGTGGTCTCAGCATGCTTGCGGCCAAGACACGTGAGACAGCAATCATGTCCGTCATCAGAGGTAAGGAAAATACCGCACTCAGAAGCACATGGTCGGAAAGACATCTAGAAAGACACTCTCAGCCATGCAAGCTGTAGGAAATTGCTCTTTTAGGCTGGAGTGCCCAGGGGTGGATCACAACATTTATCTGTGCTAAGGAGAGGCGAACACACCACTGAATGCACTGTTTTCTGACACAGCCGAGAATCTCCTGCAGTGAAGGCTTCTTAGTTTCTTGAAGATTTCTCTTAGATCTGAATAAGTGGATGCACGCCGCCATCTTATATACCCGTATGTACTAGGGATGTGCGGGTCTAGTCGACTAAACGGTACAGCTCCTACTAGTCGACACTGAAAACAATAGTCGTTTACACGACAGAAAAAAAAAGAAAAACAAAAACAGGATTTTATCATTCACATTACATTCATCATTTTAACATTGCATTTAAAACATTTTAAATAACAATAACAAGTTAAAATAAAACGTTTGAAAAATACATTATTTTAAAAAGTTTATCTGGGCGGAAACTAAATTTTTACCTCAGACCTCACATGCGTTTTCTTCGTGTCAGTTGCGGCGAGTTCAAATATGACCAAGCGAAAGACGAGAAGGTGTGGGATTATTTTGAATTAGAAGGAAACTGAAAAGTTTTGAGTAAACTGTGTAATGTCAAATTGTCTTACAATAACTCTACTGGAGCGATGCATAATCATATTCAATACAGGCACGTTTTCTGATCGCCTAAAATGAAATGATGATAACGCGAGGCAAGTGTGCTGCAAGCGGAATTCATTGAGGGATTTGATAGTGTGATTCATAGATTAAGTATTTCAAATATAGGATATTATATATGCTACACGCACAGACAGAGGTTTTTTTTTCTTACCATCTTATGGGGGTTTCTTGCTTTTAGACTAGTCAACTAGTCGGATACAAAACTTCCGTTTAAACAACAGTCAAATTAGTCGTCGCGCACATCCCTAGTAATGTCCGGGGAGTGGCTTGGCGCAATTCCCCTCGTCACATTGTTCATTGTTCGATTTCTTGTAATGCTCAGAGGTGATTGGCTCCCAAGTGAGACCCCTAACTTCAGTGTGGGCGAAGAGGGAAAAAGTATAGAAATCCGACATACTATCCGAACGTGACTGACTGATAGGGAAACCAATTTCTCTAAGGAGGAAATGAATGTGATTTTTACTTCTATCCACTAGGTAGGACATTGCAGCTTTATCTACTGTATAAGGAAAAAGGCATATCAGTCTCTTGCTCTCTCTCTCTCTCTCTCTCTCTGTTTTGATGTAGACTGATTATTAACACGAACAGCGATTATAAACTAAATATATACATTTATATCAAAGAAATTATATCTATATAACATCACACCACACACAACACCTACACACACCCACACACCCACACACACACACACACACCCACACACACACACACACCACACACACACACACACACACACACACAGTTGTGTTTCCATGTTTTTATGGGGATTCCATAGGCGTAATGGTTTTTTATTACTGTACAAACTGTATGTGCTATTGGCCTACACCAACCCTACCCCTAATCCTACCCCTTACCAGGAAATGTGTGTGCACATTTTTTTTTTTTTTTTTTTTTTTTTTTTTTTTATTTTTTTTTTTTTTTTTTTTTACTTTCTCAAAAACTCATTCTGTATGATTTCTAAGCTTGTTTCCTCATGGGGACCTCAAAAATGTCCCCACAAGGTCACAATTTACTAGTATTACTATCCTTGTGAGGACATTTGGTCCCCATAATTGATAAATACCAGGTACCACACACACACACACACACACACACACAAAAGAAAATAAATAGGGTCAATTTGGGTTCAATTTCAGATTTTTTTTGGTTTTAGTTTAAAAATTAGTTACAATATATATTTTTTTCAGTTCTGAAAATTAAATAATAAAAAAATATAGTGTAATGAACTTCATGAATTTCAAATGATCAAGGAAAATTCATTTTCTATTCAACTGACATGACACTTTTAATGACATCAATGTTTTTATAAGTGCCCAGTCGTTTAATGCGGAGGTTTCTTCCATTCAGATTCATATTCAAATCTGTTGGCATGGAATCTGCTGTAAAAGACAGTAATCTCAGCAAAACCCAAAGTGCAAATGCAGCATTCTATATTTTTCTCTCTAAATTGTGCACGTGCAACCTATAACCTACACCCTCACACACTCCATTAGTGTAATCCAGGGTAATTGCAATGCCATAAGCGGAGCGTGAAAATGGGTAATTACAACAACACACAAAAAGCCTCTGTATCCCATCCCTGTTGAGTTGAGCTGAGACAAAAAAAAAAACCTGCCAGTTGGAGAGCTGAACCGCTCAACCCATTGCATTACACTAGAGGAGCATGTAAGCCCCAGAAAGCAATCAAACAACTTTACTTTCAGAATGCATTATTAAAACTTCATGAAACAGAAATCCTCTAATTGGCAGAGCACCTTTGTATATACTCTTCTGGATTAATCTATTTGTTGCTTTTGTTCCTCTATTGTAAGTCGCTTTGGATAAAGGCGCCAGCTAAATGCATAAATGTAAATGTTGTTCTGGGGTAACTGGCAGGTCAGGATAGGATAGGATATTACACAAAAAATCAATAAATAAATAAATTCTCATTTACTTAACCTTGTGTTGTCCCAAACGTGTATGATTTCCTTTATTTTGCAACACGAAGATATTTGAAGAACATTTCGGCTGTTTTTGTTTATACAAATAAAAGTCAGTGGGGTCCAATAGTTTCAAGCTCCAAAAAGGACATATAGCATAAATGAATGAATGAATGATGCATTTATATAGTTCAATCATCATTCATATAGCATAAAAGTAATCCATACAACACAAGTGGTTTAATGTAAGTTTTCTGAAGTGATAAAATATATTAAAGATCAATTCATGTATACAGAGTCTAAATCAAATAGGTGACCCTGGACCATAAAACCAGTTTTAAGTGTCAATTTTTCAAAATTGAGGTTTATGCATCATCTGAAAGCTGAATAAACAAGATTTCCATTGATGTATGGTATGTTAGGATAGGACAATATTTGGTCGAGATATCTGAGGGTGCAAAAAAATCTAAATATTGAGAAAATCGCCTTTACAGTTGTCCAAATGAAGTCCTTAGCAATGCATATTACTAATAAAAAAATTAAGTTTTGATATATTTATGGTAGGAAATTTACAAAATATTTTCATGGAACATGATCTTAACTTAATATTCTACTGATTTTTGGCATAAAAGAAAATCGTTAATTTTGACCCATACAATGTTTTTTGGGCTATTGCTACAAATATACCTGTGCTACGTATGACTGGTTTTGTGCTCCAGGGTCACATATGTCAAATACATCACATCAGTGTTATTTTAGTATCACTCAGACACTATATATAGCTTTTTTTTGTAACATATTTTGAATTAGTTTTTATTTTGGTATTTTCAGTTTTTCTTTTAGTTGTAGCTTATGTTTTAGTATTTCGTTGTGTGTTTTTTATTATTATTTGTCATTATTATTATTTTATTTATCTATATAGTTTTTTTTTTTTTAGTACATCAAGTTTAAGTAAATGAAAATGAGAAATGTTGCTTTAGAAATTAGCTGAAGGAAATACGATTTAAGTTTATTTGGAAGTTTATTTCTTTTATTTTATTTCAAGTAACAAGTTTTTTATTGTTTTGCTTTTAGATAACTATATTAACCCTATGTCACATTAATAACATAAAACCTCATTGGTTCTTGCATGTCACGTGACTGAACATGTCATAACAGAAATGCCATGACACAAAAAGCAGTGAGGTTTGATGTAATTCATGCCTTTCCTTATGTAATTTGGATTGTCTTTTGAAGTAAATAGCCACTTAAATTTTGCTCTGTTCATCATATATGCTACCTTTATGTCCATTTTGGAGCTTGAAACTGTTGGACCCCATTGGCTTCCATTATATGGACAACAACAGTTGAAACATTCATCAAAATATCTTTGTTTGTGTTACACAAAAGAAAGAAATGTTTGCAACGCCATGAGGGAGAGTAAATTACAGACTTTTTATTTTTGGAATAACGATCTCTTTAAGAAACTGTCATGATTTTGATTAATTGTGCAGCTGTATCAAGATCCAAATTGCCTGAAACTGTAAAGCCCCAGAGTTTGGAGAGAAATCACCACTTCCCACACACCATTCCCACAGTTGAACGACAATCTAAAATAACTTCTATCTGCAGAAAGAGCAAAGAGGAAGCCCAGACCGTAATACTGTTACAGTAATCCATACCTGTGACCAGCAGTCTTCCTGTAGTGCTGGCCGTACCAAACTGGTTTCTAGCCAAGCAAGCGTAGTTTCCCCCGTCCATCTTGGTCACATTTGTAATTCTAAGTGTTCCATCAGGGAGTAAAGTTATCCTGAAGGAGAGAAGCACAATCCTCTCAAATCAAATTTAACCTTGGTTAACTCATAATGGAGCTAGATTCCGAGTACAAATGAGTTTTATCTTGTGGGCACAGTAGAGATGAAGTAAGAAGAACATAATGTGTTTCTTTAGAATGGCACATAAATCTCGGTACATTGGACACTCTCCGTGGCTCAGTGCATACAGCTACCTGAGAGTCAATGAAGCTGAAGAGTGTGCGTTCACACGAAACAGTCATTCAAACGTAAAGCCGGCGAGCTATAACAGCGGGCTGCATCGCTCAATCTACCGCCCCATCATTTGAATTAGACTTCCTTCCAAACCTTCATTGACATTACTTCATTAACATACTCTTAATATACATGCTCTTAAGAAATACAAACCTTATTTCTGAAATATGTAGTTACACTAGTAATAAAAAAATTATATGACTGGATTAAAAGAAAAAAGTTTTTGGCTTATCAGCTGATCAATATATTTTAATAGACAGGGTTGTGACTTATTTTATTATTTGTAGGTTCCAATTTGACATTTAGTAGATATTCACTACCATTCAAAAGTTTGGGGTCGGTAAGATTTTTAAAATGTTTTTTAAAGAAGTAAAAGCTGCATTTATTTGATCAAAAAATACAGTAAATAATATTTTGATATACTACAATTTAAGTGTTTTCACATGACCCAAAAATCATTCTAATATGATTTAATCCTCAAGAAACGTTTCTTAATATTATCAATGTTGAAAATGGTTGTATTTTTGTGAAAAGCTGATGTTTTCTTTTTTTCCCTTTTTTTTTCTCCAAAGAAAGTTCAAAAGAACAGCATTTATTTGAAGGATAATGTCTTACGCAACAATGTAAAAGACTTTACTGCCACTTTTTTGATCAATTTATTGCATCCTTTCTCAAGAAAATGATTCATTTCTTTAAAAACAAATCTTACTGACCCCAAAATTTTGAACAGTAGTGTATATTATTCTTGAGATCTAAAGGAAATATAATTATATACATCCAAAACTACTTAGTAACGTTAATATTCTAAGGCAATTATATTATTTTTTATAAAATATTATGATAATATGTTTCTCTAGTTTTCTAGCATCTTTCTAGTATTACAACCATCCCTGTAATGGTAAATGTTTGTATCTTGTATTGAATTCAAAATTATTCTCAAGGCTTTCTTAATGTAAAAATGTAATGGTAATATTTGTGATGGCATATAGATGTACAGCAGTGTTTGATTTATGGAAAAAAATATATATATAATTGACCCCAGGCCTCCTTATATATCACCAGCTATTCACAATATATCATCCAGAGTAGCAGACAGCAAATGCTGGTAACCCAGTACTGGAATGTTAATGTTGTAATGCACAATTCCCCGGCAGTGCGCTTACAGTTAAATTGGACTTGGGCCGTCTCACCGAATGCTCTCAAAACAAACAACTGTGGCTTAATGCAAATCTATTGTTTTCCCACAGTAGTTCTGCACCCTTGACAGGATTCTCCCCATACTATTTAATCCAACTTCATTATAAAAAAAAGCCAAGCGTGCGATCCGCTGTGCTTCTTCAAGTGGCCTCCTACCAGGAATCATTTCATACTTGACAGACTCAACCCAAAATGCCGAGCGACCTCCTGCCGGCCCGGCCTAATGGCCTGCTTCATAATTCATGAGTGTTATGGTCAGTGAGCTACCACAATTGGCAATGCAGCTTCCTTTTGATAACTGTTCAGTTGCAGGCTGTGCACAGATAGTGTGAACATAGTAGGGCTGCTGGGGTGAAGCCTTGAACAAATAGATGGTCAGAAAGAAGGAATAAGAGGAATTAAGGACAAGAATACAAAGAAAAGAGAGAAAAAACCATTGTATCCGTACCTGTCTGTGCTCTGCACCGGTTCGATGCCTTTCCTCCACATGCTGATGGCTGTGGGAAAGGCCTGTGGCCTGCACTCCATGGTGACTGTGCTGCCTGTCTTGGCTTTAAGCAGAGCTCTGAGAGGGCTTCTGGAAAAGTCTGGGGGCGAGGCTGTGGAAAAACACATGGCCAAGAGAGTCAAACTACTGCCTCGGATGCCCTGCGCGCATTACTGTAAACGGACAGCAGGGCCGAAAGCAGCATTGTGTGCGTGTGTTTGTGTGCACTGCTGATGTAGGACCACTTTAGCATTTTATCTTAAAAGAACAGTTCAAGGCAAATTCTGGAGGGACTTCACTTACTCTCTGCCTCTCTCTGTTGTTTTAGTGCTTCACTAAAGGAATTATGCATATCAGGTAAGAAAATTAGTGATGAATGCAATTTGCGTGGAGCAGTTCCCCATTATGTGGGTGGTTTTGAGCACTAGGTTGTGAAGGATGCAGTCGCTACCACAATGTGCAGGTCTTTATAGGACCATACAAAAAAAAAAAAAAAAAAAAGGGCAAAAATCGTACTTTTGGGATACAATATTTTCCATCATTTTTGGGATACAATATTTTCCATCATTTTATCTCTTTTAGGATAAACTTTTTAATTACATTTTGAATTAGTGTGTCTTTATGAAGTGGATCGATCTATCTATCTATCTATCTATCTATCTATCTATCTATCTATCACTTTGACAAAAAAAATTGTAATTGTAAAATATATATAAAAAAATTTAAATGTTACTATATTTACTGCATGTCTGATCCGGTTATTATAGTAACTAAAACCATAAAACAAACATTTTCTTACTTGAAATGAAATAAATGTTAACGGAAACAAAATTATAAACTGAAATATTTCAGCTAGTTTCCAAGGCAAAATTTCTCTTTTTCATTTAAATTTACCTTAATATTCTAAAATAACAAACTAAAACGGAAATAACATTCATAATATATAATAATCTAATAATCTATATAGGCATATTTAAAAACAACAAAAACTAATAAAAATGACAAATACAACAAAATTACAAAAAACCCCTTTAGAATTAAAATGAAAACAGAAAATATAAAAATCAAATCAAATTGAAAATATGAACAAAAACATAATAGTATCTCAATGATACTAAAATAACACTGGTTTGTTAAAATATATGCAGCCTTGGTAAGTATAAGGGACTTCTTTCAAAAACATAAACAAATATTTTCTGTCACTCAGTTTCTGACCCTAAACTTTTAAAATTAATGTTTTCTTTTTTTTAATAAAAAGTTTTTCTTTCTTTCTTATCTCTTATATTCTTATATAAACAACATACAAGTGTAATTTAACTTAACTTAATTTTTTGAGTGAACTATCCCTTTAAAAATGTATGACTATGGTATAAAACCCTAAACCTGTTAATAACAGGGATATAATAAGGGATAACATCAAACCACGCTGATATTACACAGTCAGTTGTCCAGTTTTTAAAGTAGCCATTAAATGAAAGACATTTTCCGATAGCGATGACGCAACGCTAAAAGACAAGCACTAATTGGGTCTAATGTATCTCCTCTGCCGAGAAGCAGCGTTTATCTGTGAATGGGAAAGCTGCTTATGCACTGTCATAGCGAACACGCTGTGGCCTAAAGCATTGTTATATAGCATCTCTATTACCTAATTAGCCCGTGGAGGGTTGCTTGGCTCCTAAACAAATATCATTAGAGAAGACCAGCGAAGGAATTGGCTGCAGCCAGAAAGCAGAGGTGTCCTTAATGACCTCTACCCACTTTCCACCATCTCTCTCTCTCTCTCCATCTCTGTATGAGCCGATGACAAAGATCTTTCTCTGGTGTTTGTCACTGTCTACTCGATGGTTTTTCCACCCAGTGAACCCTTCAGTTGTGGCTTTGTCATGTTGTCAACAGAGTGGCCACAGTTCCTCATCTCCCACCAGCCAATCAATAGTGGATTAACATTACTGAAAGTCACAGTGCCATGCCAGCCCACTCTAAATGTTCTGATGGGAAATGTTGAAAAGAGGGCAGCTTGGTGTGTGCTGTGAACCCATTTCAAGAGTTTATTTGCCTGTAAAAACTTCAGTGCACACCAGTGGATGAGAGCTGTGTTCTGATATTCATAATCAGCCATACTGCAGTTTGAACCCTTTTTTTTTTTGCAAAAGAAAAAGAAGAAGAAGAAGAAAAAAAAAAAAAAAAAAAAAAAAAAGTTTTTTTTTTTTTTTAAAGTAAAAAGGTGCTCTAGTCTTAGTTTACTCTATTTACTCTAGTCTTAAATACGTAACCTGACACCTAAATGCTATTATAACAGTTCTCAATGTTATTTGTTAAAAGCTTGCAAATTAAGCGTTGCTTCAGAAGTGTTTACATTTATTTTTCAGCAAATTAAAAATGTGTGGCTTTTATACAGCTATTCAAGCAGTCTCAGTAACATTAGTACAATACACTTCGATAAACAATAGTATTAAAAATATTTAATATTTGTAATATTTCTCCAACTGCTTTAACTACTTTAAAATAACAATATTCATATAGCATCACATCTGCCAGTCTTAATTCACTATATCTACTCTAGTTTTAAATAGGTAACCAACACCTAAATGTTATTATGATGCTATTTACATTTTTTTAAAATGAGAAATGTATAATGTATAATAAATGTAACATAATGTCTTAACATCATTCCACAGCTCTTTCATTGTTGAAACTATATAAAAAAAAAAGATATATATTTTCATATTTATAAAATATTTTAGTTTATATACATTAATTTGTGGTTTTAGTTTCTAGAAAGATTTTAAATGTTATACTGCAAATGCAAAATTGCAACCAAAAAGCAATGTAATGAAATGTAGAAATGTTTTGTGTTTGCTGGGATGGTACTGCTTAGTGAACAAAGGCACAAGATGATTGGAAATGAGAAAGAAGATATTCTCTTACCTAAAACCACCAATTCAGCACCGAAATAAATGATTCCGTGTTTGTTCTCGGCGACACACTGATACATGCCAGCATCTGAGAGGTTAACGGAGCTGATTGTCAGGGCTCCATTCTCTATCTGGATCCTGTCCTGTGAAACAGAGCAACAGCAATGAAAATAATTTTAAAATAGCTGTGCATTCAACTCAAACAACAGTGGCAGAGTTTTAGGCTTTATATAATCAATACAGCTTTGTTATGTACATTTACAGAGCTCCCCTGCTGAGGTTTGACCCAAGGATCTTTGCACTGCCATCCCAGATTTTTTACCACAACACCATTCATGCGCTGCTTGAATTTTACCTCAGCTGCCAGTAGTGCTCCATTCTTCAGCCAGCTGTATGAAGGCTTGGGCTTCCCATTGGCCTTACACTCCCAAAACAATCTCTCTTCAATTGACAAAGCGTTGTCTCGCATCGTCTGAACCCACTGTGGCTTTGCTGAAGAGACAAAAGTCAATTGTTTTTATGAATTAATTTATCAGTTATTTTATATACATTATTTTTGTTTTTGAATGACAAAGACATTTCTCTGGTCTTTGTCACTGTCTACTTGAAGATTTTTCTCTCAGTCATGGTCATGTTGTCAATAGAGCAGCCACAGTTTCTCATCTCAGTATTTTTCATGTTTTATGCTCACCGAGGCTGCATCTATTTGATCATAAATACAGTAATATTGTGAAATATTATTACAATAAAAAAAAAGTTTTCTATTTTATATATATTTTAAAATGTAATTTATTAATACAGTTTTCACATCATTACTCCAGTCTTCAGTTCATATGATACTTCTGAAATCATATATATGCTAAAATATGAAATATGTGGATTTGCTGCTCAAGAAACACTTCTTATTATTATCAATGTTGAAAACAGTTGTGCTGCTTAATATTTTTGTGGAAACTGTAATACATTTTTTTCAAGATTCTTTGATGAATAAAAAGTTTAATAGAAAGCATAGATGTATCCTATTATCTATTATTATTATAAATAATAACTTTCAGGTTTTAAAGTGTCTTGACTGAATAAATAAAATAAAAACTCTAACGATAGCACACTTTAAATTAGTGAACAAATATTACAGTCTTGATTGATGTTGACACTACATACTTTCAAATTCTACTGCTAGTTTAATGTCCTGAAGAAAACACAAACACTATATTATTAAGAAACACACAAAGCTATTCTCAGACTACTTTGTCTAACTTTAAAATAACTTTTTTTTTTTCTAAATGAAAACTCTTCTCTGCATTTCTCCTCATTTCAAGCTTGCCTCCTAGTCTGAAAAACACAGCATTGTGAATTACAATTATTTTTGTCTCTTTGACAAATTGCTTTATTACTCTATAGCTTTGGATAAAAGCATCTGTTAAATGCATAAATATAGTACCACATCTGCCAATCTTAATGAAAACGGAATTGTTAAGGCAAGCATTTTTAAAATGGATTATTGCTTAGTTATTTATTTTTCTTATTTTATTTATAAATCAATCATTTTCTTACAATAAAGACTTTCAGTGAGGGAACTGAGCCATATATAGGGGACTAGAAAATCATAGAGACTTGAGTTTGTGCTCTCTTGATCTAGTAACATGCTAACATGTAACATGCACGATGATTTTAGGGTTCGGCTTTGCTGAAACACGGACACTCTTTTATCCAATTAACTGGAAGCACAACATGTCAATAAGTACTTGATCTATCCGTCTTCCTGATTGAAAAGGCGGCAGATTTCCATTCATGTCCCTGATTCTGTCTAGATTAATGATTGAACAGTCAAACACGGTTCTATAATGTGACACTCTCCTCATGTTCTGCGTTGTTGATTCCCACCAATCACACAAGATCCGTGTAAGCATGGCTATAGATGAATCATCAATCACCATTCACACTAACGGCACTTGCAGGTTTTGTGGCAACTAAGCACTAACCTGATCGATCGGAGTCACGTACTAATTGACTCATCAAAAAAAAAAAAAAAAAAAAAAAAAAAAAAACCTGATCAGCTCCTGTTTTCCAAGAATGAATTAAACCCAAACATCTATGAAACGCATAAGCTGACCAACCTTGCAACTGTTATCAGTTCTTCTTTTCTATCCTTTGGCCTTTTTCAAAGAGTTTGGCATACTGCATTATACAAGGACGCTTGCTCTCTGACAGCACTGGGAAGAAACGCTTTCATGTTTTTGTATCGTTTGTGGAGGCAGGGCCTTTTCAGAAGAAGGTCAGAGTTGCACCTGCCCCTCTAACCTTCTCAATAACCTTGGGAACGAGCGAACTCACATTCACAATAACAGCATTTCATCTGGGAACTTAGAAGTAGTGTGTACAGAGATGTGAGTGGAAAGAAAACCTTTGAAATCCCAGCTGTCCAATGCAAAAGCGCTGTGCTGATTTGCACTTCAGTTTTGTTTATATTGTATTTCACTAATGGGTTCCTTGCAAGTGTTTTTCTTTTTTGTATATTTTTCCATTTATTTGAATCAATAACACCACATGCGAAAGGTTGCCATACCTACGAGATATTGAGTAGCTGTTCTGCTATCAAATATTTTAGGAAACATTTGCTATTTTTATCTTGATATTCAATCATTTTTCAGCACGTTATGGCCAGTAATTCTGTGTGTAGCTGGTGATCTCCACATCATTAGTTTGAGGCATGTTCTTCTTGATATTGTGTCAATGGAAAATGACAGACCCAAGGAGGTAATTATTCTCACATGCTGACTTCTAGTGCCTAATAATCATTTGAGTCATGTCTCGCCTCCAAAAATGGGCTCACAAGTGCTTAACTTTCAGATAGACCTGTAATTTGTCCACATTTAACTGATATCCCTTTGGGCCAGACTTTGGTGTAAGATTTGGAACAGAAGCTTTATCTTATAAAACTAAGGTAAAATAATGAATAAAATTGGAGAGTAAAATGGCCAAGATAATAAGAGCTGACCTAATTGCAGCGTCTGAAGTGTTAATAATGAGTAGCATTATTAACTAAAATATGATGATTATGAATAATACACCAGCGGTGAAATTCTTCATGCATGTGTATTTAAAGTGAAGAAAATATCAGAGCTCTAATACATAAATATGTCTGTCTGTCTGTCTGCAAAAAAATGCTATTTGTCAATCTATGTTTTGGCTCTATATAAAACTGTAACCTTTCTGGATCAACGAAAGTGTCTCAAATTAGCATTTAGCATTGCTGAGTCTTGGCACGCTGCAACATCACGCTGCCAAATCTGTATATTGGTCTTTACTATGCGGTTATAGAAACTATAAGAAAGTCAGACAGGGCAGAAAGTAATCAGAAAGCAATTCACTGCGATTGTGAAATGACCAAACTGGCAGGGTTCCTCTTGGTAAACGCTGGCAAGAATTTTAATGGTTATGACAATAATAATATCCATTAAGTGCGTTTTAAATGATTAGCAAGCGTTAATTTCAATGACAAACAAAACGATATGGCAAAGACGACCGGCTTTTGCAAATCTTACTAATATCCAATAAATTATTACACAACTGTGCACAAAATAAAATCATATAATGGATAAAACAATCATACCATGTGTATCTACTGTAGTACAATAACACAGTGGACACAATGTACAATTTTTCCAGTTTATTTACAGTATGTTCTTAGCAACTCATTGCCATACTTTCGCAGCAATTTTTACGGTAATATTTGTACAATGTCAAAGGAAGATGAAACCATTTACGTGATTATACAACAATGGAGTGGTATTGTATTTTATTACAAGAAATTGCTGTGAAATTTTGAAAAATCCATGTCATTTTTTTAAGGCGAGAATGAATCATGTGCACTACTAAACATAAAATTACTATGAGAGAAATAATCATACCATGGAAAGACAGTCGTCCTTGCACCGTGTTCTTTCCCATCTTGTTCTCAGCTACACATTCATAGCCTCCGGCGTCCTCCTGCTGGAAACTGGGAATCTCCAGAACTACATTTGAGTTCTTCATCTTCACCTTGCTGGGAAACGGCACTCCATTCGCTCTCCTCCACGTTATCTCTGGAACTGGGCTGAATGTAAAAAAAACTATGGTGAGTAATCTTGCAAAAGCAAAAGAGAAAAATGAAAAGCTACATAGAGAGAAACATAAAAGATGAAGATAAAGAATGGAAATTTTGTATAATATCATTATACTGTAGATTACTGTCGTTCCTCCTCATATCTCAGCTCTAACATACTAAATGAGTTACATTTCCTCATAAGACACCATCTCATTTCTTTTTGCAAGGAATACGTATATGGCTCATCCACTAATGGGATCAATTGAGACAGAAAAATTGCCTCAAGGCAAAAAATAGACTGTTATACAGATTTTGACAAGCATGTTTAAAAGGTGGCGAGAAGAGGTGGAAAAGGGCCAAGTACCAGAGTACCATTAAAAGTCAGGATAGCCGTAAAGGATAGCCATCAGTAACTACAAAAGGGTGAGGAATCACACTTACTTCCCCAAAGCAAAACACTCCAGTGTCACAACAGATCCCTTTGCGGCTGGAACCATGTCAGAGAAATGAACCTCTATTTTCGGCTCATATTCACCCATTACGCCTATAAAGAAAAAACGTGTTATTTTTCCATTCATAATTCATTCACTGATCTAAAATAGTAGAAAATACATTATACAACAGATATGAAATAGTGTTAGTAGGTGAACAGTTTTTTCCCCCTGAGAACAGGCAGCTAAAACAAAGGCAACAAATAATTCATACCATCATCTGGAGTCTGACACAACGTAGAGAGGTGTGGTGTTTGCTGCAGTTTTTACAGTGTTGGTAAATATTTTATTCAGCCATTGTTTATGTTTAGGCAAAGTTTAGGACTGTGAAAGCATCTCTTGGAGAGTAAGCAGGGTTGGCTACGAAGCTCTGACTTCTAAAAAAAAACACAGTCTAAAACTAATTTACACTTTAAATTAGTTATGTAAAAAGAAGTGTTCGCATGGTTAACATGCTGTCAAGTCGACACCAGAGAAAGTGTTTTCGGTGTTGCTTTCAAATTCTAAGCAAAATAAATTAGTCCAAATACAAAGACAGAGATATATCAACTATACATCTGCATTATTCAATATATTTCATAAACATTTAATCAGAACCAAGTGCCAACACCAATCGGTTCTCTCTTTTCGGTGAACTGGCCGAACATGATTGTGAACAAGTCTATTCGCGTTTGTTTGGACCGCTTTCTCACTGAATCACATAAGTGGAGCGCGTCTCCCCTAGCCACGGCATGACACTCATACCTAAAGACTAGTTAATAGATTACACAAACATTAGCCTAGCAGCCACACAACGTCATAAGACGTTGATTTCGGTTGCGATGTCGGGTGACCAAAATTCATTGTCAGCTCAACGTCTAATGTTAATGTTAATTTGATGTCCAATACCGACGTCAGCAGACATTGATATTTTGTTGTTTTTAGGTTGTGTTGTAAAGTAACCAAAATCCAAGGTTAAGCCGACGTTAATACAACATCAAATTGACGTCAAATACTGACGTCAACCCAATTTTCATTCTCAATCAAAACGCAACGTCTGTCCGACATTGGGGTCCAATGTCAACCTAACGTTATATTGATGTCCAGTGCCTGCTGGGAGGCTACAGCCTTATACCCTGGAACTGTCTATATGTGTCTTTGTGTGTGTGAATGATATCATTCATGTGGCAAGTAAACTAATAAAATTACTAGCAATTGTTGTAATAGTGTAAAGGTGTACTCAGAAGTTTGTGAGAGGTCAAGTTAATCAAATCAGTTAAATCTAATATGGAACAAATTTTAAATCCTGCTACTGACAAAACAAAACAGCAGCATACTGTATATTTGTTTATTCCACCATGGGAATTGAATCCAGGTCCAAAACAATTTACACATATACTTTGCTGTTAGCCCAACTAGACACGTCATTTTTCTAATGTTGCATAAGAACATGCTAACAATTTACTTTAAGCTCTTGAAGTTTTTAATATTTAATATTATGTGGGCCGAATTGTGTGTTAATGAAGTTTTCATTTTATTATTTTACATGATACACTATATTAAAGCACTTTATTTAATCTTATATGTACGTGGTGGACGATGGAGCTGGTGGGACCTCCTACAGCAAGTGCTCTGACACAGTTCAAACAAACCTGATGCTTAACTGCATCAACAGGTCAATCAAACCCTTTAGTGATGATATTATGATTTAGCTTCTGCCTACTAAATTGCCCACAGGAAAAAATGTTGATATTTACCATCAGTTCGTAGTACCAGAGGGGTCGGGGAGCTGAGGACTTTGCCTTTAGTGATGCGGTTTACCACCACGCACGTGTAGTTACCCACATCTGAGGGCTCGACTTTGGCGATGTAAAGGTTTCCTGTCTCCTGAGAGACAAAGCGACGATTGTCTTGCTGAACAAAGTAAGGGTACTCGTTAAAGACCCATGCAAATGAGAGATCTGGAAAGGAGATGGGGCACAGAACATATATAATTCAAAACAAATGAACTGGGCTAGCCAAACACTCTTGGGAACTTAAATGAGAAATTCTTTGTACTTTTTGGTATAATCATTAGGGCCCCGATAACACTTCTCTTTCCCAATAGCACTACTGAAATCTGACCCAGGTATATCCAAAATTATCTTAGGATAATTAGAAGCCTAAGCTGTATAAAACGGCCTCTTTATAAAAAACGACAAAAAATGTCAAGCCAAACAATAGGTGCGTAGACTCAAAGATCAAATGAAATGAACTCACACACCTGAAAGCCATTAAGTCCTTCAAATTTGTACACATTTTTAGAGGCCACAAGGTGAAAAACCTTATTGTGTTCAAGTGTTTGAATCCTGTGGTCTCTAAAAAGGATTTTTCTTTCGACAAAGCGTGCGAGCTCTTCCCATTCAAAACACATATTAAATCCCATGGAGTACACTGATAAGTCAGAGCTCTGTATTTCACACATGTGTACAGCATATTTATGCTAAACTAGACTATAAACCAAAAAAGTAACACTATAAAAGCTTACCTCCTGCATACGATGGTGTCCCACAAAGTAAAACTACCCCCTGGCCTTCTCGCACAGAGACAGCACTTCTCGTTTGAGTTTTTAAATGTAAGTCTGTAAAGCACACACACACACACACACACAAAACACACACACACAACACACAACACAACCACACACACAAACACAACACACACACACACACACACACACACACACACAACAGTCAGATGATACAGCAGTGCTACACATTAGAATGAAATGAAAATACCTTAGAGCTGATTTCTTTTATCCCAACTTAACATGTATACATTTCTTTGTTTTATTCCAATAAATAATTAGAAACAAGAAAACAAATCTAGTGATTGTATGTAGGCTACACTATAAATTTTTTACACTGTAAAACTAAAATTTATGCCAATTATAATTCACAAGTCAAAAGAACTCACTCCTCTGATCATAGTAATATGTTCTTGCCATTTCTTTATTGTCAGTGTTAGACTTCTAATATACATATTTTTGGTGGAGAGTGCTGTCACTCACATTGGTCCAAAATCCATTTTGGTCAACCGGTTCAAAATAGGTGTTCAAATGGGTTGAGATATGGTGACCATATATGTCCTATGGTTGGGGTCACTGTCAACTTCCCATCAGGATAGAAATTGTTCATCATTGGATAAACTCTGGGGTTGTGTTTCAGTGTGAATGGACCAAAACGGAGACTTTTAAAAACGATGGCATGGCTGCCCACATTCGCTCTGCGTATCCTTGATGACCGTGTAAACAATAACATCATGCTCATTGTTGTACCTGCATGAATGGTCATGTGACATGCGTTTTCGGTTGTGTAGTGTGGACGGAGATCGTTTCTGAAACACAGTG
The DNA here is from genome assembly GCA_018155175.1 of Sinocyclocheilus anophthalmus. Lineage (NCBI taxonomy): Eukaryota > Metazoa > Chordata > Actinopteri > Cypriniformes > Cyprinidae > Sinocyclocheilus > Sinocyclocheilus anophthalmus. Next base: position 310,095 of record JADLZN010010322.1, read on the forward strand.
AAAATGCAAGTGTAGACGAGGATCGTTTTAATTTTAAAATGCCGTTTTAAAACAAAAACGCACTAGTGTAAACAGGGCCTAAATAAGCTATTCTTGCGTATGTATAAGAATGTACGTTTGTATGTTTTTATAGTATATTTACTCTACTTAGTAAAGAGTAGATTTCCACCAAATTATAAGGTTAGTTCACTCAAAAATGAAAATTCTTCCATCATTTACTCACCCTCAAGGTTTTCCAAACCTGTACGAGTTTTCCTTACTCCTTGTTGAACATAATATTTGAAGAAGTGTGTAAACCAGAACCAGCTGCTGGTCCCCAATGGACTTCCATCCAATGTAAAAAAAAATAAAAAAAGAAAAAAATTGTTGTTGTTGTTTCAATTTTAAGTAAGTGTTCATCTAAGTTGTCACATAGCTTTACATTTCAAGTTGACTGAACATAAAAATTAAGTGCTTGTATGTCTTAAAATTTTAAGTTGATACTAACAGCATATATATATATATTTTTATAAATATAAATATATATATAAAATATAATATATATATATATATATATATATATATATATTATTATTATACACAGTGGGGAAAAGTATTTGTAAGCCACCAATTGTGCAAGTTCTCCCCCTTAAAAAGATGAGAGAGGCCTGTAATTTTCATCATAGGTATCTCAACTATGAGAGACAAAATGAGAACAAAAATCCAGAAAATCACATTGTAGGATTTTAAAGAATTAATTGGTAAATTCATCTGTAAAATAAGTATTTGGTCACCTACAAAAAGCAAGATTTCTGGCTCTCACAGACTGTAACTTCTTCTTTAAGAGGCTCCTATGTCCTCCACTCGTTACCTGTATTAAATGGCATCTGTTTGAACTCGTTATCAATATAAAAGACACCTGTCCACAACCTCAAACAGTCACACTCCAAACTCCACCATGGCCAAGACCAAGAGCTGTCAAAGGACACCAGAAACAAAATTGTAGACCTGCACCAGGCTGGGAAGACGGAATCTGCAATGGGTAAGCAGCTTGGTGTGAAGAAATCAACGGTGGGAGCAACTATTAGAAAATGGAAGACATACAAGAACACTGATAATCTCCCTCGATCTGGGGCTCCACGCAAGATCTCACCCCGTGGGGTCAAAATGATCACAAGAACTGTGAGCAAAAATCCCAGAACCACACGGGGGGACCTAGTGAATGACCTGCAGAGAGCTGGGACCAGAAGTAACAAAGGCTACCATCAGTAACAAACTGCGCCACCAGGGACTCAAATCCTGCAGTGCCAGACATGTCCACCTGCTTAAGCCAGTACATGTCCAGGCTTGTCTGAAGTTTGCTAGAGAGCATTTTGATGATCCAGAAGAGGATTGGGAGAATGTAATATGGTCAGATGAAACCAAAATATAAAACTTTTTGGTAAAAACTCAACTTGTCGTGTTTGGAGGAGAAAGAATGCTGAGTTGAATCCAAACAACACCATACCTACTGTGAAGCATGGGGGTGGAAACATCATGCTTTGGGGCTGTTTTTCTGCAAAGGGACCAGGACGACTGATCGGTGTAAACGAAAGAATGAATGGGGCCATGTATCGTGAGATTTTGAGTGAAAACCTCATTCCATCAGCAAGGGCATTGAAGATGAAAATGTGGCTGGGTCTTTCAGCATGACAATGATCCCAAACACACCGCCCGGGCAACGAAGGAGTGGCTTCATAAGAAGCATTTCAAGGTCCTGGAGTAGCCTAGCCAGTCTCCAGATCTCAACCAAAGAAAATCTTTGGAGGGAGTTGTAAATCCGTGTTGCCCAGCGACAGCCCAAAACATTACTGCTCTAGAGGAGATCATGGAGGAATGGGCCAAAATACCAGCAACAGTGTGTGAAAACCTTGTGAAGACTTACAGAAAACGTTTGACCTCTGTCATTGCCAACAAAGGGTATATAACAAAGTATTGAGATGAAATTTGTTATTGACCAAATACTTATTTTCCACCATAATTTGCAAATTAATTCTTTAAAAATCCTACAATATGACTTTCTGGATTTTTTTTTCTCATTTTGTCTCATAGTTGAGGTATACCTATGATGAAAATTACAGGGCTCTCATCTTTTTAAGTGGGAGAATTGCACAATTGTGTGCTGACTAATACTTTTTTCCCCAATGTATATTTATTTTTTTTTTTACAGTGTTCGTAGAATAACTACTATGAAGTCAGTCAGGACCAGAAACTTTTTGGTTATCCACATTCTTCTTTTGTGAAGAAAGAAATTCATACAGGTTTTGAACAACTTGATGGTGAGGAAAAGACAGAATTTACGTTTTCTTAAGTTTGTCCATAGTTGTTATGACACCCAATAATAGCACAGATTCTTCTAGAACCTCCCCTGCTCACCAACATCAGTAACATTTTCTAGCTGATTACAACAACTAAACGCAAGTCTGGAGCATCCTTCAGGAAGTCTCTTGTCATGGTGCCATCTGCAGAGAAGTGAGGTAAAATGTGGCTCAGTAGTTAGAAGGTTCAGTTATGCAAATGTAATTCTATCAGTTTCAAATATCTAGTTCAAAACCCTCCTATATTTAAAATAACTTCTGAATTCCTTTAAAACATTTTTTTTGTAACAACTACTATATTTTTACACCCTTTTTATACTTCTGGGTTTGGAAAACTGAAGTCATCTATAGCACGGTACTGTAGAGGTACATGGGAGACTACATGTAAGCTATTCGCTGGTCTGAAAATACATTAAACAGCACTTGCATCTGTAAAAGCACTTGACAGAGCAAGCCATATTAAAATATACGCTTAAAGAGTTTGTTTAAAGCACTTAATGTAACATTAAATATGACGCATCCTCATGTTTTGGGCAGTTTGTATTGTGCATTTTCCTGCACTGCTTACACTGTGACCTCTGCTATATTTCAGATGTGTTTTATCCATTAAAATGCATTATTCACTGCTGTAAAATGATATGACTAGCACAGGCTGTCCATGAACAGCACACAGATTAATTAATGAAATAAAAAGTCATTGTTGATTATTTTCATTAATGATTATTAGCTGTTTGCTATTTGATGCCAGAACACATCATTTATTTTGTGGCTGCATTCAGTAATGTCAGTAGCATAGAAATCACACTTTTTGCACACAGTGATATACCTTTAAAATAATGCAGAAGAACATGCATAGCATGCACAGGAAATTTCTAACAGTCTGTATATTTAGTTTGATCCCAAACAAACTCATAACATTTAAACATACATTTTTGGATATATGCTGAAACGTATATGGACATATACAATACGGATATTCATACTTTTACGTTTAAAAGTACTAAAACGTAAAAGTAATTATGCATGCACTTAAAAAAACCCTTAGTGGCAGATAAAATGTACAGTGACAATATGTTAGTTTTCAATATATATTTACATCGGGGGCATTTCTTCCGAGTAGGCAAGTGAGGCAGTGTCTCCTCAAAAAATTGGATGAGAAAATAATCGATATTACAAAAATAAAACAACACAAAAATGACAAAATATGACATAAAAAGTGTATAAATCACAAATTTTTCTAAAGAAACACTGTACAACACCAGCAGGTAAAGTTACAGCTGAGCCCACCTCCCCTGAGCCCATTGACTTTTAACAGACCCCTAAAGTGTGCGGTGAGTTTGGTAGGGGGTAATTGAGAATGAATGGGGGAAGCAATGTCTCCATTGCGATTAGGGCTGGGTAAAAAAATATCGATATCTCGATATCAATCGATTCTCATTTTTACGGAACGATATCGATTCTTAAATCCCAAGAATCGATTAGTCTAGCCTGTTTTCAGTTAATGGACGGAACATTGAAGGGCACTTCCCATCCAATAAATCGCAATAAGCATTGTGCTTTGGTACTTTTCATATGAAACAAAGTCTCAGATTTCAAATTCTGTCCATTGTATTGCAGTATTCAAACAATAAATGCAGTTTTGTCGCTGTTTAATGTGTAGTGACAGATCGCTGTAGTGCCTCAGTTCTACAGACGCAGCAGTGTGAGGCGCACGTGAACTAATCATCTCCTCCACATTAATACCAGTTTCAGCACAAAATAAACATGACTAAACATCCGAAGGTAAGTTAAAAGAAAGAGTAAAACTTTACAATCCATATCCTGTCTCAAATAATCGCTCAATCAGTGTTTCAGCCACACAAAGACGTCAATATAACGGCTTGTAAACAATGTCACGTAACGTCACATTTACCTCAGAAAAAACATATTTGGTGACCATAAACTCATTAGTCAGATAGAAAAATAAACTGTAGAGAGGGGCATTTTGCTAAATATATGCACCATATAACATATTCATTATAAATTTTACTGTTCTTCAATGTTTAATTTATATTTGAATCATCAAGTTTTTATGACAGCCACCATAATGTTTATATTTAAAAAAACGAATTGAAGTAGAAATATTATTATGCAATTGTAAATTTATTATTTTAAAAACTTCATTAAGTGTAATTTTAACAAATCAGTCAATTTTAACCTTCAATATTATAGTAATGTAGTACCAACTGACTCATGTATATTTTACAGCATTAGTTGAGAAATTTTTTTTCCTTGAGAAAATTTGGCATGTACTGTACCTGATATATATCCAAAATAATCAATTGTAGCGTCGGGACCACTCCAACACACAATATATATGTTGTTAGCTAGATTTCACAAATACTTGGTAACACCCCAGGACGCCGAACAAGACCCTGGTTTCATGGTAACCCGATACATTTACAACATTGTGGAATGCGAGCAGACTCTCAGCTGCATTCTCCAGAAACAAGGGGAACAAATGCACAGTAGAAATTGACTTTTCCACTAATTAATTCATAGGAAAACCTTCATTGAATGAACACCCATTTTCTTCAGGCCATTGTGTATCTTATTGCTGTTTTGTATTAATCTGTTGTATTATAGACTATTTTTAATCATGCTTACGATAAACCACTCATTCAAATAACCTTACATATACCGTGTTTAGTAAATATGAATTCGCCTTCTGATGATCTAAAAAAGAATGTATATTATTTGTTGGTACGAAGGCAATATATTAGTGCCCTGAGAACATTTAGTATTTTCAATCAAAGTTCCAGATACTAAAGTACCATGTTTCCACACAAAGCGTCATAAACTCCACAGGATCTCAAAAACGCCCACTTGGGATTCCGGCTTTTCTCATTGGATAAGACCATCTTGAGAGGCGGGGATCTTCTCGGACCTTAAAGCTGACACACCAGGGACCCGCCCCAGTCGGTGGTTCAGTGAGATGCAGATGAAGATGTGAGAGAACGCTTCAGGATACCAAGCTGTGCAGGCCGTTTTTTTTTTGTTTGTTTTTATTTTTTTTTTTTTTCGAGCTCTGACTTTCATTCACCAAAAAATTCTCTGACTCAAACTGGTTCTTTTCAACAACTAATTTCAGCAAGATCTGGGGCCTTAAGATCAGGAATCTCTTTCCGACAGCCAAGATTCGCAAGTATCAAACTTAGTCTTATTAATTGATACATTAAGTATCAGTTACACCTTTTTACAAAGTGTGTTTGAATCAGAATCTGAGGTATCCTTGAAGGCTTAGATCTGTTGAATATGCAAAAGTGTTCCATAAAATTCATTATTTATGCCTCTTTCTGTGCTGAGTTAAACTTGAACCCTTTCCTATACCAACTGTACAGTATGTGTGTGTGTGTGTGTATATGTGCATGTTAGACCAGTTTATGTGTGTATGTAGGATGTTAGACCAGTTTATGTGTTTATGTGGTATGTTGGACTAGTTTAAGTGTTTATGTAGTTAATAAAACCTTACTTGTATCACACTTGACTTTGTTCATTGTTTGCTCATAACTGGATTCACTTATTCATGCAGATTTATGCTACATGCTTTTGTAGAATTGTACAGTAAGAACGTTATTTCCCTTAACCAGAAAATTAACAACTTAGAATTGACAGACAGTTGACCCTGAGAGGTCAGCTAATATCTACAGCGGATCTAAAATATGAATAGTTAATTATAACTAGTTATGGTTAATTATTCATATTTCCCCATGAGCAAATTCGCTACATAATCAATATTGAATCGAATCGAATCGTGAAATTTGTGTCAAAATCCAGCCCTAATTGCGATATGATTGGATACGATTGTGATCAACTGTGATTGGTTGATGCGATAAATCCCGCCACTTTTGTATGTGTGTGTTCTGCGTTTGTGAATCAGTCTGAATGAACAATATAATGGAATTAATGGGAAGACTCATTTAAAAAAGTAAGTAAAAAACTCACACAGTTATATATCACCACTTTGTCAAGTCAAAATCAAACTTCAAATGACCTGAAAACATGATCTGTGGGTTTTTTTTTAGTGATCAATCAGCTTGTTGAAATTAAAGGCACATCTCCGTATCTGTGACCAGTGTTTACCGAGCTCTGATGACTGATGATCTAAAAATAAGTTTATTATTACAAAGAACAGCTGAACATCAGTTTATAAATAAAATATATATTTGTTTAAATGAAATATATTGTTTAAATTGTTACTGACTTGAGTTATTATTTTGGAATACATGCAAAATGCTTAAAAAAACACTAAACTGATTAGATTTATACTTGGTTTTAATAAATATAATAGCCTATTCATTACATTGTTAATGTAAAAAATACGAAATAGATTTTTATTCTGGTAGTGTAAGTAATACTTATTTAACCAAGAAAATGGGACATGCATTTACATTTAATAATAATAAATAAAAAAACAAAACAACAAAAAAAAATTCGGGAAGCTTTGCCTACTCATTCAGAAAATGCACGCCATGTTTAGTACATATTTTATTTTGAGTCAAATAGTTAAAATGTTAACTAATGCAATGGAATTGAAAATTATTCAGTGGCATTAATTACATGCAATATAAAACTCAAATCCGATTAATAACACAAACTCAATATTTTGAACTTTTGTAAACATTAGTAACATTTCTAAAGTCTTTATAGCATATACATGTCATACATTAATAGTGGTTTAGTGTCAATACAGAGTGGCCAAAAGTTACGTGAAGGGCCAAAAATCTTTAGAATGTAAAAGAAAAAAAAAAGAAAGTGGCAGATAAAAGTACAGTGATAATTTAGGTTTATATATATATAATAATATAATCTAGTTATATATATGTGTGGTGTGTGAAATACATGTAGAATTTAATGCAATTAAATCATATAAAGTGTTAATGCTGTAAACATATTTAGCATCTTAACAATGTATGTTTCAGTGTCTAATCGAGGTGCCAAACATTTTACTATGAAGAGGCCAAAAAAATCTAAATTTAAGCTTTGGCGATACAAATTGCACTATGTTCAACTATAATTATAAATAATTGAATGAAGGATTTAATTAATTATTGTAGGAGCTATATTTGCATTAGTTGCATTAAGGTTTTGATAACTCTTTTTCTCTCTTCTTTAAGCTAGTCCAATATTGGCAGCATCCACTCTAACACCTGTCACCCTGCATTGAGCGGCTGAGGTGCTAATATAGCATGATAACGCACAATCGATGACTCACATGCAAACTGGAGGCTCGCTCTTCTGCTAAGAATTGCTCCCTGTGGGTTGAAGGCAGTGCACTGGTATATTCCTCCATCCTGGGCACGGTCCAGACTCCTAATGACCAAATTTCCTCCAGATAGCCGCCGACGGGAATCGGTGCTGAGATTAATCAATGTGCCGTTCAGAGACCACCTACAGACACACAAACAGACAAATGATAGTGCACAAAGCTCAATGCTGATTTTGAGTGATTTTTCGTGATAACTTTTGAAATTTATTTTGTTTTGGATGTACAAATGTCATATGGAATATCAATTAATCATTACAAAGCATATTCAGATTGGTATTACACTTCATCCCTGATTCATTTCAATAAGAAAAGAAACATTTCAAAATCTGAACAGTCTGATGGCCTATGAAAATGTTGTGAAGAAAAGCTACATGTTTCACTTGGAAATGCATCATATTATACAGGTAAAATCATTTGCAAACGGCAATTCACGTCGACTTTTTATGTTGAAAGATTTCCCGCAGCTCTTTTGCTGTCCTTTTTATTGTGCAATGATTAGCGCCGGAGAGTATCATCAATTCCACTTTCTCACGCCTCATCTACGCCTATGATTAAGACCTAAGACCCAAGCCCACCTGAGGCCCTAACCACTAGCATGCAATTCAGAGGCCAACCCGCTAATGTGGACAGATTTTCAAAGGGCGCAAGATCATTTAAGGATCCTGAGGCCTCACTAGTCATTCACTCTGACAGGGTGTCAGCCGGCTTGAACTCCCATAGTTCAACTGTGTCTACACACCCCAGGAACAGATGCTGTGTGCTAATTTACTAGCATGAGCAGTGAATGCAAATAAGCGAATGGAGGTGTAAATAAAAAAACTAAAGCGTATTGAGTTGTGATCAAGGCCCTCCACTGTCCACAACAATATTCAAAGGCTCTATGACTTTCCCAGCTTGCAATTTACTGGACAAGGATTAAGCATGAGGATTTTTACAAATATTTTTAACTCAGTTGCTGACAGGTTATAATGAAATAAAAAATGTCTCGATTTGTAGTTGCTTTAGTTTACTTTAATGTTTGTTTTGCTTTAAAATTATTTTAAAGTCATCTTGAGGCCTCTCGAAAGTTTCACTGGTTGAGAACAGCGGTATAGATCAATCCCATGAGACTGGTAACATTAACCCTGTGTGGTATTTTTAGTAAGTTATGCATACTTGTGATCAAAAATTATTCATGCTAGCACACTGAAAAGAAAGGACTCCGTTTATTTTATTCTGGCAAACAAACTTTATATCTATAATAATAAATAATAATAAAAAACATTAAAATATAATAAATAAAATAATAATGCATTTATAACATCTCGGTTACGTATGGTAACCCTCATACCCTGAAGGAGGGAACGGAGACGTCAAGATCGGATGGACCGAAGATGGGATCGTGCTTAGAGGGACCAATTTACTTCGAGTGTAAACTAAACGAGCCAATCCACATTGGCATGTGATTATTGCATCCAGCTGCTGCTGATCGCAGCGTGAGTTTAAGTAGGCAGCAGATGCAGCGCATATATTTAGGTTTTCGCTGAGGAGCCGAGCCGGGGACCCGGCCGCTCAGCGTCGCGATGGGACGTGACGTCTATGTTCCCTCCTTCAGGGAACGAGGGTAAACATACGTAACCGAGACGTTCCCTTTAAGTCGGTCACTCCCGACGTCACGTCGAATGACCGACGAATTGGGATCCATACCAAAGGGCCACAGGTACTGCCCCTTCCAATGTCCTGTGGAAGCCACCTGCGCCCCTACTTTATGGCGTATGCAAGGGATTGCACAAGAGGACCCGATAAGCTGCTATGGCAACCCAATGAGCAGATTGGATAACACTGGGAAAACGTACCTGTTCTATTCGGAACCGGGACGTTACGGAAGCTCTAAACTTCCTGAAGGAGGTTTCGGAAGCAAATACACATATAAACATTGCTTAGGTGCATATGGAAGAATGGAGGATGTAATTGTAACCCTCTTGGAATGGCAGAAATCTGCCGGGGAAACACAGGCTCGAGGCTATACCGTGGACTTAACACATATGGGATCCACTTAGGTCTTACATATGGAACCCCGCCTTCTACCAGTTCTCGAGGATTCAACGAGTGAAGGCATGGCGCCGGACGCTCCGCCACGTCTGACTGCCAAGGGGACGGAGGAACTCAACAGGGTCAACTATATGGACTCTCTGGAGCGGTTTAAGCAAGCCGACCCGGAGCCGGGGCCACTCAGTGCTTCTACCCGTTTGAGGTGAGAACACAGGAGGCTACCGGCTCCACACGAAGGCTATAAAACCTGGCGAATGTGTTAGGGGTCGCCCAGCCAGCAGAGCCTTGAGGAGTGCCAAGGAGGCCTGCAACACTCTAGTGAATGAGCTAACAACCGGAACGGGCAGGGGGCCAACCTGTGACTGATAAGCGAGGGTGATGGCATCCACTATCCAGTGGGCCATCTTCTGCTTCGAGATGGCATTCCCCTTCTGCTGCCTCCGTGACAGACAAAGAGCTGGTTTGAGGTCCTGAAGCTTTGCGTTCGGTCTACGTAGCACCTTAAGGCTCGTACGGGACAGAGCAAAGCTAGGGCTGGTTCTGCCTCCTCCGAGGGCAGCGCTTGAGTTTCACCACCTGATCCCTGAAGGGGGTTGCGGGAACCTTGGGCACATAGCCGGGGCTGGGACTCAGGGTTAACTGGGAGTCAGCCGGCCAAACCACAGGCACGAAGAGTCGACCCGAAAATGCATGAGCTCTACCCTCTTGATGGAGGCTCAAATGCACAGGAGCGAGTTTTCATTGACAGAAACTTCAGGATCAAACGCCTGCAAATGGCTAGAATGGGCCATTGCTGTAGTGCTGTGAAGCAAACTAGAGGTCGGTCCGAAGAGGGTATAGAGGGGGGGCGTAGAGATTACTTCGGCCCCCTTAAGGAACTGATGACCAGGTCAAGTTTCCCCGGATCCCTTCTATGGGTTCATGGTAGCAGCGATCAGCGACAAAGACTGGAGGGGGAGGAGACAAGCCTTCGCTCTAGCCCTTGCTGCAAAAAGGACAGCACGATTCTGATCGGGCATATTCGGGGGTCTTCACAGAGAGAAGAACACCACTCAACGCACAGGTTCCACTTCAAAGCGTAGGCGAGTCTCGTAGACGGCGCTCTCGCTGAAGCGATGGTGTCAACTACCCCTTGGGGTAAGCCACCTAGAACCTCCGCGTCCCGTCAAGGGACCATGTGGATGCGAGAAAGTTTCCAGAGGTTCTCTGACGTGGTGCAAAGGGTGCCCCTCTAGGATCAGTAGACCTCTAGAGTGACTGGGCCAAGGAGGGCATGTCGCGGAGGGCCATAGTCAGTGGAACCAGGGCCCAAATAGGTAGCCACAACAGGACCTGATCCTCGTCCTCCTGACCTTGCCACAGTATCTGGTGCAAGAAGGCTCACTGGGGGAGGAAACATCGTGAAGTAGGAGCTTAAAAACCAATATAATAGGCTGGAGGGACCGGCTCTATCGCATCCTTCGCCAGTTGGACTGCGACCTCCGCCCGCAAGACAGGACCATCGGCCACCTTCACTGTTGTGAAGCGGATGCCACTGAACTTGGGGGGACGCTGGGCGAACTGAATCGCATAGCTGAGGCTGATGGACCGCAGAAACCAGCGAGACGGGCTGGGTAGCTCTAGCCAGGCACCCAGATACCGTGCAAGCGGGACCAACGGAACCACTGCCATACCCGCAGTGGGGCAGCGAAGTGGAATGCAGGGACCCAACTCGGGCAGCTTGTGAGAGGACCGAAGAGGGGTCTGAGTGTGCGGTGCAACGCTTACCTGATTCCACAGGTTGGCAGAGGGTGCGTGAGTAGGGCCTTCGTTGACTCTCTCGAACCGCCCTCTGCTGCCAGCTGGCGAAGGAGGAGGATGAGCGTGGTCCGGTGTTGGTCCATCCACGACTCTCCGTACCCTCCCAGAGACAGAGAAAACCGCTCTTTCGTCGAGATTTTCCAGATTCTCCACCCGGCCCTACTCCGGGGGAGGGAGAGGTGCCTTCACCATCCCCCGAGAGCAGCTTCCTCCCTCTCTGGGTCGCCAGTCCCGGGGCGATGGCAGCTGGGCACTGCGGACGGCGGACCGGGTGTGCGCCTCAGTCTGCTTCTGTACAGCCGAGAGCTGCTGGGCTCTCGACCGCATCGCCGAAGAGGCCGGTCTGGGACACAGGAGCATTAAGGAACCGAACTTTGTCGGCACCCCTCATATCAACCAGACACAGCCAGATATGGCACTCCTGGACCACATGGGACACGCACGACCCAGAGACCTTCGTCGCTCGTGGCGCGAGGTACGTAGCGGTGCGGAGTTCTTTGAGAACTTCTGGGTCATGACCACCCTCGTGCAGGTCCCTCAGTGCCTTAGCCTGAAGAACCTGCAGTAATGCCGTAGCATATAAGGCGGAGGCAGCTTCTCCACAGGACGTATAGGCATCGCTGGCCAGTCGACCTTATATACCAAAGACACTGGAGGGGGGCACGGTTCGCCCTGAACGGGTGGAGGCGTTGGGGTATAGGCACACTTGCATCGGCAACCGACCGCTTACAACGGGGGGCCGTCTACCCCTAGCTCACCACCCGTCGCGGTGGTGAGTGAGGAGGAAACAGCAGATCCCGGTTTCGGCAGTTAAAGGTGCCATCCAAGACCTTGGTGAAGCCTTCTGCAATGCGGCGGGCCTGGACAAACGCGGCCCCCCGAAGAACCAATCATCAACCTGAGGGACGTCTCACCCGGAGCCCTACCCTCGGCGGCCCGGAAAGCCTCGCGTTCTTCAGGATCGATTCTGGCATTGCTACAGTCCTGGTGGAGAGCAGCGCAGCCGAATCTTCCTATCCAGAAAGCTCCGGCTCACCTCCGATGCAGCGATCGACATCCGATCATCAGGAGGAGCCCCAAAGGATACGGCTGGTACACTCCTTGTAGAGAGCCCAGCACGTTCCACTGGCAGCTCAACTGGCTGCGGAGTGCCCCAGACCGCCCGCGCTACTGCCTGAAGTAGGCCCCGCCTGGCTGCCGCCATGAGGAGAACTAGATCGATGCAGAGGCAACGGAACGCCGCCCCTTGAGGAAACGGAGCTTGCCCCGCGACTCTGAGATGATCATCTTCCCACAATGAGAACACGACTCATCCATAAACGCCACCTCAGCGTGTTTAATGCCCAGACAAGTGAGGCAGCGATCGTTACCATCACCCGGTGCCAGGTAACGACCACATCCAGAAATGCACGGGTGATACGCTGTCTATAGCAGACCCACATCGGCTTTACAAAGACGTAACGTCAAGTTTGCCAAGCAAATTCGTCTTTAGAAAGACGCACCCGAAAATGTTTTTTTAGGGGAAAAAGCTCTTTTAGCGTGTTGAGGTGCACAGGGGAGATGATCATCTGCAACTCAATCAGGGGGTAGTGCAGCCTGATGTGTGTAACCTACTCGACACGGGAAACCACCACCGCTCAAGCGCCAACACGAAGAGCTCTCCAAGAGTGCGCTGAACTCGTTCAGTCTTCTTCTCTCAGTAGAGTAGTCAGGAGCAGAACGATGTGATCGCTCGGCTCCGAAGCGAAAAGATGACTGAATGTGGTGCACCTGCTGCCTCTTATACTCACACTGTGATCAGCGGCAGCTGGATGCAATAATCGCATGACAATGTGCATTGGCTCGTTTAGTTTACACGCAAAGTAGATTGGTCCTCTATGAGATCCCAATATCGTCGGTCATCCGACGTGAGTCGAGAGTGACCGACTGAAAGGGAACTAATATTCCACATTTATGAAACAACATTCCTTCATATTTCCAAAAACAAGAGGTATCCGGATCATTCCATACCGAGGAACACCAAACCAAACAACTTTTAAAATATTGGCAAGTATCCTTCAAATTTTTTTTAATTAAGTATTGCTTTAATAGGGTCAAGTGAAAAATGAGTGAATTCTGACTAAACTTGAACATCTCTGAAATGTTATCAAGGAATATCTTCAAGGAAAGTGATAAATATGAAGTGTTGAAGCAGCTGCAGAAAGGCTTGTATTGTTACATCTTACAATGTACACCAATCTTGACTCATTGGCCGACTCCAATACCGATTAAAACAAGAGATAAGAATAATTAACTGGGGCAGTACCTTCCAAAAGGTAAGTTGTACTAAGGGCCTTTGGTACTGAAAGGTACATTTTAGAACTATAGTGTTTTTTTTTTTGGTACAAAAGTGTACCTTTTGAAAAAGGATGCTTCCCAGTGACAGCTTTTGTACTTTTATTTCTAAGAGAGCATGGATATTTGGTGTCATACACTGAATTTCTTCAAAATTCAAATGACCAGTTAAAGAATTTGCTATTGTTCTTGACGCGATTCCAAAGAGTGGAACTGTATTTCAGAGGAAATCAACATGGATAATTCTTGTGGAAACATTTTCATTGATGAAGTTGATGTTTTAAAACAACAGTGTAGCAACAAGACTATATGGAATGCTCTTTGTTCTGTGTCCTTTTACCTACAGCAAGATTTTTTTGGTTTTCTTTATTTGGTAATATCTCTTGGGTTAAGGCATGAAACTGAAAGCATTTTTACACTGAATATGAATAGTTCCCTATCCCCTATATAGTTCACTATGTGCCATTCACCATACAGAAAAAACGAATTCTGTGAACAAGTGACCAATTTCAGCCGAAGGTATACTAGTGTAGGGGGCGTGGACGCTCAGATTCTAGAGAGCATTTGATTGGACAGAAACTTTGACAAGAAGCTGCAGGGTGATGTCATCAAATAGTAATGAATATTGGTTGGACGTGAGAGGAGGCTCGTAGATTTGAAGCAAAAAAAATGAATATTGACTCCGTTTTGTGAAACTACGAGACTACAGTAAAACATCTGCACTAAACAGAAACAGCAGATGGGATGAATGAGAACGTAAATTCACTCTCTGACAGCAGGTGGCTCATTAGAAATGATATGTGTTTTTGCTGGTTGACGCTGTTAAACCAAAGCAGGGGCATGCGTTATAAAAAGAATTTGGGACATTTATAATTTGGACACTTATAAAGTTCGGGTGGTCCGACTCCAATGCGTACTATGCACTATCTATGTACGGTGTGTAGATAAATAGTGTGAGGAGTTCACACTGAAATTCAAACAGAAAACCGAGCACTACAATAACTGGATGAAGCACGTGTGAATGAGGATACTTCATGCACTCAACTGTCGCAGCTTTAATTACGTAGCGAAGTGGGAGGGGCTATCAGACTCCAATTATCAATGACAAAATAAACATATAAAATTCATACACTACATCAGGGGTGACAAACCAGTCGATCGCGGTCGACCAGTCGATCGCTGACTGCTTTCCAGTCGATCGCGAGAGTAAATTGCCCTCTGGTTTGCCCTTTCTCTCTCTTCACCGTTCCCATGTCTCAGACCTCAAATACATTAAATATTAACCTTTATAGACATAACATTTCTTGAGTAAAGAAAACGCTGTACTTATTTAAAAAAAAAAAAAAATTTGATTTACCCTTACAAATCACGATTACGTCAGCTCGTCTGAGGGTTGTGTCGGAGCTGCGGAACTGCTGGTGTCTGCAGTGCAAGCGGATACTATGATGGAGCTGCGAGGAGTATGAGCTGTGAGGTTTTGCTTGACAGTCCAATGGAGTAACGAGATTTAGCACAAGCTCTTTTAATGGTTTTCATTGGTTGTTAAATATTTGTAATATCCACTGACAGACGTAAAGTGTGACCAATAGGATTGATTTATGGGAAAAAAAATTAAACCGATGAAATTAGCGGCTGAATTCGAAATCGCATAATATACTACTCATACTATTTCATATAAATATATGGCAGAAATAGCAAGAGTAGTATGCTAGTACACTAATTTGAATTCAGCCAGGGTTTTAGCTAGGCACGTTACGTTATTAGCAGGGACTCGCTGTTTAAGCGGAGAAGTTGAGAGAGCTGTGACTTCAGCAAAGTTAACGCAACTATGGCAGAAGCCAAAAAAACGAAAACATATAATTTTCATTCAGACTGGGAAGAGGATTATTTTTTTGTTTATTAAAATTCGAAGTCCATCTGTCTTGTTTGCAATGCAAGCGTGGCCTTACCGAAGAAGGGCAATTTGGAGCGGCATTTCAAAACTGTGCACAAAAGCTACGATGCAGATTTCCCGGCTAAATCAGCTCTACGCACCTGAAAAGTCCGGGAATTGAAGGGGCAGTTAGCAGCACAGCAGTCCATTTTTATCAGGCCAAACACCAAGGGTAAGGCTGCAACTATAGCATCTTATCGCATCAGTCGCGTTCTTGCAAAACACAAGAAGTCTTTCAAGGACGGCAAAGTTGTGAAAGAAGCATTTGTCGAGGCTGCAGATGCACTATTTGGTGACTTTAAGAATAAAAGTGACATCATGGCTGCCATTAAGGACGTGCAATTATCCTGTGGCACTGTTACACGGCGATGTGAGGGAATGGCAGAGGATGTCGAGGAGCAGTTAAGGAAGGATATTGAACAGTGTGAATGTTTTTCTCTTCAATTTGATGAGTCAACTGATGTTGTGGATGTGGCACAGCTATGTGTTTTCATTAGAATAGTTTTTGGAGACTTGGGTGCAAAAGAAGAACTGCTCACCATTTTGCCATTGAAAGGACACACCAGAGGCGAAGATATTTTCCAAGCTTTCATGGAATTTGTCAACAAGACCCCAATGACCCTCTTTACCACTCATTCTATCACAACGGACGGTGCTCCCATCAATGGGGGCCGCCACTAGAGGGTTCCTCTGCATTGTGCAAAACAGAGGAATATTTCCAGACCTCCTTAGCACCACTGTATATAATTCCACCAGCAGTGATTGTGGTAAGATTTTAAACATGAAAGAAGTGATGGATGTTGCAATGAAGATTGTGTGTTCTGTTCGGGCCAGGAGTCTACAGAGAAGGTTATTCTGTGCTCATTTGGAGGAGACCGGTGCAGAACACACAGACCTGTTGCTGCACACAGATGTTAGATGGCTGAGTAGAGGTAAATTTTTATCGAGATTCTTTGAGTTGTTGCCTGAAATCAAAGAGTTTCGGAAACTTTCAAAACATGCAGAATATGCCCAGCTAGAGGACCACCAGTGGCTACTGGATTTAGCATTCCTGACCGATCTCACTGACCTGCTGAATGATTTTAATTTGGAGTTGCAGGGTAAAGACAAACATGTAATCAACATGATCAGTTCAGTGAACACATTTAAAAGCAAGCTACAACTGCTTTCAAGTAGGCTGCAACACTGTGACCTGCGGAACTTTCCTCACATGCAGGCAGAACTTCAGAGTCAGGGCAAAGACTTTGCGCAGCTTGACAGTGCACGTTATGAGGAGCAAGTTCAGAGCATCTTGTTAGAATTTGAGAGGCGCTTTACAGATTTTGCATCCATTGAGCCTGTTGCCAGCTATATGTGTTTTCCATTTGGTCCAAGTATTGATGTGGATAGTATTACCTCCAAAATTGTATCACTGTTCCACTTAGATAACTCTGCTCTTGAGAATGAGATTCTCACACTGCAAAATGACATTGAAATCAAATCCAGGGCAACACCTGGCATGACTGGAAAGTTCTGGAACTTACTGCCTGAACAAAAGTATCACAACCTCAGAATATGTGCTTTCAACTTGACAGCACTTTTCGGATCAACCTATCTGTGTGAGTGTGCTTTCTCTCACATGAAAATCATCAAGTCAAAGTACAGATCTACAATGACTGATGACCACCTTGTGGCCTGCTTAAGGCTTGCAACCAGCTCCTACTGCCCTGACTACAAGAAACTAGCTGCCTCCTCCCAGTGCCAGAGGTCCCACTAAGGTAGAGAAATAACTTTATTGTCACTAGAATTAGACTGTTTTATTATATATGGATTATTAAGGGCTACTTTTCTGTTTGTTTTGTGCATAATTAATATGTGACTTGCTTTCTGTTTGGACTGGTAGATCTCGGCACACTGACAAATTTAAAAGTAGATCTTTGTTCAAAAAAGGTTGGGCACCCCTGGTGCACTCTGGTTGAGTACAGAGTGCGTAAGTACGTAGTGTATAAGTGCATAGTCTATAGTGCGTTATTTGGACGAGCTTATGCTAACTGTGATGAGTGGGGGCGGGGCCGAGAGCTGTGGGAAAGGAGCGAGGCCGGTGGAGTAAATGCTAATGCACCTGCACCACTCACCGGTCTCGAGCCAATGTACCACATTCGTAGTTCGGGAAGAAGGAGGCGGGAACCGGCGAGCGTTTAAAGATTTTAATAAAATAAACAAACACAAATTGAAAGTAAAGCGGCAGCCCCTCGCGGACGACTGCCGCACACAAAACACAAAATAAAGTCCAGGCCTGTTCCTCTCTCGTCCAACACTGTCGTCACTCCTCCTTTTATCCTTCCGGAGCTCCTCCGTGGGACTCGAGACCGGTGAGTGGTGCAGGTGTCGTGCATTAGCATTTACTCCACCGGCCTCACAAATTGTCCATGTGTTTTCCAGGACTGGAAAATTAGGCATCAATTTTACAGGGTTTCCAGGGCGGGTGTGGGAGGACACCAGAAAAGCGCAGTTCGTTTTAGAGGTAAAATGACAGACAAGGAAGGCCATGATCTGGTTTTCACCACCCACGGTGTTAAATTCACAAATTTATTCTTAAGAATGCCCATTTGCTGTCAAGTGTGGCTTTAGTCGATGGCACAACAGGTTAACCATACATCCATAAATGAGCAAATATGATGGAATATCACTTGACTCAATGCATTGGTTCCAGTCACAGCCTCTTACTGTGTTTTCACCCATGTGTATGTATTATCTTTTCTTTTCAGCATGTTTATCTCTAAGAGCAGCTGTATATGTCATGAACGTAGCAGGGATCAGTGTAAGGGCCAAGAACAAAACGCTCTTGACATCTCAGAATGTAATAGCTTTCTCGCTCCGCACAAATCATCAGCTGCTTCTAATGTGAGGTCTTTCGTGAGCAATGCAAATAAGAAACGTTCGACATCAATAAGCGGTTTTCAGTTGGGTAAAAATAGTTGCGAGGCAAGTGACACTTGACACACAGTGCCAAATAGGTGACACATCCGTGCAGACTGTGATGGCAGGAGAAAACGGAGATTGAGTGAAGGGAGGTGTGAAGTGGGGTTACGTTTGCCTCAGGGCTTTCCTGGAAAGTGCCGAGTCTCCAGTGTGGCTTAGGCTGAACTTGAGTCGACCCTGTGCTGTTCATATCAATTTTGTATGAGGGGGGGTGACATCATTGATATGACTGCTGGTGTGGGATCCAAAGCACCAGGCTCATCTCATGGTGCTCAGACCTTCATCACCTGGGGACCGCCCTGGAGACCAGTCTCTGGCTGGGTGACACACACACACACCCACACACACACACACACCCCACACACACACACACACACACACACACACACAAACACACAACACACACCCACACACACCCCACACACACACACACACACACAACACCACACGGGCCAGGACATCTCAATGCTTTAAAACGGTTTAAGAGAAACCAAAACAAGAACTGCATTCACTCAGGCTGTTCACTTTGGTTAAATCAGACTAAAGAACCATTCACACTAATAAAAGTTAACTATAATGATAATGATATAATGATAACTAGGTGTGGTTATAACTATATGAACAAAATCTTATTTCACAATATGCTAAAATTATTTCACAATAAGGATATACACCACAAAATAGTTATTTGTTATTTTTGTTATTTAAAAATGAGAACAAAGAAGCAAATTACAGACAATAGGACAAACACAATAGAACAATGATACAAATTAAATGTAAGTTTTTTTCAGGTACAGAAGGTTTATCTAACATAGTAAGAAATATTACAGAAATTTAAAATAAAGTGTATAAATAAAACACTGCATAGTCTTCAGTGTATGAATTAAATATAACGATTCTTAATAAAGATAAAGAAAGTTATTCAGTTAAGAGCATTAAAATTTGTCTGTGTTTGAGTTTGAGTAACATAATGTCAGATGGCGGCAGGTCTGTAAAGCTGCTGTCAACAGCTTTACTAGAGACTAGATAGAGATAGAGACTTCCCAATCCCATTTCTACTCCTTACCCCTTCCCTCTCCCCTTTACCCCTCTATTTTGCTCGTTTACGTGAAGGGGTAGGGGTGTCTAGATTCTCTTTTGGTTGGAGGGGTGGGGTAGGGGGAAGGGCCAGATAGCCCTGCAAACGAAGATTTTTCGGGACCCCACTTCAAACGAAGGGGTATGAGAATTATCTCAGCATAAACCAGCTACAGCGGCAACACGAAACAAGACGACCCAAAAATGTTACAAATTATTGGCATTAATAAGGATTTTAATGAAAAGTAATCATTTGTTTTATGTTGAATTTAATCGTGTGTTCATATTTACGGTCATGTTCTTCAAAGGAACGTTTGCAAAAAAATCACTGAAGTTTGCTAATGTTAAACCATTAACCGACTGCATGTCTGATCAGGGCCGTAACCACCATAGACATTGAGGGGGGCAAGCCCCCCCGCCCCCAATAATTAGAAATCACCAAAACTTTTTCTCAAATATGCATTTGAGAGCGAGAGATTGAAAGTTTTGTCAAGTCAAGTCAAGTCACCTTTTTTATATAGCGCTTTATACAATACAGATTGTTGTCAAGGTATATGTGTGGGTACGGTGTATATTTATTATGTATATATAAATACAAACAAATGCATATATATATATTTAAGAAAAATATGTTTATATATTAAATATATTTATCTATAATAAAATTATATAAATATATAAATATAATTCATTAGTATATTTAAATTATACACAGTACACACACATATATTAACAAAAAACTATTTATTTTGGATGCGATTAATCGGGATTAGCAACTAATAATGACTTGTAATGGTGTAGTAGTGGTGTCTCATTTCTTAGAGGAATATTTTTACCCTCCCGTGTTATCTGTTTCAAGGGCCAAGGGGAAAGGGTAGGCATAGGGGTAGGGGTAGGGGTATAAAATAGAATTGGGATTGGGCCTTCATATCATCGCCACATCATACCACCAAGCCCTAACAAAAACTATATTAGTGTCCACACCAATGGATGATAATGTTCTATTTATTATAAACGCATGTTGCAGTTATGTCCTCTGCAGCATTAAACGCTTGAAATCTTCAAAGTCAGGACGATTCTAATTGGCTGTCAATGTTTTTTATCATTGATCAATTCGAAGACTGTTTAAGATTTTATCATTATATCGCTGGAAAATTTTCCTCTCATAGAAATTGATTATGAATACACTAAAGTTACGTACCCACTGAACAGGTCTTAACAGACCTACAGTTTGCAGTTCATTTTTCAATTTCACTGGAATAATTTGTGGTCACAAATAAGCAATATAAAAGAGGGCGCTTGTTTGTGTGCAAGCAAAAACATTGTTGTCGCTTTCCACCACCAATGAACCACAAGGAGCGCCCAGGAAAATATTCTAAAGTTTCGAAATGACACCTATGCTGTTTGGCTGAAATTATGGCTCCTCTAATCCAAATACATCATGAAGACTGTCCAAACTATGCAATAAATTTTTAGTAAGCTATATCACCAAGCCCTAGTATTCCCAAAACATAAGAAGTCTGCCAAAATGGTACACAAGGACTTTTGTTCTTTAAGTTTGAAGTCAAAACCATAATTTGGTCTTTACTGCAGCATTTATCAGTATTTGTATTCACTGAGGAAGGATGCATCTATTAAGGAAACTCATTTCTCATGCAAGTCGCAGCAGGACAGGAGTTTGGGATTTCTAATATAACTTTGAAAGACTGGATATTTTGAATTCAGGGTTTGATGTATTCTTTCAAGCAATTACCTTGTCCTTTGCACAAATCATTTTAGCACGTGCTTCATTTAAACTCTGCAGACTGACTCACTTCAAAAATATATTTTTGTCTGCAATCACACTTCACTCAAGAATTTATATGGATTAAATCAAGTCTTTTTGGCAATTCATCGTTAATATCCCATGTTGCCATTAAGCACTGGGATTTGACAAAGTTTATCAAATCTTTATTCTTTGGAGTTGCTTTGTCAATATTTTTTTCACCAGGGTGTCAGGAAACTTGGGTGGTAAAAATTATATTTTGACAGGGAGCAAGTGTTGCGCTGTTCAAGGACCGTCCGGTGAGATTAATTTAAAAGTGCATCTACCTTCAGTTTTTATGAAACTCACAATTGTAGCCGGGCAATTTATTCTAGAGAGCTGTCAACTCAGCTTCCCTGCTCTATAGCAGGAAGGAGCCAGAGAAGAAGCGCTTCAGCCCTATTTACACATCAAGAGAAGTGTGCAGGTTAAGGCTCAGGCACCACACTGCGTGACGTGCGGCACAGCAAGAGAAAGAGCAAAAAGATGATTAGTAGAAAACGAAGAATGCACAGGCCTATAAAGACTACAGTAAGGCCATCACCCAGGCGCTTTCAACTGGGCAAAGAAATCTGTTCCTGAACTGAGATGAGCACAGCAACCATTCTGGATGGTGATTAGAGTGTTGTGTCTTTAGAATGTCTGTGTCTAATTCCCTGTTTACACCTGGTATCAAGATGCGTTTGATTTGACTGGATCACAAGTGGGAGACATATTCCCGTTTACCCCTGGTGTTTTCATCCGTCTCTTTTGTCCACTTTCCTGATTTCTTTGAGGGGCAGGTGTATGTATGGGCTTTTTCTGATCTCTCAAATGAACGTGAAGGAGAGGAGAGCAGCAACTTTAATTTCTGCTCTGATAGCTGCAAAACCCCGCCGAACGCTGTGAGTTTGTGTAAGAATCAGGAACGGTAAGAGAACATTGTGCAACCAAGGCTCATTGGAAATATGTGCTAGTTACTGCAAAACAGATATTAACTTACTTCACATTTCGCCGCAGTTTCAAAATGAAACATCCAGTGAGAGGCTGTAGGTTATTAGACCGAATCAGACAATCTAAGATTTGGTCAAAACATGGTTGAAACATGAGGAGCCCAAAATTCCACAAGAGGCCCAGACACAGGATGGTCATAAAATCAGACCCTAGCCGTATGAAGCAAGCATAACCAACAGAACAGTTTCCACATTAACACACAAGGAACACCCCCCCCCACCCCCCCCCCAACCCCATGATCATAACTCAGGAAGGAGATTGTCAATTTTGGGGCAAGTAATTAAGATTAATGGTCAAAAGAGATGCACGGCGTGACCATCACATGGTAACCAGTGATAGCAATCACAAGCTCTTTGGATTGACTTCCACCACCTCGGAGACAAAGAACAAACAGATTCCTTACCGACCTTTTAACCTCTGGTCTTCACAGAATATGTCCTCATCCACAGAATGCTACAGAAACTACCTTTCCATGTAAATATGCATCTAAATGACACTAAAAGGACTTGTTGTGAGGCAACTAAGTAGGTCTTATGCATAACCTGTGACTTATCAGGTCTTAATTATTTATTGTGTATGTATTTTGAATAACTATTGAATAGTTTATAGGATCACATTCATGTTTAGTATTTGTGTGTTTGAATCTTCTTGCTTGAAACGTTTCTTCCAATCAATTCTTTGTCAAATGTATCATATTCTTGTTATAGAAATCATGTCCAAAACTATACTCTGCAAGAGCGGGAAAAAGGCGGACCATGTGACTGATAAGAGAACATTTGATTTATGAATGGGGGAGGAGAAATATACAACACCCCGAGCAACGACGACATCTAATTGGTCAAAACACCATTTGGGGTGTGTTAAACAGCCTGGTTTAAATACTCAGGACACCATCAAACTTTGCTTTTTGTGTCTAGCTTTTAGCTTTTGTGTCTAGCTTTTAGTTTTTTTTGTGTCTAGCTTTTAGCCATGCAGCTTTTAGCTTTTCGCTTTTAGTCATGCGACTTTGATTTTCACTGTAAGTCGTGTTTTCAGCACGCTTCTTAGCGCTTTGTTTGTGAGCGTGCTCGGGTTACACATCTACTTCTATTTCTATTTATTTAGTTTGTTTTATTTTCCGTTGAGTGTTTCGTGTTTTGAGTTAAGTTTGCCTTACGCCGCATCTCCGAAAGAGTGCTGTCTAAAACTTCAACTGCAGACCACAGCTCCGCGTCGCCAGCCAACGCCCAATCACTGGCTTCCCAAGACTGAACCTCCAGCCAATCAGCAAACTCGGGAAACCCCTTTCGGCAACCAGAAAAGGAAGGAAACCCCGCACACAGGAAAAAAAGTACCTCCAGATCCTAGCTGAACTAGTGCATTTAATATAAATTAACCTAATTGAGGAACTAAATTTGAGGGGTAATTAAGTGATTGATGGTTGTTCAGAACTATGCAATTGCACATATTGCTGTAAAATTGGGATTTCACATTTTCACTCTCTTAAACTAATTATTTCCTCACTATCTCTCTTTCTGCAACTTGTGTGAATGCATGTATGTGTTAGATTAGTTTATATGTCTAAGATTTATCCAATAAAGCCTTATTTAAATTGAAAAGAGAAGTATCTCGTGTTTTGTGCTCACAAGTTAATGTCACAACTGACCGATTCTTGTTACTGTGCTAATAATAGGTTTTCACTTATATTGAGCTATAATACTCCATTGCAGAATTTGATGTCATACTATGTATTTTTATTTAAATACGGCTCGTTCTCTGACTCGCTGGCCGTCTCAGTGATCCGCTGTAAGACAGTGATTCTGTCCTAATTCCCTTATATATTAATGGTGGAGTTCCCTTTAAATTCTTAAATGATTCCCTTTGAGCTAACATTGGACCGTACTACAAGGCGCTAACAAGCGCATTCAATATGGACTATTAACACATGTTATGTGGCACAGGCAGTATTGCGGTGTTTTATTACATGGTTATTCTCTATGTAGGAATAACCTAATACTACACCAAGAACCAAACCAACCCTTAAAGCGACCGATAGCATCTTACTTCCGTATTCAGTGTACAGATCCAGAAATCATTCTAATATGCTGGATTGCTGATTTTCAATATTTTAAAACGTTGAGTAAATTTTTTCAGGATTCTTGATGAATGAGAACAGATCAAAGGAAGAAGAAAGAAACATTTATTCTGAAATAAAAAGCTTTTGTAACATTATACACTATACTAGGGTTCCTCAAATCTTGCCCTGGAGGGCCAATTGCGCTGCAGAGTTTAGCTCCAACCCGGATAAAACTCACCTATCTGTGATTTTCTAACGATCCTGAAGACATTGATTAACATGCTCAAGTGTGTTTGATTAGGGCTAGAGCTAAACTCTGCAGGAAAATGGATCTCGTGGGCCAGATTTGAGGATCCCTGGCATATACCTTTCAAAGTGGAGGTCAGTATGATTCTTTTTTTTTGTTTTTGGACATTATGTAGAGGTGATTAATACTTTTATTTAGCAAGGATGCTTAATTTATCAAAAGTGATGATAAAGGCAATTATAATGTTACAAAAGAGTGGATTTCAGATAAAATGCCGGTTCTTCTAACTTTTCTATTCATCAAGAACCTGAAAAAAATTACTCAGCTGTTGTTCAAATAATAATAGTTTTTCTGAGCAGCAAATCAGAATATTTATTTCTGAAGGATCATGTGACTGGGGTAAAGATGCTAAAAATATAGCTTTGAAATCAAAGGAATAAATTACATTTTAAAAAATATATTAAAATAGAAAACAGTTATTTTAAATAGTAAACATATTTCAAAAATTTACTGTTTTTGCTGTATTTTTGATCAAACAAAAGCAGCCTTGATGAGCAGAAGAGACTCAAAAACATTTAAAAATCTTACAGACCCAAAACTTGTGAATGGTAGTGTATGTTAGCCTATAGTATAACTATAACTATATATTAACTAGTAAATTATATTAATAAACTATATCGGAATTAATTGTATCCACGAAATTTCAGAAAGTGATATAAAATTTTGGCCATATCGTTCAGCCAACCCATACATAGAAGTTGTATATGCGGACACTAAACGTTCAAAAATAGCAGTTTTCATAATATCGCAGCAGGTTTAAATTTGGTTTGAGGACATAACATAATATGGTACAAGGAATTTTGTGGAAAATTAGGCTTTCTTAATGAAAACTTTGGCCCTGTAAATCATAATTTGTGTGAAAAAGAAATAAAAGTTGGCATTTACTGCCTCTAGTGTTAATTTCAACCGGAAACTGCTGTGATTCGTATGCATAGGTTACATTTTTTGAGTTTTGCGAAATGTCGTAGTGGACTTATTCAATGAGCCTGTGTAGGGATTTTTATCATTTTTTCAACCTTCAAACTAAAATACCGATTCAGCGCAGAAGTGATATCCCGTCTGCTAGCGTGCTTCAACAAACAGCCCAAATGTTTAAGAATTAGATTAGAATTAGAATTACACCATGTATAGTCGTAGCCTTGCTATTGACAAACAACAAAAAAAAAAAACCTTTAAAAAATGTGGGGGGCCCATAAAAAAAGGTTGTAAACAGGGCCAAAGGTCCAATGAAATCGCCTGTATAGTATACACAGCTATCGGCAGCGAGGGAAAACAGATGAGGGCAATTGATCTTCATGAGAGTTGCTGTTTTCTGGGGACATGGATGATAAGCTGGCTGCAGTCAACAAAACTGGACGTTCACTTAGCCAAAGGAGTAGTGAGCAATCGGCAGCCAAAGACGGCGATCATTGATCCGTCTCGTGTGGATTAAAGATGTGAAGTCGTAAAGGAATATAATGATTTGCTTCCTCTTAATGAGTCATCCCACCAGTTATAACAGTAATTCTTTTAGTACTTTAAAGGAAAATAAGGAGAATGAGAATTTATTGGAAAAAAGGAATGCTTTCAATAATCATTTTAGCTGAAAAAAAAAAGAATTACTTAATTTTTTTTTTACTGACAATAAATTTAATTTGTGAGATTGTACTCAGACACCCAACATTATTAACACCAAGTCCTAACCGGACACGTGACGCCACAAGACATGATAAAAATCCTAATCAGCCAAGTTGGCTACATATGACAAGCAACAGGAAACAATTCTGGTTTTGGATTGCTTTCTATTTCTGCTACATCACGGCTGACAGCTGATTGGATTTTATATAATATTAAAATCATTTAATTTTAGTTTGGATATCATTGTGCATGACTTTAATAGCCATAATGAAAGTAACAACGGATAATTTACCACATATCTTGCAAATAGTTTTTAATAATTTAATTGTGTAATTTTCCATTTTGTTGCGAGTGTGAGACAGTGTGCTTGCAGAGAGAGCCCTCCCACATGCTCTTCTGACTGACTGTGATTCATTTTGTTGCATCTTGTAGCCGTGTCGTGTCTGGTATGGACAGAAAAATTGCTTTTCACTGGAATCTTATTGCATGGTGTCTGCTTTCGAAGAGCCTACTAGCAGCCAACAGCACAGCGACCTGGTGACCTCAAAAACCCTCAACAGTGTTGAGAAGGGCATAATAAATTCTCTAAGCGAAAGAGCATTTCTGATCAGCTATTTTCAGACTTTCAGAAAGAGACTGCAAACAGTAAGCATAGACTTTTGAATAAAAGATGTACACTTTGCATGTCTAGTTTGGTTTAAATTGAATGATGCATGGCACATAACATGTGGCACATGTTTAATTGATATGCATGTGTCAATGCATTCATTGAGTCCTGCCAGCGTGAAGCCGGTATAAATATTGCAGTTTTATGGCTCTTCTGTTGAGATGGAGCCCAGGAAGACACTATACAGCCTCGAGATGTGAAATCCATAATCCATTAAATTACAGGAACATTCCTAACCAATGCCATCAGATAATGCAGATGTCAAAATGTGACACACTAAATATATCTATTCGGAACATACAGCAAAAATGAATGGACTGTTGAGAAATACCAAAAAGAAAGATCATTTTGTTGTCACGGGCAACTCTCACCATTGCAAGGGAGTGAAAGTTGTGAATTCTGTACATCTTGGTCATTAAATTCTAATAATATCATAGAGTACTGCATGAATAAACATAACCTCATGCATGATTGGTGTTGCAGGATCTTTCAAATTACTGAGACGAAGAAAAATGCCCCAAAACTTAGTACATGTAGCGTTCGTGGCGATGAAAGGTCGATCTGACGATTAGGGACTAGCATGATTTAAGTGAACTAATAATAATAAAGTGTGGATTAACTCTTCCAATACTATATTAGAGCAGTGGAATTGTGGCAAGCAGATATAGAGAAACAACAGGCCAAACGCAGAATCTACGCCAGAAGTTTGCAACAGTTCGCATGAATGGGGCATTGTCAATGAGATTTCAAGTAGATTAAAGAGCGAGAAAAATAGAAGCAGAAAATGCAAACAGACCTGTACTGAGGGGGAGGAATGCCCTTTGCGTCACAGGTCAGCGTAGCCTCTTCCTCCAGTGAGCCCACTGTCAGATCACTGGGCTCCATTCGCCACTTCGGTCCATTGAAAGACTTATAATCCACACACTCTTGAGATCAAACAACAGAATACAATTACATATTTGTATCTTAATGCACAGTTTAAGCTGAAGTGTGTCATTTTTTCTTTTATGCAATAGTTTACCCAATAAAGAATAGAACCATACCTGTTCTTTTATAAGGAGAGACAATTATATGTAAGCCATACTGTAGGTTTATTCCTTCAAAAGATAAACCGTAAACACTACGGCTTTGTGACGCTATTAAAACATTGATCTGTTTGTCTGAGTATCCCAGGCAGCCGGAGAGAGTGACACTGACTCAAGCAATGGTGTGAGCTTGGTGGCAGGAATAATGCCTGACTAATTTGTCTGACCAAAGGCTGATGGGTTTAAAGTCACCATGAATTCAAGATTGACAATCCTTATTGTTAAGGAAAATTACAGGGTTTATTATAAATGATTTATCTTTGTATTCATCATTATTATTTTTTTTTGTAACATTTAATTAAAGACTTCACCTCCTCCTCTATTCTCTGATGACATGAGCACCATTAAGACGACAACAACGATCCAATCAATTTCCAATGGACAAAAATAAGTCCCG